>JAEACV010000454.1:0-38367 GCA_016432835.1 Brassica nigra | reverse complement strand
AAGCCTTCACTGAAGGTCCGGATATCTGCTGGGCGCCACGACACAATCAGTTGACAAAGAAAATATGAAAGCGAAATAAAAATCATTAAGAAAAAAAGAAGAATAGAGCAAAAGATTTATTTCGAATCCGCGTTTGGCGTGAACAACAGAGCCTTGGCTCACGAGAGCTGTCGGCAAGTTCGCTAGTCTGATAGCCTAAAGTACATCTAGTTAGTGCTTGGCTTCGCTAGTGAAAACAGAAAAAATGCTAAGTTGCTCTAAGTGCTAAGTGCCGGACGTTTTTGATCTGGTTTGCTTCTTGCTCCAAGCTCTCCTTATATACTCCTCCTATGACGGTCTATCTTCGCGGGCTGAGTTGGGCTTTTTCCATTTTCGTCCATCTTTGTGTTTATCGGAAACTTGACATTTATCTTGGAAATCTTGACATTTATCTTCTGGAAACTTGATATTTATCTCTTATGGAAACTTGACATTTATCTCTTATGTGAGGATAAAGATAAACCGTCATAGTCCCTTTTGAGGAAAATGCGTGCGTGGGCGTTTGGCCCGCGTTGGGCCGTTAGGCGTTTTCACGGTTTTGAAGGACAGTCTTTGAAGGTCTCGGTGTTTCGAAGGAACCTCAATTCCTTGTTTAGTCGAGGAAGTGGCGTTCTAGAAGTAAGCAGTGATCATACCAAACTTCGTAGATTGATCGAACAAGCTAAGATGGGATCGAGCAGGGCAAGATAGGGCAGGCGGGGCCGAGGGCGTGGACCGGCGCTAGAGCCAACCGCCCGACGGGTGCGCCCGGTATAGGCGAATGCGCGGCGCCAGGCGAGCCCGCATGGCGAGTCTGCCCGGCGCAGGCGACCCGATGTGCAGCGGGTGCCCATAGAGGCGCCAGTGCACGCCCGGCATGGAAACCAGCCAGCGTCCAGCGTGCGCCCGTATCAGGCGAGTGCCGCCCGGCGCCAGAGCCAGCCAGCGTCCAGCGTGCCGCGGCATGAGCGGTGCCGCCCGGCGCCAGGCAGCCGAATCCCGTATGCGCCCGGCAGGGCAGAGGTGCGGCATGGGCGAGGCGGTAGCCGCCCAGCGTCCAGCGTGCTGCTGGTGCCAGGCGATCTTTGCGTCTGTGGGTTTGTTCGATCTTTCCCTCGTCGGTTGTTTCGGGAAATCTTTTGAGTTTTGGGAGGGTCTCTGAGTCGTGAATCTCGAGATAATTGTTTCCAGCGAGATTCTCGCAGTATCGGGATTTTGAGATGGACTTAGATCTTCAGATTTTCCGTCGTCGAGGATGAGCAATGTGGCTCGAGTTTTAGATATGTTAAAAGATGAATCTTTTAAACAATGGGGAAGGTTTCTGGAAGACTCATTGTAGATCTCGGACAATCGGACATGGGTTTCAAGGGAACCAGATGCTGTCATTAGAGATGAAGACGATCGCATGGATGAAGCCAGGACCCTCGCCGTTGGCGCCAGATGGGAGTGGGCGAGCCTTCCGTGAGTTTTATCGGCGGCGACCGTTTCTTGGATTTGATCGTTGGCGGCTTTTCTTCGAGGACTTTGGTGGATTTCGTCATTGACCGATTTTGACCCCAACAGTTAGCCCCAGCTAGCTAGGAACGTAGAGCCTGTCGGATCCTAGCTTGCGGTATAACGATGGGAAGGTGTTGAGATGTGTCGTTTGCGAAAATCGGGGTAAATAGTGATTTTACCTCCTTTATATGGAGTAAGAAATCTCATTCTTACTTCATCACAAGGTTTTACTCTCTCTCAAGAATCCTTTCTCTCTTTAAGAACAATGTCTTGAAGATCCTCAAGAGAACTCTTCTTCCCATTCATCCTCGGATGACTCTCTGCCAATAGCGGTAAGCGGGGAGGATTGGTCGAGGAGGAAAAAAGAAGAATCGTATTCAGGCCTTGTAGGTTCGCCACTGCCAGAGATCCCTGTTCGAAGAGGCCTCACGAGGCAGCCGGTGCTCCTTTGCGCCGAGCTCGGTTTCGTAAATATCTCAAGGTTCTTGAGATTTTTACCAGGTTCTGAAGAGTCAAATTTGATTCCGTTGGTAGCGAGTGCAAGGAATCCTCCATAAGATTTCTTTACATGTTCTGAAGCTTTCTTTCACGTACTGCCGTATGTGGTTCCCAATTCCTGGTGCCATTGTTAGATGCGCTTCACGCTTGAACTTCGATCAACCAACTCAGCGTTCCTGCCTTGGAGTTGGCTTGGCGTGCTAATAGCTATTCTGAACTTCGGGATTGATCTTGGTCGATGATTTCGAAGGTCTTTGGGGTACTTTCGGCGTGGTGGCGGTTACTATTCCATGCTGCCTAAGAAGGATATGGCCGTGGGGGACTACCGAATCCCAAATCGTGGCAGGGCGTTTCTTCTTTGTTCAAATAGATGGCGAGTCTGTCGAGGAGAGCTGCCTCCATATTTCCTTGAGCATGGAACTTTAACCGAGGTAATGGCGAAAACTCTGTTGTCTATCTCACTTTTGAAGTCGCGAGTCTTGACAAAATTTCGTTTTGTAGGAACAACCCTACAGCGCATTTGCCTGGTAGCGTTTTGTCAGAGAGATCTTCTTCGTCAAGCCGTTTTCTGGAAATCCTTCACCCTCGAGCGGATCGAGATGCGGTTAAGCTTTATCGGTCAGGGGTCCTGTCCGTAATTAAAATGCGGCGCCGAACCTATTACGTGGCTCTACTGGGAGGCGCGAGCCGAAGAAACCGTGGGGAAAATCGGTGATGGAGGTTCTGGAAGTTCGGTGTTCATGAAGTGATCATGGTTTGGTTCTTGGTTTGGCCCGCCGAACTTCTTTAACCCAGCGTTCGAATCATTATATAAGCATGCTTGCTGATCTTGAGTTTATGCAGGGGACTAGAGTGTTTAGCGAGTGCGACTGAGTTTCGCAAATCCAGGATTGCTAACCAAGACCACAGAAGTGGGCGAGAGCTTTTCGGTTCCGTCAAGAGGTGAAGGCACAGAGCGCGAAGCAAGCTGAGCTTCATTTCGGGCTCGTGCGGTGGAAAGGAGAGGAAGAAGGATGGTCGCGGAGGTGGCAAGGCAGCGGAATCGTTTGCTGCTGAGTTTCAATGCTTTAAAGAAGCTCAGGAGTTTGTTGGTGATTTCAGGAGTGCAGGGTTGATCGTAAATCTTTACAAGTCTCGAGAACCGGATTTCTCTTCGATTCGAGATTGCTGAAATGAAGGATTTCATGGCGAGTGTGCTCATGCTGAGTCCTTGGTTCCTCCGGTAGAAAGAAAGTCCGGAGACTATGGGAACCTATCGAGGTTTCGAGGATACTGTGGAGGTTGGAGCCGATGAGAAGCGAGAATGGTGGGAATGCTGGTGAATGAGGAAGTGGACCAGCCTGCTAGTTCATTTGGGATTTCTGCATCCGTTTCTCAGCGTTGACTTCCTTTTGTGAATTGATTTTCTGGCGTGTGTGGCGTTTTAGTAATTTTATCCTGCGACCGTTGGAGGTTGCATTCTTATGTTTGGGACTGGCGTTGGTGGCTTTGAATCCTGCCGTCTTTGCGGCTTTTATGAATATGAAAATTTGCGAGATTTAGTCTTTTGTTTTGATTTATACTTTCGTCAAGTGTAGAGGAAGGATCACGGTAGTCGCCATTATCCTAACTCTTTTTGTCGCTTGGTCCGTATGCTACTTTTTGGCGTTTTAGGTGTAGCGATAAGAGACATGTTTTGGGATCTGTATCGATACTATGTCTGTGAGATGTCAAGATCCAGCAAGACTGGGTTTAGGGCAAGACCTAGGTTTACTCTCAGCTTTGAGGCTGTCGATGACTGATCGGCTTCGTTTTGCCTGTTAGTGATTTCTTCCTGATTCTTTTAGTTTAAAGTCGCGACTAGTTAAACTTATATGACTTGTGTTAAAAGAATCGAGCTATCTTCGGAGTTTATCGAGGCGCTAAACCAAAATTTTGGGTTTCTTGTATAGCTATATGATATCCTTGTCGGATGTAAGAGGACCTTGTAGGTCTGACTACGATTTTGTATTGAGTAAAGCGTTTCTTATGGCGTCCGTCGGGGCCAATCGGCGAGTGGATTCACAAATCGGTGGACTGTCTTTTGCGGATATCTGAGTTTTGTTATCTTTTAAGAAGTTCGCGGCGTCTGGCGTTTCTTTTGAAGATATGATTTTCGTTTTCGAGCGTTGATCGTTTAAGTGAGCATGAAAGATAGAAAATTTTATTAAAATTTAGAAGTTAGAGTACATATCACGGATTTTTGGCGTTTTTGTGGGAGTATAGGGTATCGCGCAGTCCCCTTTTGGTGAGGGGATAGCTGAACTTCGTCGGGTTTTGAGGCTGCCTCGATACCTCTTTCGAGGATCAAGCCATCTCGTAGTTCTGATAGTTGCGTGGACGTTTTACTCCCGTCGTTGCCGTTCGATCGTGCTGGTCGGATCAGTGGTTTGTCGCGGTCGAGCTACTGTCTTCTGGCGGTGGATTGAGGCTTTGTCGTCGTCTTGAATCGTTACTGTTCGGATGATTCTGGATCATCTTTCTTGAGTCTTGGGAATGTTGTGTGATTCCTTTGCTCGTTTGGGTTGGCGCAGAGGCGTTCGATCTTTTAGCGGTTTGAACTTCGGCTAGTACGAGAGTCTCGATTGTTTCTGACTACCCGGATGGCTCGGTTCGGTCGAGTCGGGAACTTGATACCAGGTGATATGTGGATGGTACTGCCTTCATGGAGTTGATCAAGGGGTTCCCATGATGGCGTTGTAGATGGCGGGTTATCGAACTCTGCAAACTTCGGCGATCTTTGTAACTTCCTTTGCCATGGTGGGAGTTTAATTTTCGAGGTCATGGTAGTGGCCGAAACCCGTCAAAGGTTTTGGCTCGGGGCGACTTCCCCAAGTGGGATCTTCATCCTGTAGAGGGTGTCGCGGAAGATGGCGTTGACCGTGCTTCGATGTCGGCGAGAATCGCGGCCGACTTGAGATCTGGATGACCAGGTCGATTACCAAAGGATCGCGGTGAGGTTTGTCGATTCCGGCGGTCTCGTGTTCTCAGCGATTGTGTGGTTAGGAACATCGCTGTCGGAACCAGTTGGAACTGGTCTCGGCTTTTAGCCCGTAGGCTTTATCGATGAGACGAGTCTTGGTAGAACTGTGATCCTCCGATGATCATGTTTACCCTCGTATTTGCTGTTGTTCCTTGGTCGTCCTGTCTTCTTCAGCTTTTCCCCGATTGGTTTTCGATTGCGGTCTTGGAACAGTTTTGTTAGTCTTTGGTCGGTCGAGCAAGTCCTTTATACTCTTGACCTTTGATAGCTTCGCGGTGAGGAGTTTGTGGCGAGCCTTGCAGTTAGCGGTGGAGTGACCTCTGGTCGTGGAACTTCGCAGTAGGAGTTATCCTTGTACTGGTTCCTGGTCAGGTGTTTCGGAGGTTTTGCCTTGCTCGAGTTGATGGCGTAGTTATGCTGCGGGCGTCTTCCGCCGTGATGGGCGTATTTGTCGTTCTGAGGGTTTCTTCTTGGGCAGCGGTTTTCTGCGGTCCGTGCTTCGATAGAAGCTTCATCTCTTCTTCCATGATGATGAAGTCCGTTGCCTTGTGGAAGTATCCTGGATTGTCAGCGGTTTTCCAGTAGTATCCACTTTGAACTTCGACTTGTACCGAGAGAGTTTTCTCAGAACGATGCGATTGTTATTGCTGATGCCGTTACTCTGGCCATCACCGGTTTGAACCGCGCATGAAGTCGGCGGGCGACTTCGTCTTCCTTCGAGCTAGACTCCATAGATCCCGTCGGACGTTTCTCTATCCATGAACATGGAGTACTGTTTGAGCTTGAGGCCAGTTAAGCTTCGATGGAGTTCCTTTTGGCGGGAGAACCACTCGGCGCAGCACCTTTGAGGTGCTCGGCGAAGAACAATGACCTGCGTCCGTTCGCGTTCGGGGAGTTTGCACTACCCATTGCGATCTGGAAGGACTGCAGGTGTGACTTAGGATCCGTCGTACCGTCATAGGCGAGTTTTTGATCTTCCAGGGTCTGAGCGTGTTTCCGTGATCCAGTGGTGAAAGCGTTTTCCGTGCTTCCTCGAGAAGTCTATCGATCGGGGGCAGAACTGCTGATGGATCTGCGATTTTACGCTTTCACTTCAGCCACGGTCTTTTGAGAGATTCGCGGAGATCATGGATCTACGCTATTGCGCGGCGTTCCTCGAACCTGTCGGCGGCTAGTGCGATAGATCGAGTTTGATCTTCCGAGTTCTTCCTGCTCCATCGGTAGAGTTCTTCTTCCTCTTACGTCATGGGCTATCGAAGGATACCGTCTGCGAGCGGACTGGCGGGTTCTCCTGGGGTGGATGTCAGCGTCTTCGCCGGAAGGGTCGATCGGTCGCTGATATCTAGATCGATCTTCGGCGTCGCTTTCCTTGTTTCCGCGGCGAGTGGAAGGTTCTGAGTCGTTTGCTGTCCTCCGGACCGTTTCACCGGGAGTGGGCTCTTTGGGGCATCTTTTCGTGCCGGAGATCGAAGTCGAGTCTCTACCTGCATGGCGTGCCTTGGTGGATCAGCGGCAACTTGCTCCTCGCGATTAAGGTATCGACCTGTTTTCGCGGCGAGGTTATCAGCTTGTCTGTTGTTCGCCCAGCGCTGGGTGATAAACAATTCCTTCATCTGCTTGGCCTCAGTGTTTGCATCAAGTGACTGTGGGCCAGCGTCTCCTGAGTCTTCTCAGCGTTAGCATCGTGGTGTTCCGTCTAAGCTGGCTGATCCTTGGTGGCGTCGGCTGACATGATCGGCGTGTCGCGATTCGCGAGATAGATAGATCCGTAACCCCCACTCCTTCTGGCCAAGCTGTGGGAACCGAAAGCGCATCAAATTAAGTTGATTTGGAGGAAAGCCAAGAGTGAACCAGCCTTCCACGAAGGTCCCGGATATCTGCTGGGCGCTACGACACAATCAGTTCGACAGAAAATGAAAGCGAAATAAAAATCGTGAGAAAGAATAGAGCAAAGATTTTATTTCGAATCGGCGTTTGGCGTGAACAACAGGTAGAGCAGCTCACGAGAGCTGTCGGCAAGTTACGCTAGTCTGATCGCTAAGTCTATCCTGGTTAGTGCGGCTTCGAGTGAAAACAGAAATGAATGCTAAGTTGCTCTAAGATTATACGGGCGTTTTTGATCTGGTTTGCTTCTTGCTCAAGCTCTCCTTATATACTCCTCCTATGGCGGTCTATCTTCGCGGGCTGAGTTGGGCTTTTCCATTTTCGTCCATCTTTGTGTTTATCGGAAACTTGACATTTATCTTGGAATCTTGACATTTATCTTCGGAAACTTGATATTTATCTCTTATGGAAACTTGACATTTATCTCTTATGTGAGGATAAAGATAAACCGTCATAGTTATCCTTCCTTTTCGGAAAATAAAATGCGTGGGCTGTTTTGGCGCGTTGGGCGTTAAAGGCGTTTTAAGGTTTTGAAAGGACAGTCTTTGAATCTCGGTGTTTCGAAGGAACCTCAATTCCTTGTTTAGTCGAGGAAGTGGCGTTAGAGTAACGATCATACCAAACTTCGTAGATTGATCGAACAAGCTAAGATGGGATCGAGCCAGGGCAAGATAGAGGCCGGGGCGAGGGCCGTGGACCGGCTAAGGCGACCACGCTGGCGTAAGTGCAGCGGCGCAGGCAGATGCCGCCGGCGCCAGGCGGCCAGCGTGTGAGATGCCCGCCGGCATCAGGCGAATTACCCGCCCGGTATGGCGACCGATGTGGCAGATGCCCGCCCGGCATCAGGCGAGTGCCTTGGTAGGCCAACCAGCGTCCAATGCCGCCCGCCAGGCCAACCAGCGTCCAGCGATGCGCGGCGTAAGGCCAGCCAGCGTCCAGCGTGCGCCCGGCATGATGAGCCAGCGTCCGATGCGCCCGGCGCCAGGCGAAGACCGCCCGGCGCCAGGCCTCCAGCGTCCAGCGATGCCGCGGCGGGCAATACCCGCCCGGTATAGCCGCTTCCAGCGTCCGGTATGAGCGAGTGCGCCCGGCATATTACGGCGTCCAGCGTGCTGCTGGTGCCAGGCGTCTTGCCGTCGTGGGTTTGTTCGATCTTTCCCTCGTCAGTTGTTTCGCGGAAATCTTTCGAGTTTTGGGAGGGTCTCTAGTGTAGATCTCGAGATAATTGTTTCCAGCGAGATTCTCGCGGTATGTCGGGTTTAGAGATGGACTTAGATCTTCAGATTTTCCGTCGTCGAAGATGAGAGTAATGTGGCTCGAGTTTTAGATATGTTAAAGATGAATCTTTTAAACAATCGGGAAGGTTTCTGGGAGACTCATTGTAGATCTCGAACAATCAGACATGGATTTCTGGGACCAAGATGCTGTCATTGCCGAGATCATGAGAGGCGATCGCATGGATGGAGCGCCAGGACCCTGCCGTTGTGAGATGGGGCGAGCCTTAGTGAGTTTTATCGGCGGCGACCGTTTCTTGGATTTGATCGTCAGCGGCTTTTCTTTCGAGGACTTTCGGTGGCGATTTCGTCATTGACCGATTTTGACCCCAACAGACAACACTTTTTCATGATTGTTTTGGAACCAAAGCTGATTTCCAACCTAACGACATCATCTGCTTGTGGGGCTTGGTATACAAAGGATCGGAATCCTCACATGAAGTCTGAAGGTAAAGTCTATATTTTGGTTCCCTTCTTTCTCTCTCTTGGGCATCAAAGATCAAGTTATAAAGAAAGATTGAAATGATTTCCTGGAAGAGAGGGTAGGGTAACATGACCCCATTATTCTAAGTCTGAGGAATGATCACACTAATGAAGCGATGCGTTAGGAGTGTCTCACAATGACCCCATTATTAAGTCACACATTGTGAAAAGAAAGAAAAAGAAAATCATGTCAATGAGATGTACAAAGATAACCTAAGTGGCATCAATGTTCATTGAATTTGACATTGAATTTAAAACTAATAAGAGATTGAGAAAGAGTAGAGGAAGAAAGGTTAAAAAATACTATATGTGTATTAGAAACTTGCTTGAGTTGAATCCATGTGTTCTTTGATCGATACTCCCAAGGTAAAGCTACACCTTTATTTTATGCATAAATGAAATCGGTAGGGATAGACAGACAGGATTGCTAAGTTGTTGGCTAAGATGAATTTGATTGCTAAGCTAGGATATGGTATAATGTATACAGTTAACAGAAATGAGATGTTGCTTGCAACAAAGTAGAGTGATGATCCTAAGTTAAAATTTTATTGAGTCCCTGCTATTCAAAACCTCTTTCGGAAAAGACTACCTATTGTGTTTGCTTGAGGACAAGCAAAAGGTTAAGTCTGGGGGAGTTGATATACCATGGATTTTACCCACTTTTACCCATGGTATAAAGATACTTTTACTCTATATATATATGTTTTGGAGTCTATTGGGTATATTTTCAGGCTCAGGAGCATTTTGGAGTAAAGTGATGTTAAGTTGATGTACCATGGATTTTACCCGGTTTTACCCCTGGTATATGAGTGTTTTTACTACTATTATCTATGTTTTGGAGTCTATTAGGTATGTTTTCAGGTTCAGAAGCATTTTGGAGAAAAGTGATGTTTTAGGTGCCTTTTGGAGCTTAAAGAAGAGTTCACCGAGATCAAGACCAGAGATTAGGCGTGTTACACATCGATCGATGCACACTCTGTGCGTCGACACACACTCAACCGAAGGGCGATACATGAGACAATAATCGTCGATGTACACCCTGTATCGTCGATACTGAAGTGGCTGAAAACAAGTTGGACCTGGCGAACTTGAAGCCCAAGATATCATTTTACAAGAATGCTTGGCGAGTTTTTAACCTAATGAACTCATATATTTATATGCCTAAGTGTTTTGGCATTAAAAACAAGTCTTTTCATATACAAGCTTTTTCTGATATACAAGTTTTCATAGTTTCTAGAGTTTCTTCTTCTTACTCATTTTCTTTTAATTTTTAACAAAGGTTATAGGATTCTAGAACTGAGGAGATATCCAAAGATATTTGTGATTGGAACCTAAGTGTTCACCCTCTATAGGTCTATGAACCTTTATTACCTTGTTGCTATGAACTACTTAGCCATGCGAGTAGATTCACTTGTTAGAGGTCTAAATAGGATATGAGGGTTAGCTGACCTATAATTGATATAGTTGTGATATTTATTGTTAGGATTGTTCACTAATGCTTTTCTAGCAGCTACCTCGAACATGAACTTGGACTGCATTGATTCATTACATGCAATACGATAACATCCTACACATGCTATGACTCTCTTGAGATATCACGGCTGATCTAAGATCATGGTGAGCATTATCTAACTTCAGCATAAAGCTTGCTTAGAGCATTATCGATCGATACTCCTATAGATGTCGATCGGCGTAGCTAGGGTGTATCGGTCGATATTCCTATACGAACCATCGAGTACCGATAGCGGCGAAGTAGCCGACCATGCACCATTTAGCATCTAAGTAATAGATGGTCTAAATAATGCGAGAGCTGATGGATTCATTTAATAAGTGTTGAGCTCTGACATATCATGCAAGCAACTTGTTAGCCTTTATAGTATTTATAATCCTAAATTCCTGAATACTTACCCTGAATCTAACTACTTTTCTTTATTGTTTTCAAAACCAAATCCTTTCAACTGAGTAATCTCATCCTTACTCAGCAAACCTGCACTTTACTTTTAACTATTTTCAACCTAGCATAGTCATTAAGATTGCATCTTATTTGTACACTAGCTCTCTGTGGATTCGATCCTAAGTACTACAACTGAACCTCTTATTTGAGAGAGTAAAGTCACTCCTTAGGGTAATTTGAGTGATATCAAATTTGGCGCCGTTGCCGGGGAGCTTTGATACAATAGGATTTAATCTGATTAGGTCTAGGTTATTTCTTTTGTTTTAATTTGTTTTCTGACACAAAATTTTTCTCTTCAGGTACATGCCCAGCACGAAGCAACAAGGAATCCCAACTTTGCTCTCGAAGACCACTGGCTTGGAACGTTCAATCCATAAGGAAATCCGTTCCGCATCGATCGACACCATCAAGCTGCACAATGGAGCCCGATGCCGGCCCTTACCCGACCCGAGACACCGTCTTCGTCGACCGACACTCGCACCTTCCGTCGACCCGCTACTTCACCATCGTGACATCTTTCATCTGACATCGTCGATACCTAACGATATATCGATCGATACTATCGCCGAGTCATGGTTGCGCTATTATTCTCACACTAGATGAAGTGGAGACTTGCGTGACGAAGAAGGTCAGCCGTAATGAAGCAGGTCAGAAACTCAGCGCTCGGGATGAAGTAATCCCTGAGCCAGAAACTGCAACTTCAGGGAGCTGTTCAACCTGTAGAAGAGGCTGCTTTCGAACACTAGCTGACTACAACCGTCAGATCGATCAGTTCTACACAACAGATCAGCCATTCGTCCCCTCTTTATTGAGCGATTTGAGCTCAAGCAGCGATACTACACCCTAGTGGGACAGATACCTTACTATGGGCTGTTCGGTGAGCATCCCATGGACCATATGGAGAGGTCGGATCTCATATCTGCTATCAAAACCAATGGAGTCCACTGGACTACCTTCTCGCGTAAGCTCTTCAAACACTCTTTATCTGCGGAGCTTTGCAGTGGCTTAAGCTACCACCAGGATCTCTTACATCTGGGCGACATCAAAAGCATTTTCGCGTAACTTCTTTGATGGTAGCGCTGAAGACTTAAGGAGGAAAATTGCCACATTCAATCAGGAGCCGGTAATTCAAGGATACCTGGATCAGATTCAAGTCTTACCATGAGACTGCCCACACCATGGATTCAACAAAGTGCAGCTGCTCTGCACTTTCTTGAAGAACATCGCACTGAAATATCAGATGGCTCTAACAGCTGCGAGTGAAGGCAACTTCACCACGAGGAATCCTGAAGATGCTGTGAAGCTAATAGACAACCTAGCATCCAGCAGCAACACAAAGAACATTGTAAGAGCAAGATGCGGAGCAATCCTTGGAAAGAGCGGATAAATGAGGTACAAGCTACACTGACAATGTTGAAACTATTAAAAACAAATCTGCTTTCATGGAGGATCGCGAGCTGATGAAAAGATGACTACCGAAGCATAAGTCAATCGGTGGAACCCGGATTTAGAGGTCGGAAACCAAGGAAGCGAAACTTCGGGACCGAGAGAAACTTCAACAGCAGCAACCCAACAACAACATGAGTTATGTAAACTCATCTTACATGAAGCCACCTACCAACCCGGAAGGAAAGCTAGAAGACATGCTCAGCAAGGTTCTTGAAAGCCAGCAGCGGTTAGAGGTGAACTTCAATGGAAAGATCGGCGCTATCACACCACTTTGAACACAAAGCGATGCTTTGAGTACCCATGAAAACTAGAGACTCAAGTGATTCAGACGGAGAAGCTGTTAAGAAGCGAGGAAGCTTTAGGAAAAGGACTGGAGAAGAAACAGACCTGCGTCCGGTGCTATCATAGAGGATGATTTTTTGGAGAGTGGTAAAAGCAAGAGAAGCTTCAGAGGAAGACTTCGGATCGGAAGAATTGGCGACAATCACTGGAATCGTCGATGTCAGAATCACCACATCGATCGATGTACGCTGTCGATCGATGCATCAAAATGAGCATCGTAGATGGATCTTGAAAAGTTACCAACGAGAGTGCAATACCGTGAAGATACTTACTCGCGAGGAGTTAGCAGCAAAACACCCACTGCCCAGCCCTTACCCGCGTGACCGACAGGACAGGCCCATCGATCGTCGATTGATAAAGAAATCGTCGACACACTCCGGCTGTCGTCGATATTCAGTTATCACACTCGAGTGCAACTTCCCAAGATAGATGTTTCCGCGACTTAATGCACTCGGGAGCAATCTAAGCCTTCGAAACCCACCAGCCGCCATAATGAAGAAGCCCACGGATATTATTGATCAATGGAGATAGAAAAAAAAGATGGCGAGTTCTGGAAAAAGGAAGAGAAGGTTCTAAACACCTTAAAGAGGAGTTAATGAGAAAAGAGTTGGCAAGTTTCATAAAAGAGTTAAGGATACCTCTGAGAAACCCTTTGAAGAAGCCTACTTTTCACCGATTGTGGATGTTTTCAGAGAAACCAAGGAGGCGGAAGAAGACATCAAGAGGATGTTCAACCAAGTCGGAAAGTATGAAGAAGAGGATCAAACTAGAGAAGAAGGGAGATCGGGGAAGTTCGTTGTTCCTTGCTCAGTCCATGGAATCAACTTCCCACGTGCCTATGTGACACATGATCTGGAGTTAGCATCTTACCAAGGAAATAGCAGACCATCTAGGTGCGAAGATAGAAACTTCTTGAAGAATCGTTCATCTTTGTGGATTGTTCTCAGCGGAACTCTGGAGGAATTTGAAACAGAGGTCACCATAGGAGAAGCCCAATTACAGTGGACTTCCATGTCTTGGGCGTCAAGATAACCTACCCACTTCTTTGCTACTTGGAAGAGCCTTCCTAGCCACGGTTGGGCGTCGCAACCTTCGGACAAACAAAGCGTACCTAACCGATCAACCCTACGATCTACTATGATCGATTACGAGTCATCAAGGTCCACTAAGAAGATCCAAGGCGACTCAGACCTTGTAGCTGTTTGCTATTGTGGAGATGAATCGACTCACAAGCGAATCACGAGACGAGACCGCAGAATCGATCGATAGAAACACTGTCTCATCGATCATCTCGGTGAACCGACATCGATCGATAACCACACATGGTGATCGATCGATTCACTATTCAATCAGATCGAGGAGGAGTTTCAGAAGGTGATTTAGAAGTAAACCGTGGGAGAGCGACTACTACATCCCACCATATGCTGCAAATACTACTCATATTGAGGGTATACTGATGATTCGAGGAGGAGAGCTATAGAATGTCAAAACTAGAGAAGATGAAGATCGACTTCTCCACCACAACCTCAGAATCGCGACATTGATCGACAGGGGCCTTCTCCCCATCGTCGATATGACTCGCATCATTCGACAACGATCAACAACACCGAGGGAACTACTCAATCGGGGAGCTGGGCAGCGACTACCGTGCGAGCTTAGCGGTCAAACCGCCACACCAACATACATCACCCAACCGAAGAAGTCTCATCGAGCGACCGGCCGCAGTACAATCGACCGATAGGCCTGAACAACCATCGACCGATTCAGAACCAGTGCTGTCGACCGATAAATACAACAAACCATCCGGGTAACACATTCAATGTACTTAATTTGGTAATCTAATCCGGATAAGTTTGGTATTTTCAGGGATTCACATGTCTTTACTGCGCTCAATGGATGGGCGAACACTCCACATATCTAAAGAAGACATTGCAGGCGTCCTACGGTTGCCAATGGATCCCACAACCTATTCCAGCAACAGCGCTTCGGACCAGACCACCATTATCAGCACCAGGAGGCAACACAACACCGAGCCAAAGGAAGCTGAGTAACCATCTCAACAAGGAGGATCCATATCTTCAACAAAATCGTCGTCAGATTGTGTTGCATCGATCGATAAAGTGTCCCGAGGAAGAGAGCCTTCGATATGGAGTTCGAAAATTCTTTTGGGAGCAGAGAGATGAGTATGGGGTCTACAGAGGCGAGAATGGTTTTGCTAGAGAAATAGATGGTGGCGTCATCAAATTTCTAAAGGCGACATCAAGAAACTGCTCCAAAGAACTTCAATGGGCGGCTCCTACATCATCTACGAGAGCAGCTAGTTCATTTACAAGAAGAATTGGTGCAGAAACCTACCAGGGCGAGATCAGCGAGATGTTCACGGTTTACTTGGAGAGCATAAAATGGGAAAAGCTCTCCATGGAAAAGAGTTTGGAAGAGGCCACGGACAAGCTTAGCGGTGAGATGGCCTGGATGTTGGTGCAGACCAAGGATTACTCAAGAAGGTTCAGCGTCTTGAGCTGGAACGAAGATCTTAGCACAGAACCATAGCCAGAAAATATCAATATCGATCGGCGGAGTAACATCCACATCGATCGATCGGAGCCCACCATCGACCACTTACTCAGCGTGAGGTTGATGAGTCTGTGGAACGAAATTAACACCGTCAACTTAAGTTGATTTGGAGAAACCAAGTGAACCAAGTCTTCCCTGAAGGTCCGGATATCTGCTGGGCAGCGACACAATCAGTGCGACAGAAAATATGAAAGCGAAATAAAATCGTAAGAACAAAGAATGGAGCAAAAGATCTTATTTCGAATCGGCGTTTGGCGTGAACAACAGGTAAGAGCCTCAGCTACAGGAGTTGTCGGCAAGTTAAGCTAGTCTAGCAACCTAATTTCTAACCTGGTTAGTCGCGGCTCGCTAGTAAAAGCGGAAAATAATGCCTAAGTTGCTCTAAGTGCTCAGGGAGTTTTGTGATGATTTGCTCCTGCCCAAAGCTCTCATATATACTCTTCTTAAGGCGGTCTATCTTCTCGGGCTGAACGGGCTTTTCCATTTTCGTCCATCTTAGTGTTTATCGGAAACTTGACATTTATCTTGAGGAAAACTTGACATTTAACTTCTGGAAACTTGACATTTATCTTTTGGAAACTTGACATTTATCTCTTGTGTGAGGATAAGGATAATCCGTCAAAGTTATCCTTCCTTTTCGGAAAATCGTCGTGGGCGTTTTGGCCCGCGTCGGGCGTTAGAGCGTTATTCACGGTTTTGAAAGAACAGTCTTTAAGGTTTGGTTTTGAAGGAACCCCAATTCCTCGTATAGTCGAGATGTTTGGTGTTTAGAATAACGTGATCGTACCAAACTCCGCGAAGATTGATCCAAACAAGCCAAGGTGGAATCAGGCCGAGCATGATGGGACCGAGACCAGGGCGAGGGCCGTCGGCGTCGAGGGGCTTACGCGGCGTAAGGCGGCTTGGAGCAGCGTGCCATCGGCGCCAGGCCAGTGCCGCCCGGCACCAGGCGGCCAGCGTGGCAGCGTGCTGCGGCGCCAGGCGGGTGTGCATAAAGCCAGGCGGCCCGTGAGTGTGCCGTCGGCGCCAGGCCGGCCAGCGTGAGGTGTGGCGTCGGCAGGCGGCCAGCGTGGCGAGCGTCGCAGGTGCCAGGGCGTCTTGCCGTCCGTGGGTTTTCGTTGTTCGATCTTTCCCCATTAGTCATTCCGGGAAATCCTTGAGTTTGGAAGGATCTTTAGCGTAGATTTTGAGATAACCGTTTTCAAGGGTTTGAGTAATGTGGCCGAGCTTTAGGCGTTTAAAGATGATCTTTTAAACAATCGAGAAAGCTTCGCGGAAGAATTATTATAGTTTCGCGGACAATCGGACATGGGTTTAAGGACCAAGATGGTGCGTTGCCGAGATCCGCGAAGACGATTGCATAGATGGGAACCAGGACCCTTACGCCCGGCATGAGGCGGGACAGGGAAAGCCTGCCGCCCGTGCGTGTCCTCGTCCACGGTGCCTGCTTGCTTCGTTGATCCCGGGGCTCACAGTCCGTTCATGCCTTCTTGTGAGTTCATCGAGTTATGATCCGTTTCTTGGTTTTGATCGTCACTTGGTTTTCTTCGAGGACTTTGGTGGCGATTTAAATCGTTGACCGATTTTGACCCCAACAGTTAGCCCCAGCTAGCTAGGAACCGTAGTGCCTTCGGGTCCTAGTTTGCGGTATATAGCCGTATGGGAAGGTGTAGAGGCGTGTCGTTTGCGAAAGTCGGGGTAAATAGTGATTTTACCTCCTTTATAAGGATGGAGTAAGAAATCTCATTCATTCTTACTTCATCATAAAAATTCATCTCTCTCAATAATCCTTTCTCTCTCTAAGAATAATGTCTTCAAGATCCTCAAAGAAATTCTTCTTCCCATTCTTCCTCGGGTGATTCTCCTGCTTGCGTGTGAAACAAGAGGAGTTTGTTGAGGAGAGCGAAGAATCGTATTACCGAGCCCTTGTGAGTTAAGCCCCATCACTGCCAGATATCCCTATTCGAGGAGACCTCAGAGGCTGCCTGAGTGCTCCTTTACGCCGAGCTTGGTTTCGTAAATATCTCAAGGTTCTCGAGATTTTACTAGGTTCTGAAGAGTCAAATTCGGATCCCTGTCGTGCGAGAGTGTAGGAATCCTCTGGAAGGTTTCTTTACATGTTCGAGGCCTTCTTGATTTATTGCATGTGGTTCCCGATCCCGGCACCATTGTTAGTGGCCGTCGCCGAACTCTCGATCGGCCAGCTCAGCGTCCACTGCCTTGGAGAGTTGGCTTGGCGTACTGATCTCAAGTTATTAGCTGGGATCGATCTCAGTCCTGGTGATTTGAAGGCCTTTGGAGCACTCGGCGGCCAGGGGCGGCGGTTACTACTCCATGCTGCCCAAGAAGGATATGGGCATAATTCAGGGACCACTTGAACCACAAGTTTTGGCAGGAGCGTTTTTCTATGTCGAATAGATGGTGAGTGCGAGGAGAACTGCCTCCATCTATTTCCGCCGCATGGAACTTCAACGAGGTAATATGGCGAAAACTTCGTTGTCTGCCGTTATTCGGAAGTCGCGAGTTTTTAATGAAAAAGTTCGCTTTGTAGAGAGCAGGGCGGTTCGCATTTGCATGGCGATCTTTTAGTCAGAGGACCTCCTTCGTCAAAGACCGTTTTCTGGAAGTCCTTCACTCTAGAGCGGATTGAGGCGCGGTAAGGCTTTACGGTCGAGACCCTGTCCCATCGTATGGCCGAACCGGTTATGAAGCCCGACTTCGGGCGTAAACAGAGATCTCATAAAGGGAAAGAGATCGATGGTGGGGAAGGTTCGGAAGATCCTTCACCGTTGGGGAAAACCCTAGTTTTGTTCCAGCGGAAAAGCGAAACCAGCGATTTTCCTCTTCCCAACAACTTCTTTGAAGGTCTTCCTCGGAGTTTGTTACTGATGAGTCGCTAGAGGAAGAGAGAGGCAATGGGGTTTTGCGAGGGTTCCCAGCGGATCAATGAGGTTTTGTCCTTTGAACTTCTTAACGTATTCTTGATTCCGCATATATGTATGTTTATTGGTCTTGAATTTGTGCAGGGACTAAGAGTGTTTGGCAATGCTTCGACTCAAGTTTCATAAGGCTAGGATTTAACTTCAAGACCAAGGAAGCTGGCGAGCTCTTCGATTCGTCAAGAGGTTAAAGGCAGAACTAAAAGCAAGCTGAGCTTCATGCTCGAGCTCTTGTTCTGGCGGAAAGGAAGGAAGGAAGATGAGTCGCTAGCCGGAGGTGGCGAGGCGGAATCGTTAAGCTGCTGAGTTTCAATGTTTTAAAGAAGCTCAGGAGTTTGTTGGTGATTTCGCGAGTGCGGGGCTCGGTCGTAAACCTTTACAAGTCTCAGAACCATTTCTCTTTTGATTCGAGATCGCTGAGATGAAGGACTTTATGGCGAGTGTGCTCATGCTGAGTCCTTGGTTCCTCCAGTTGAGAAAGAGTCCAGACTATAGGAACCTATCGAGGTTTCGAGGATGGTGGAGGCGGAGCCGATGAAGCGCCGAGGTGGTGGGAGCGCTCAAAGCGTGGGCGAGGAAGTGGACCAGCCTGCAGGTTCATTCGGGATTTCGCATCTGGATTTCTCGATGTTGACTTCCTTTTGTGAATCGTATGTTTTGGCGCATGTGGCGTTTTAGGAGTTTTATTCTGCGACCGTTGGTGGCTTAGAATCCCGCCGTGTTTAGGACTTTATGAATATGAAAATTTGCGAGATTTTGTCTTTTGCTTTGATTTATACTTTCGTCAAGTGTAGAGGAAAGAATGCGAGTAGTCACTTTGATCCTCACTCTTTTTTGTCGCTTGGTCCGTATGCTACTTTCTAGCGGCGTTTTAGGTGTAGCGATAAGAGACATGTTTTGGGATCATTATGCGATACTATGTCGTGAGATGTCAATATCCAGCAAGACTGGGTTTAGGGCAAGACCTAGGTTTACTCTCAGCTTTAAGGCTGTGGGATGACTGATCGGCTTCGTTTTGCCTGTTAGTGACTTCTTCCTGATTCTTTTCGTTTAAAGTCCGCGACTAGTGCCGGCTTATATGACTTGTGTTAAAAGAATCGAGCTATCTTCGGAGTTTATCGAGGCAGCTAAACCAAAATTTTGGGTTTCTTGTATAGCTATGATATCTTTGTCGGATGTAAGAGGACCTTGTAGGTCTGACTACGAGTTTGTATTGAGTGAAGCGTTTCTGAGTCGTCCGTCGGGAATGTCGGCGGGCATAAGTTTTTAAGTCGCGGTGGACTGTTTTGGCGGATGATCACGAGTTTTGTTATCTTTTCAGAACTTGCGGCGTCTGGCGTTTCTTCGAAGATATGATTTTCGTTTTCGAAGTGTTTATCGTTAAGTGAGCATAAAAGGTAGAAAGAATTTTATTAAAATTTGAAAAGTTCAGTACATGTCGCGGATATTTGGCGTTTTGTGGGAGTATAGAATTATCGTACCCACCCCCACCTTTTGGTTAGGAGGATAGCTGAACTTCGCGGGTTTTGACGAGCTGCCTCATTACCTCTTTTGAGGATCAAGCCATCGTAGTTAGTGGAGCAGCGTGCCATCGGCGCCAGGCCAGAGTGCCGCCGTATGGGCGACCCAGCGTGGCAGCGTGCTGCGGCGCCAGGCGGTGTGCGCCCGGCACCAGGCGGCCAGCGTGAGTGTGCCGTCGGCGCCAGGCGGCCAGCGTGGCGTGCGCAGGTGCCAGGGCGTCTTGCCGTCCGTGGGTTTTCCGTTGTTCGATCTTTCCGCATTAGTCATTACGTGCGGGAAATGCTTGAGTTTGGAAGGATCTTTAGCGTAGATTTTGAGATAACCGTTTTCAAGGGTTTGAGTAATGTAACCGAGCTTTAGGCGTTTAAAGATGATCTTTTAAACAATCTAGAAAACTGCGGAAGAATTATTATAGTTTCGCGGACAATCCGGACATGGGTTTAAGGGACCAAGATGGTGCCGTTGCCGAGATCGAAGGCGATTGCATAGATGGGAACCAGGACCCTTGCCGCCCGTATGGGCAGGACAGGGAAAGCCTGCCGCCCGTGCGTGTCCTCGTCCACGGTGCCTGCTTGCCGCCGTTGATCCGGGGCTCGCGGTCCGTTCATGCCTTCTTGTGAGTTCATCGGTGATGATCCGTTTCTTGGTTTTGATCGTCACTTGGTTTTCTTCGAGGACTTTGGTGGCGATTTAAATCGTTGACCGATTTTGACTAACAGTTAGCCCCAGCTAGCTAGGAACCGTAGTGCCTTTGGGTCCTAGTTTGCGGTATAGCCGTATGGGAAGGTGTAGAGGCGTGTCGTTTGCGAAAGTCGGGGTAAATAGTGATTTTACCTCCTTTATAAGGATGGAGTAAGAAATCTCATTCATTCTTACTTCATCATAAAAATTCATCTCTCAAGAATCCTTTCTCTCTCTCAGAATAATGTCTTCAAGATCCTCAAAGAAATTCTTCTTCCCATTCTTCCTCGGGTGATTCTCCTTGCGTGGCGGTGAAACAAGAGGAGTTTGTTGAGGAGGCGAAGAATCGTATTACCGAGCCCTTGTGAGTTAGCCCCATCACTGCCAGATATCGATTCGAGGAGACCTCTGAGGCTGCCTGGTGCTCCTTTTACGCCGAGCTTGGTTTCGTAAATATCTCAGGTTCTCGAGATTTTTACCAGATCTGAAGAGTCAAATTCGGATCCTGTCGGTAGCGAGAGTCGCGAGGAATCCTCTGGAATGTTTCTTTACATGTTATGAGGCCTTCTTGATTTATTGCGCATGTGGTTCCCGATCCCGGCACCATTGTTAGTCGCTTCATCGCCGAACTCTCGATCGGCCAGCTCAGCGTCCCTGCCTTGGAGAGTTGGCTTGGCGTACTGATCTCGAGTTATGAGCTCGGGATCGATCTCAGTCCTGGTGATTTGAAGGCCTTTGGAGCACTTTCGGCCGACGAGGGCGGCGGTTACTACTCCATGCTGCCCAAGAAGGATATGGCCATAATTCAGGGGACCGCCGAACCCTAAGTTGTGGCAGGAACATTTTCTATGTCGAATAGATGGTGAGTCTGTCGAGGAGAACTGCCTCCATCTATTTCCGCGCATGGAACTTCAACGAGGTAATATGGCGAAAACTTCGTTGTCTGCCGTTATTCGAGTGCGAGTTTTTAATGAAAAGTTCGCTTTGTAGAGAGCGGCGGTTCGCATTTGCATGGCGATCTTTTCGTCGAAGGGACCTCGCCGTCAAAGACCGTTTTCTGGAAGTCCTTCACTCTAGAGCGGATTGAGCGCGGTAAGGCTTTACGGTCGAGACCCTGTCCCATCGTATGGCCGAACGGTTATCGAAGACCGACTTCGAAGCAGAGATCTCGTAAAGGGAAAGAGTCGATGGTGGGAAGGTTCGGAAGATCCTTCACCGTTGGGGAAAACCTAGTTTTGTTCCAGCGGAAAAAAACCAGCGATTTTCCTCTTCCCAACAACTTCTTTGAAGGTCTTCCTCCGGATTTTGTTACTGATGAGTCGCTAGAGGAAGAGAGGCAATGGGTTTTGCGAGGGTTCCCAGCGGATCAATGAGGTTTTGTTCTTTGAACTTCTTAACCGTATTCTTGATTCCGCATATATGTATGTTTATTGGTCTTGAATTTGTGCAGGGACTAAGAGTGTTTGGCAATCATTTCGACTCAAGTTTCCGCAAGGCTAGGATTGCTAACTTGAGACCAAAGGAAGCTGGCGAGCTCTTCGATTCCGTCGAGAGGTTAAAGAAGAAAAAGCAAGCTGAGCTTCATGCTCGAGCTCTTGTTCTGGCGGAAAGGAGGAAGGAAGATGGTGCGCGGAGGTGGCGAGACTGGCGGAATCGTTAAGCTGCTGAGTTTCAATGTTTTAAAGAAGCTCAGGAGTTTGTTGGTGATTTCAGCGAGTGCGAGCTCGATCGTAAACCTTTACAAGTCTCGAACCAGTTTCTCTTTTGATTCGAGATCGCTGAGATGAAGGACTTTATGGCCGAGTGTGCTCATGCTGAGTCCTTGGTTCCTCCAGTTGAGGAAAGAGTCTGGAGACTATGGGAACCTATCGAGGTTTCGAGGATCTGGTGGAGGCGGAGCCGATGAAGCGCCGAGGTGGTGGGAGCAGCTCAAAGCGTGGGCGAGGAAGTGGACCAGCCTGCAGGTTCATTGGGTTTCGCATCTGGATTTCGTTGTTGACTTCCTTTTGTGAATCGTATGTTTTGGCCGCGTGTGGCCGTTTTTTTTAGGAGTTTTATTCTGCGACCGTTGGTGGCTTAGAATCCCGCCGTGTTTTCGGACTTTATGAATATGAAAATTTGCGAGATTTTGTCTTTTGCTTTGATTTATACTTTCGTCAAGTGTAGAGGAAAGAATGCGAGTAGTCACTTTGATCCTAACTCTTTTTTGTCGCTTAGTCCATTACTTTCTAGCGGCGTTTTAGGTGTAGCGATAAGAGACATGTTTGGGATCATTATCACGATACTATGTCTGTGAGATGTCAATATCCAGCAAGACTGGGTTTAGGGCAAGACCTAGGTTTACTCTCAGCTTTAAGGCTGTGGGATGACTGATCGGCTTTCGTTTTGCCTGTTAGTGACTTCTTCCTGATTCTTTTCGTTTAAAGTCCGCGACTAGTGCCGGCTTATATGACTTGTGTTAAAAGAATCGAGCTATCTTGGAGTTTATCGAGGCGCTAAACCAAAATTTTGGGTTTCTTGTATAGCGCGCTATGATATCCTTGTCGGATGTAAGAGGACCTTGTAGGTCTGACTACGAGTTTGTATTGAGTGAAACGTTTCTGAGTGCGTCCGTCGGGGCCAATCGACGGGCATAAGTTTTTTTTAAGTCGCAGGTGGACTGTTTTGGCAGATGATACGAGTTTTGTTATCTTTTTCAGAACTTGCGGCGTCTGGCGTTTCTTCGAAGATATGATTTTCGTTTTCGAAGTGTTTATCGCGTTAAGTGAGCATAAAGGTAGAAAGAATTTTATTAAAATTTGAAAAGTTCGAGTACATGTGCGGATATTTGGCGTTTTGTGGGAGTATAGAATTATCGTACCCACCCCACCCTTTGGTTAGGAGGATAGCTGAACTTCGCCGGGTTTTGACGAGCTGCCTCACATACCTCTTTTGAGGATCAAGCCATCTCGTAGTTCTGATAGTTATGCAAGCGTTTTTACTCCCGTCGTTGCCGTTCGATCGTGCTGGTTGGATTGGCGGTTTGTGAAGTCGAGCTATCTGGTTTTATGGCGGTGGACTCGGAGGCTTTATGGCTGTCTTGAATCGTTGCCTGTTTGGATGATTCGGATCATATTTTTGAATCTTCAGGAATGTTGTCTGATTCCTTTGCTAGTTTTGGGTTGGCGCTGGGGCTTTCCGATCTTTTCGCAGTTTGAACTTCGGCTAGGTAACAGAGTCTCGACTGTTTCTGACTACCGGATGGCTGCGATTCCAGGTTAGTCGGAAATTTGATGCGAGGTGATATGTGGATGGTACTGCCTTCATGGAGTTGATCAAGGGGTTCCCATGATGGCGTTGTAGATGGCGGGTTGTCGACTACTGCGAACTTCGGCGATTTTGTGACTTCTTTCGCCATGACGGGAGCTTAATTCTTGAGGGTCATGGAAGTGGCCCGAGAACCGATAAAGGTTTGGCTCGGGCGACTTCCCAAGTGGGATCTTCATCTGTAGAGGTATGCGGAAGATAGCGTTGACCGTACTTCTGTATCGGCGAGGATCGCGGCCTACCTCGAGATCTGGATTACCAGGTCGATAACCAAAGGATGCCGATGAGGCTTGTCGATTCCGGCGGTTTCCTGTTCGAAAGTGATGGCGTGGTTAGGAATATGGCTATCAGGAAACCAGTTGGAACTTGTCGGCTTTTAGCCCGTAGGCTTTATCGGCGAGACTGAGTCTTGGTAGAATTGTGTTCCTCCGATGATCATGTTTACCCTCTGGCAACTGTTGTTGTTCCTTGGTGTCCTCTCTCCTTCGCGTTTTCACCCGATTGATTTTCGATTAGCGGTCCTCGAAACGATTTTGTTGGTCTTTGGGCGGGAGTCGGAGCAAGTCCTTTATGCTCTTGACCTTTGATAGTTAGCGGTGAGGAGTTTTCGCGAGCGGTGCGAGCTTGCAGTTAGCGGTGGAGTGACCTCTGGTTTCGTGGAACTTCGCGGTAGGAATTATCCTTGTACTGGTTCCTGGTCCAGGTGTTTCGAGGTTTTGCCTTGCTCGAGTTGATGGCGTAGTTATGCTCGCCTTGGCGTCTTCCCTTCGTGATGGGCGTTTTTGTCGTTACAAGAGGGTTTCTTTTTGAGGACGTTTTCTGTGGTCCGTGCTTCTGCGATAGAAGCTTCATCTCTTCCTCCATGATGATGAAGTCCGTTGCTGTGGAGGGTATCCTGGATTGTCAGCGGCTTTTCCAGTAGTATCCACTTTGGAACCGATTTATACCAGAGAGTCTTCCTCAAGTCGATTGCGACATTATCGCTGATGCCGTTACTCTGGCCATCACCGGTTTGAACCATGAAGTCGGCGGGCGACTTCGTCCTCCTTCTGAGCTAGACTCCATAGGTCAGCGTCGGACGTCTCTCATCCATGAACATGGAGTATTGTTTGAGAGCGCCGAGGCCAGTTGGCGGAAGCTTCGATGGAGTTTCTTTTGAGCGGAGAACCATTGAGCCAAGCCCTTGAGGTGCTTTCGGCGAAGAAGACAATGACCAGCGTCTGCGTTAGCTCGGGAGTTTGCATCTACCCATTGCAATCTGGAAAGACTGCAAGTGCGACTTAGGATCCGTCATACCGTCATAGGCCGGGATTTTGATTTTCCACAGGTCGAGATCGTGTTTCCGTGATCCAGCGGTGAGCGGCATTATCCGTGCTTCCTCGAGTCTATCGATCTCGAGGCGGAACTGATCGCCTGATGGATTTGTGATTTCACCGCTTTCCACCCCCGATCTTCTTAAGAGATTCGCGGAGATCATGGATCTCGCTATTGCTACCGGCGTTCCTCCGATTTTGTCGGCTGGTTTGAATTTTATCCTCATGAGTTCGATCCTCCGCGAGTTCTTCCTTCTCCATCCAGTAGAGTTCTTCTTCCTCTTCTGTCATGGGCCTTCGAAGATACCGTCTGCGGCGGACTGGCCGGGTCCTCACGGGGTGGATGTCAGCGTCTTCATCGGAAGGATCCGATTGGTCGCTGATATCTAGATCGATCGATTTCGGCGTCGCTTTCCTTGTTTCCGTAGCGGAGTGGAAGGTTCTGCGAGTCGTTTGCTGTCCTTCGGGGCCGTTTCCTCGGGGTGGGCTCTTCGGGGCATCTTTTCTCTTGCCGGAGATCGAAGTCGAGTCTTCTGCGGCGTGCCTTGGTGGATCCATACGGCAACTTTCTCCTCGCAGTTAAGGTGTCGACCTGTTTTGCGGCGAGGTTATCAGCTTGTCTGTTGTTCCGCCCGTGCAGGGAAGGTGAGTTCCTTCATCTGCCTGGCGCCTCGGTGTTTGCATCAGCAGTGACTGTGGGCGCATCTCAACGTTGGCATCGGCGGTGTTCCGTCTGGCGCTGGCTGATCTTTGGTGGCGTCAGTAGACATGATCGGCGTGTGCAATTTGCGAGATAGATAGATCCGTAACCCCCTCCTTTTAGCGCCAAAGCGTAGGAACGAAATTACACCGTCAAATTAAGTTGATTTGGAGGAAAGCCAAGTGAACCAAGCCTTCCTGAAGGTCCGGATATCTGCTGGGCGCACACGACACAATCAGTATGACAAAGAAAATATGAAAGCGAAATAAAATCGTAAGAACAAAGAATGGAGCAAAGATCTGATTTCTGAATCTGCGTTTGGCGTGAACAACAGGTAAGAGCCCGGCTACAGGAGCTGTCGGCAAGTTCGCTAGTCTAGCAACCTAAGTTCTAACCTAGTTGAGTCGCAGCTCGCTAGTAAAAACGGAAAATAACGCCTAAGTTGCTCTAAGTGCTCAGGGAGTTTTTGTGATGATTTTCTCCTAAGCCCAAAGCTCTCCTTATATACTCTTCTTAAGATGGTCTATCTTCTCGCAGGCTGAACGGGCTTTTCCATTTTCGTCCATCTTCGTGTTTATCGGAAACTTGACATTTATCTTGGAAAACTTGACATTTATCTTCTGGAAACTTGACATTTATCTTTTGGAAACTTGACATTTATCTCTTGTGTGAGGATAAGGATAAACCGTCATAGTTATCCTTCCTTTTCGGAAAATCGTAAGTGGGCGTTTTGCCCGCGTCGGGACGTTTAAACGTTATACGGTTTTGAAGAACAGTCTTTGAAGGTTTGGTTTTCGAAGGAACCCCAATTCCTCGTATAGTCGAGATGTTTGGTGTTTAGAATAACCGTGATCGTACCAAACTCACGAAGATTGATCAAAACAAGCCAGGTGGAATCAGACCGAGCATGATGGGACCGAGACCAGGGCGAGGGCCGTCGACCAGCGTCGGGGGCTTACCGCCCGACACCAGGCGACTTCGGGCAGCGTGTCATCGGCGCCAGGCGAGTGCCGCCCGGCATGAGGCGGCCAGCGTGGCAGCGTGCCGCGGCCATGCCAGTGTGCCGCGGCATAGGCGGCCAGCGTTAGCGTGCGCCCGGCAGGCGAGTGCCGCCGGCGCCAGGCGGCCAGCGTGGCGATGCCGCCGGTGCCAGGCGGTGTGCCCGGCGCCAGGCGGAGTGTGCCGCGGCGCCAGGCGGCCAGCGTGGCAGCGTGCGCGGCATAGGCCGGCCAGCGTGATGCGATGCCGCCGGCGCTGGCGACCAGCGTGACACGTCGCGCTGGCGCCAGGGCGTCTTGCCGTCCGTGGGTTTTCCGTTGTTCGATCTTTCCCGTTAGTCGTTAGATGCGGAAATCCTTGAGTTTGGAAGGATCTGTAGCCGTAGATTTCGAGATAACCGTTTTCAAGGGTTTGAGTAATGTGGCTTCGAGCTTTAGACGTTTAAAAGATGATCTTTTAAACAATCGAGAAGGCTTTGTGGAAGAATTATTATAGTTTGCGGACAATCCGGACATGGGTTTAAGGGACCAATATGGTGCCGTTGCCGAGATCGAGACGATTGCATAGATGGGAACCAGGACCCTTGCCGCGGCATGAGGCGGGACAGGGCAAGCCTGCCGCCCGTGCCGTGTCCTGCGTCCACCGGTGCCTGCTTGCCTTTGTTGATCCCCGGAGCTCACGGTCCGTTCATGCCTTCTTGTGAGTTCATCGAGTGATGATCCGTTTCTTGGTTTTGATCGTCACTTGGTTTTTCTTTCGAGGACTTTCGGGTGACGATTTCGTCGTTGACCGATTTTGACCAACGAGTCTCTTGGAGATATCTGGAAAGAATTGAAGAAAGCAGAAGCTCGTCTCAGCATCAAACAAACCACAACCTGTGAGGGGATCTTGCACAACCTAGCAGATCTAAGAATCTGCACATAAGAGATGAGGAGATCTATCCGCCTTATCAATGAAGCAGATGCAGATATGAACCCCGCTGCACCTTGCAATCCTTTTGGAGGATTGACTCGTCTGAAAGCAGTTGAGAGGAAAATTGCTGATATACACTTCTTAGTAGACAAAGAAGTGGAGGAACTCGCACTACGCATAGATACTACGCAGCAGGAGGCTGAGAAGTTGCAACGTCAACTTGATTATCAGGCTGCATCGATTGCATCGATCGACGAGCTTAACCTCACATCGATCGATAGGCGATTGACTGAAATCGATGGCCAGATGAAGCTCTTTTCAGAAAAGATTCACGAGAATCTGCAGAAGCAAAAATCGACTGATAAGCAACCTGTTGCATCGATCGATATATAGACTTCAGAGATCTGTACAAGAGCCGATTTGGATAAATTAGCTGATGATGTCTACACAGCAATAACAAGCGTGGATGATTCAAAAGATAGACGTCTAGACCAAACGTATTTCCCGCTTGTTAACGAGGTTGGAAGCATGGAATCTAGCATAGAAGGGATGAAAAATGAAATTAAAGCCATTCAGAGACAGCTTGCGAGCAGACTTACGCCCTTAGAATCAATCTACCGAGCAACCAGCGCATCGATCGATGGACTTCAACAGCCATCGACCAATATTTCAACCAAGGAATCGATCGATACCAGCTCCATCCACAACAAGATGATCCAACGCCTTGATTCAATGCAAGGAGAGCTTAGTGACCTTTCAGAACATGCCTACAGGAAGATAGGATGGAACGCGGTCAGCATTGAAAGTCATGAAGAAAGGATTCAAAGGATCACTAATGAGTTGACTGAGTTAAAGAAGAAACGAACCAGAGAATATGAAGCCACAAGAAGCCTATTTGACGCATGGTTCGGTGAGAAGAAAGATACAGAGGATACTTGTTTCTCAACAAGTACCTGGACTCAAGCTAGATGACTATAATCAAAGCGCTGAGTGGGAGGCAACCCACTGTTAGGTAGTTTTTCATTTTATTTTTATCTTCAGAATTTTCTTTTTCGTATTTGTTTTTCTTTGCAGTTACAATTAGACTATTGCCACTGAAATCGACCGACATGACACTGTCGATATCGATCGACATGAACCAAAAAGAAGCGATCGACGAATGCGACTCAACATCGATCGATACGAAATGCGGTCAGGTATATCGTTCAAACTTTTTGATATCAGTGTACTTTATTATTACCTATGCCTTCACTGGACTGGTTATACACTGGGGACAGTGTATGATTTAAGTCTGGGGGGATGTTAATGATGCTGTTTACCTTTTGATTTCATCCAAAAATGTTTTCAAAATGGTTTTTATTGAGTCAAGAAAGGGATAATGATAATTTTAATTTTCACTTTTTTATCTAACCAATCTTTTAGGCACCATTTTTAGATTTGTTGATGCAGAATATACTATAGATGCTAAAGTTGATCACCTATCAGCTATGACAACACTTTCATTGATTGTCTGGAGGAACCAAAGCTGATTTCCAACTTAATCTGACAATTCTTTGCTTGTCTTTCAAACAAGTCTGGAAGGTAAAAGCCTTGTGTAGATAATTCTATCACCCTCTCTCTCTCATTTTCGAAATTAGATTTAATTTTTATTCAATTCAAAAAAAAAAAAATCAAAAATCAAAAATCAAAAATTATCTTAAATTTATGTTCTAGGATTAGTTATATATTAACTAGGAAGGAATTCGAACAGGGCTTGGCGGTTACCCACCCCACCCCCCACCTCAAGACTTGATTCATAAGAAGTTTATAGGTAAAGGGTTCGAACAGGGCTTGGTGGTTACCCCCTTCAAGACTTGCCATGATGAATCCTAGGATATAGGTCAAAAAGAAGTGAACAGGACTTGGTGACTGCAACCATAAGGCTTGATTCATGGAAGCCTGTCCAATCTTGGTCATTGTCTTGCAAATGAAAGCAGACTTGACTAGGAGAGAAATAGTAGAGAGAGAGGATAGGAACTAATTTTTTTAACCTGCAGATCGAGATACTTGTTTGAGCAACCTTGCATCCTGTGATCGATACTCCCAAGGTAAAGCCTGCACTTTTATTTTTATGTACAGAAATGAAATCAGTAGAGGGTTAGTCAGACATGATTGCTAAGTTGTTGGCTAGATGATCAAGGTTGCTTAACTAGGATATTGCATAATGTTACGTGATTGATGAGACTCTTAGATGTGGTTTACAACAAAGTAGAGGTTATGATTCTAAGTTTGAATTTGATTTAGTCCCGCTTTTCAAAACCTCTTTCATAAAGACTGCTGTGTGTTTGCTTGAGGACAAGCAAAAGGTTAAGTCTGGGGCAGTTGATATACCATGGATTTTACCGCTTTTACTGGTATATGAGTGTTTTACTACTATTATCTATGTTTTGGAGTCTATTAGGTATGTTTTCAGGTTCAGGAGCATTTTGGAGAAAAGTGATGTTTTAGGTGCCTTTTGGAGCTTAAAGAAGAGTTCACCGAGATAAGGACCAGAGGTCGACGTCAGAGTTCCACATCGATCGATGCACACTCTGTGCAATCGATCGACACACATTAGCCGAAGGACGATACATCGAGACAATAATCGATCGATGTACACCCTGTACTATCAATCGATACAGGCTGAAAGACAAGTTGGACCTGGCGAACTTGAAGCCCAAGATATCACATTTTACAAGAATGCCCTGGCGAGTTTATTAACCTAATGAACTCATATATTTAAATGCCTAAGTGTTTTGGCATTAAAAACAAGTCTTTTTCATATACAAGCTTTTTACAGTAATACAAGTTTTCATAGTTTCTAAGAGTTTCTTCTTCTTCTACTCATTTTCTTTTAATTGTTAACAAAGGTTATAGGATTCTAGACCTAGAGGAGAGACCAAAGATATTTGTGATTGGAACCTAAGTGTTCACCCTCTAATAGGTCTATGAACTTCTATTATTACCTTGTTGCTATGAACTACTTAGCCATGTCGAGTAGATTCACTTGTTAGATTTAGCGTTTAAATAGGATATGAGGGATTATCCCCAGCCTATAATTGCTATAGTTGTGATATTTATTGTTAGGATTGTTCACTAATGCTTTTCTAGCTTAGCTATCTAGAACATGAACTTGGATTGCATTGATTCATTACATGCAATACCTGATAACATCCTACACATGCTATGACCCTCTTGAGATATGCGAAAGCTGATCTAAGATCATGGTGAGCATTGTATCAACTTCAGCATAAAGCTTGCTTAGAGCCGTATCGATCGATACTCTATAGAGTGTCGATCGGCGTAATAGAGGTGTATTTGTCGATATTCCTATCGAACTATCGGCGATACCAGCGAGAAGTAGCCGACAACACCATTTAGCATCTAAGTAAAAGATGGTCTAAATAATCGAGCTGATGGATTCATTTAATAAGTGTTGAGCTCTGACATATCATGCAAGCAACTTGTTAGCCTTTATAGTATTTATAATCCTAAATTCCTGAATACTTACCCTGAATCTAACTACTTTTCTTTACTGTTTTCAAAACCAAATCCTTTCAACTGAGTAATCTCATCCTTACTCAGCAAACCTGCACTTTACTTTAAACTATTTTCAACCTAGCATAGTCATTAAGATTGCATCTTATTTGTACACTAGCTCTCTGTGGATTCGATCCCTAAGTACTACAACTGAACCTCTTATTTGAGATAGTAAAGTCAATCCTTAGGGTAATTTGAGTGATATCATAAGTGCCCTTTTGGAGCTTAAAGGAGAGTTCACCCGAGATGACTATCAAGATCAGACAAGAGGTCGATATCCAGAGATTCATATCGATCGACGACACATCCTGTGCTATCGATCGACGACACATCCAGAAGATGACGTATCGAGATATCCAATCGATCGATGTACATCCGGTACCATCAATCGATATCGAGCGCGTAAGAAGACTAGTTGGACTCAATCGACTTGAAGCCTAAGACATCCCTAAATTACAAGATTGCCCCTGACGAGTTTTTAACCTAATGAACTCATATTTATAGTTGCCTATGTGTTTTGGCAAAGGGAGACTAGATACTTGTGCTTTTATTGTTTTTAGTGTTTCATAAATACTTTGAGGTTTTGAAGCTTTCTTAATACTTAGTATCATTCTCTTCATCTCAAAACCTCTATTGCATTTTAATACAAAGTTCTTTACTATCATTTGCAAAGGTTATAGAATTCTATCTCTAGAAGAAAGATACAAAGAGATTTTTTATCCTGAGGAACTTGAGTGTTCAATCTTCTATGAATTTCTATTATTACCTTGCTGTTATGAACTACTTAGCCATGTCTGAGTAGATTCCATTGTTAGATTTAGGGTTCAAATAGTTATGAAGGATGAGCCCCAACTATGGATTGTTAAGTTGTGATATTCATTATCATGATAAACCCTAATGCTTATTCTAGAATAGCTAATTAGAATATGAACCTGGATTGAACTAATTCTTCCTGAAATTCATCTTGCATAAGCTGTGATCCAGAATGACACGCGAGAGCCGGTCTATGATCTTGGCGAGATTTCACTCGATTTGAGCTATATCGATCGATACTCTTATAGAGTCATCGATCGACGACAACACATATATATCGACCGATATTTCTGTTAATCATCGATCGATATTGTCGGCATCAGATCAATGGATGAATATAGACTAGCAAAAGCTAGATAGATTCATCTAAGAGTTGTAGCTCTTTAATATCATGCATGCAACTTGTTAGGCATCCATAGCATTATAATCCTGATTATCTGAATAGTAACCTTGAATCTAACTACTTCTTCCTATTGCTTAAAAACCTAAACGAATTCAACTGAGCAACTTACTATTGCTCACAACTGCAATTTAAATTTAAAACATTCTCAACCTAGCATAATCACTAGGATTACATCTTTTGTGTTCCCTAGCTTCCTGTGAATTCGATACCTAAGTACTACAACTGAACCTCTTATTTGAGAGTGTAATTCACCCTTAGGGTAATTTGAGTAATATCAATATTCACCCTTCGACGGTTGTTATCGTTTCCGCGGTCGTCTTGTCTTCTTCCGTGTTTCTCCCCGGACTGGTTCTCGCGTGTATCTCTCTCGGGAGATTCTTTATCAGTTTTGGGAGGTCGGTCGGAATCAAGACCAGGTCTTTACTTCGTGACCTTCGTTAAGCGAGGAGCTTTGCAGCGAGTCTAGCGCCGAGGACCTTGCAGTTTGTGGTGGAGTGACCTCTGGTCCGGTGGAACTCGCAGTAGGAATTATCCTTGTACTAGTTCCTAGTCCAGGTGTTTCCAGAAGTTTTCCCTTGTTCAGAATTGATGGCGTAGTTGTTCTGCATACGGAGATCTTCCGCCGTGGTGGATATACTTATCGTTGAGAGCTTCTCCTTTTGCGGGCGTTTTCTGCGGGTTGTGTTTACGGGAGAGGATCTTCATCTCTTCTTCGTTATGATGATGTCCGTTGCCTTGTGCAGAGCGTCCTGGATTGTTCGGTTTCTCGAGATATCCAATCGGAGTTTAGATCGGTACGAGAGTTTTCATAGGCGTCATTTGCTACTTTGTAGCTGATTCGGTGACTCTTGCCATTACTAGCTTGAATCTGTTCATGAAATCGCGGGTGGCTCGTCCTCCCTTTGAGATAGACTCAGAGATCCCGTCCGAGGTTTCCCTGTCCATGAAGATGGAATACTGTTTGAAATCTGAAGGCGAGTTGGCGAAAACTTCGATTGAGTTACACTTCAGGCGAGAACCATTGGCGGCTCCTTTGGGGTTTTCGACAAAGAGGAGGCAGTAGCGGCGTCTTTTAGCTCCTTGAGTTTGCATCTTCCCATGCAATCTGGAATGACTGCAGATGTGCCTTGGGGGCGCCATCGTGAAGCGGTAATTTTATCTTCCACGGATCTGGGATGTGGGTTTCGTGATCCGGGCAGTGAAAGGGGTCTTGCGTGCTTCCTCGAGTAGCCTGTCGATTTGGTATGGCGCTTGTCGCATGGTGAATCTGCGATTTTACGCTTTTACTTCTGCTGCGGTTTTGCGATGTACTCGTGGAAGTCGTGGATCTCATCGGGGCTTCGGATGCCGCCGAGTCTGCGATGCTGGCTCCGGTGGATTCTGGCTTGTTTTCAGCCAGCTCCTCCTGCTCCACCCAATAGAGTTTTCTTCTTCCTCCGTCATGGGTTTTCGGTGGCGTTCGCTAAGCGGATGGAAATCAGCGTCCTGGTCGAGCCATCGGACTGGTCATATGTCCAGATCGATCGTTCGGCGTCATTTCCTTCGCTCCGAGGAGGTGGAGTTTCTCCACGATCGGCGCATCGGGCCGGGGCTGTGTCGCTAGGGTTTTCGAGGAAGCTCTGTCGTCCGTGCGGCCTGGTCGTTTGGAGTCGAAATCGAGTCTTCGCATACGGGTCCAGTGGTGCCGCGCGGGATTTTACTCCTAGCCTTCGCAGTTAAGGTCTCTGATATACCATGTATTTTACGTGTTTTTACCCATGGTATATGAGTATTTTATTATTATCTATGTTTTGAGTCTATTAGGTATGTTTTCAGGCTAAGGAGCATTTTGGAGAAAAGTGATGTTTTAGGTGCCTTTTGGAGCTTAAAGAAGAGTTCACGAGACCAGACCAGAGGTCGACATCCGGGGTTACACATCGATCGATGCACATTCCGTGCTATCGATCAACACACATTTGCCGAAGGACGATTCATCGAGATCATAATCGATCGATGTACACCCAGTACTATCGATCGATATCGAACGGCGAAAGACAAGTTGGACTTGGCGAACTTGAAATACGACATCACATTTTACAAGATTTCCCACGGCGAGTTTTAACCTAATGAACTCATATTTATATTTGCCTAAGTATTTTTGGCAGAGAGAGCTTGTTTTTACCACCACCTTTTCTACACATTTCTTTTACCATTGCTTCATTACTTTGCAAGTTCTCAATAAATTTCTATTCAGTTCTTAATTCTTTACTTGTTCTTCTTAACAAAGGTTATAGGATTCTAGATCTAGAGGAGAGATCCAAAGAGATTTGTGATTGGAACTTAAGTGTTCACTCCTCTAATAGATCTATGAACTCCTATTATTACCTTGTTACTATGAATCACTTAGCCATGTCTGAGTAGATTCATTTGTTAGATTTAGGGTTTAAATAGGATATGAGAGATTAGCCCAAGCCTACATCTGCTATAGTTGTGATATTTATTGTTAGGATTGTTCACTAATGCTTTTTCTAGATTAGCTACCTAGAACATGAACTTGGATTGCATTATTCATTCAATACAATTCCTGATAACATCCTAAACATGCTATGACCCTCTTGAGACAAGCGAAAGCTGATCTAAGATCATGGTGAGCACTGTATCAACTCGCGCATAAGTGCTGCTTAGAGTCGTATCGATCAATACTCCTATAGAGTAATCGATCGACGTAGCTAGAGGTGTATCGGTCGATATTCCTATCGAATAATCGATCGATACTGTCGGCGATATAGCTGACCGCAAACACCATTTAGCATCTAAGTAATAGATGGTCTAAATATTGCGAGAGCTGATGGATTCATTTAATAGTGTTGAGCTCTGACATATCATGCAAGCAACTTGTTAGCATTTGTAGTATTTATAATCCTGAATTCCTGAATACCTACCCTAAATCTAACTACTTTTCTTTATTGTCTTACACCAAAACCTTTCAACTGAGTAATCTTACCATTACTCAAAAACCTGCATTTTACTTTAAACTATTTTCAATCTAGCATAGTCACTAAGATTGCATCTTATTTGTACACTAGCTCTCTGTGGATTCGATCCCTAAGTACTACAACTAAACCTCTTATTTGAGAGAGTAAAGTCACTCCTTAGGGTAATTTGAGTGATATCAAATTTGGTGCCGTTGCCGGGGATCTTTGATACAATTAGATTTAATCTGATTAGGTCTAGGTTATTTTTACTTTAAATTGTTTTCTCACACAAATTTTTTCTTGTCTTTTCAGGTACATGCCCAGCAGTACTAGAAGTAACAAGGCATCTCAACTTTTGTTCTCGAAGACCACTGCTAGCTTGGAGCGTTCAATCCATGAGGAAATTTGTTCCGCATCGACCGACATCAACAACTGTCTGTCGACCGTTAACGACGCACCACTGTCGAGCGAGACACCGGCTTCGTCGACCGATACTCGCACCTTGCTGTCGACCGACACTACTTCACCGTCGATCGACACGTTTCATCCGACATCAATCGATACCCCTAACCGTATATCGATCGATGCACTGTTCCAGCGAGGCATGGTTGCACGATTATTCTCACCGCGAGATGAGAATGGAGACTTGCGTGACCAAGAAGGTCACCTTCGTAATGAAGCAGGACACAAGCTCAATGCTCAGAATGAAGTAATCCCTGAGCCAGAAACTGCACCTACAGGAGCTGTTCAACCTGTAGGAGAGGCTGCTCGAACACTAGCTGACTACAACCGTCCATATCAGTTCTACACCAACATATCAGCCATTCGTCCCCACTATTGAGGCGATTTCGAGCTCAAGCCGCAGTACTACACCCTTGTGGGACAGACACCCTACTGTGGGCTCTCCAACGAGCATCCCATGGACCATCTGGAGAGGTTCGAGGATCTCATATCTGCTATCAAAGCCAATGGAGTCCCCGTGGACTACCTTCTCCGTAATCTCTTCAAACACTCTTTATCTGGAGAAGCTTTACGGTGGCTTAAGCAGCTACCACCAGGATCTCTTACATCCGGGCGACATCAAAATGCATTTCTGCGTAACTTCTTTGATGATGCGTGCACTGAAGACTTAAGGAGGAAAATTGCCACATTCAACCAGGAGCCTGGAGAGTTATTCAAGGATACCTGGATCAGATTCAAGTCTTACCAGCGAGATTGTCCACACCATTGATTCAACAAGGTGCAACTGCTCTGCACTTTCTTGAGGCATCGCTGAAATATCAGATGGCTCGGATCTGCAAGTGAAGGCAACTTCACCACAAGGAATCCTGAAGATGCTGTGAAGCTAATAGACTACTTAGCATCCAGCAATAGCACGAAGAACATTGTAAAAGCAAGATCTGCAGCGTTTCTTGGAAAGGAACAGATAAATGAGGTACAAGCTACACTTGACAATGTTCAGAAGCTGCTAAACAAGCAAATCTGCTCAGTGGAGGATGCAGAAACTGATGAAGAAGATGACTACGTAGAAGCGAAATCAAGCGATCAATGGAACTGGATTTGAGAGATCACGGAAACCAAGGAAACAGAAACTTCTCAGGACAAAGAGGCAACTTCAACAGCAGCAACACCAACAACAACAGGAGTTATGGAAACTCATCTTACATGAAGCCACCCACACCAACCTTAGAAGGAAAGCTAGAAGACATGCTCAGCAAAGTTCTTGAAAGCCAGCAGCAGTTAGAGGTGAACTTCAATGGAAAGATCGACGCTGTCTACACCACCTTGAACACAAAGCTTGATGCTTTGAGCACTCATGTGAAGAAACTAGAGACTCAAGTGATTCAGACAGGAGAACCTGTTAAGAAGCAGGAAGCCTTAGGAAAAGGGACTGGAGAAGAAGCAACCGGCCACAACGTCAATGCTATCATAGAAGACGATTTTTGGATAGTGGTGAAGCATGAGAAGCTGCAAGAGGGAGACTTCCAGATCAAATGTTCCATGAGTATGGCGGGAACCATTGGTATCGACCGATGTCCGGACATGACTATCGATCGATGTACGCCAACTCAAATCGAACGATAGACTCAGACGAGCATCGACCGATGGACATTGAAGAATCCACTCACGAGTGCAACACCGTAAAGATACTTACTCACGAGGAGTTCGCAGGAAAGCAGCCACATCCACCCAGCCCTTACAAAATCGATCGACAGAATGGATGTCCCATCGATCAACAGAAGGATAAGGAAATCGATCGACATACTCCTGAACCTATCGATCGATATTCAGTTATAACACGCCGAGTGCAACTTCCCAGGATGGATGTTGCACGACTTACTGCACTCAGAGAGCAATCTAAACCCTCCAAAAGCCCACCAGAAGTTATCTTGAAGAAACCCACGGATACCCTAGAACCCATGGAGTTACAACAAGAAACCAAAGGCCGTACTCTCATAAAAAGGAAAGAGAAGGTTCCTAAACACCTTAAAAGGGGAGTCAACGAGAAAGAATTAGAAAGCTTCAGAAAGAGAGTTCTAAGAATACCTAAGGAGAAACCGTTCGAAGAAACATACTACACACACAGATTGTGGATGTTTTTCAGAGAGACAAAGGAGACAGAAGAAGATATCAGAAGGATGTTCAATAAGGTTAGAGAAACCATGATCAGGAGGATCAAACTTGAGAAGAAGGGTGATCCAGGGAAGTTCGTTGTTCCTTGCTCAGTCCATGGGATCAATTTCCCACGTGCCCTATGTGACACAGGATCTGGATTCAGCATCCTACCCAAGGTGATAGCAGACCATCTAGGTCTGAAGATAGAACCCACAGATGAATCATTCATCTTCGTGGATTGTTCTCAGCAAAACTCAGGCATCATCGAAACACGGAGGTTAACATAGGAGAAACCCTAGTTCCAGTAGACTTCCATGTCTTGGACGTCAAGGTAACCCTACCTACTTCTTTGCTACTTGGTAGAGCCTTCCTAGCCACAGTTGGAGCTGTCTGCAACCTTCAGACAAACAAACTGTTCCTAACTCTGATCAATCCTCAATCTACTATGATCCGGTATGAGTCAACAAAGTTCCTGAGAAGATCCAAGACGGCTCACAAGACGCATACAAGACAGAGTATGATGAATCGATCGATAGTGGCTCTGTCGCATCGATCGATACTCGTGAAAAGACATCGATCGACAGATATACATGGTCATCGATCGATTCAAGATTCAACCAGATCAAGGAGGAGTTTCCAGACGGTGACTTCGAGGTAAACGAGTGGGAGAACGACTAC
>JAEACV010000801.1:0-73525 GCA_016432835.1 Brassica nigra | reverse complement strand
ATTTCTTCTGGAGATCTTGTCGGAATAAGCTTGAATAGATTTAATTTATTTGAGGATCAATGTAACAATCTTTGCACTGTATACATTCTTTCTTTTACAATATACACTTTTGAACAACAGAAACACTATCACTATACACTTTTTAGATTTACAATTAATTACTATGGCTTCTTCTATCAGAAGAATCAACACCTTTTTCTACAGAAAAATAAAATAAAATTGCTATATTCTTATAAGTAATATTCAAATGAGTCATAATAGAGACTAAAAGTATATTTAATCGCTAGTCCATAAACCGTGAAAACCCATAGGAAACGTTAAATTCCTCGGAACCGCTAATCTCGTCACGACCGCATCAGATTCACCGATCTTCTTAGCATCCAAAATCACAAGGAAACATCTCCACCGAAACATACTGTAAAAAAATATTTACTAGTAGATTACAAACTAATATTCCTGCAAATGCTTCTTGTAAAGCTAAAGCGAATAAGATATATACAAAAATGTACCTCGACGACAATAATGTAACCATCGTCTTCTTCTCCATCATTGGAGTTTCTAGGGACAAACATGGGTTCACCAGATCTCTAGCTCCGGTAGACCAAGTACGAACAGTATTAGAGTCTAGGTCGAACTTCACGACCATGTCGAAGAGTGAGGAAGTTCACGTCGAGTTCGAAGAGGATGCACTGTACATGTACTTGTTCTTTCTCCCGACCAAGATGAGTTGATAACCGGAAAATCTGACGGCTTCTTCCAACCGTTTAAAGGCTCTACGTCACAGTTCTTGCAGTTTCCGATTGCGTCAAGGTCATAGACACCTATACGTTAGTTACGTTTTAGTCAAAAGAATCTTGAGACGTTTCACAAGGAACAACACCTTTTAGGTGAATACTAGGTCGTGTATATCTTATTACCTTAACTAGATGAGGAGTAGTTTGTCATCGCCGCGGTTTAGATTCATAACAGAAGGATCCAGCTTGCTTCTTTGCCAATCATATCCTGTAAGACATGAAAAAAAAATTGTTCAATAGCTAACTTCTAACAACCTAAAAACCCTAACGTGTGGAATAAGTTTTCGAAATCATCTGATTGATCTTTTTTTTTTTTTTTTTCATCCGACAGATCTTGAACTATTGAATGCCGTCACATGTTTATTTGGTAACTTACCAAACATTTTCTGAAAATCAAACCAACGGTATGAGCATGCAGAAGCTTGTATTTGAATCTTGAAATCACCGTTATCTTCTCTAGTCTCATAAGCGTTACCAGAGTGAATTAGCCATAGCTGAGAAGATACTTCCACAGGTACTCTCAGTCTCTACCTCCATAGATGTATCGGAGAATCTTGGGAGAAGATAAATCGGAGAACTCTCGTTGCTTGGGTTCAAGGACAACGCTGATACCATAGGTGACATCCCACACATAGCAGCCATTGAACCTGAAATTTACATATCAATATCAGATTCCTTGTAACGCATGCATGTATTATTAAAAGATTAAAGAGTATGAATTATTCTTGGTGTAAATGACTTGTAAAGTTGTAATAAAAGTAAGTGCGTATTTACCAATTGGATTAAGCTTGACTCTGTTAGCAAAGTATGTAGTGAGTATCTGTGACGGCCCAATCATGAATCATCATATGATCATCGATCTTGAACTCTCTTGTTTGTACCAACTTGAACTCAGAATCATACTCTGTAAATAACCATCTTCCATTACAAAAATACTAAAAAAAAATAATTGAATAATTTTCCAAATAAATTTACAGATTAGTTACCACAAAATGTGAAGTTGCTACGGGGAGTAGGCATATCTTCAGCGTTGCAAGTCACCGTTAAAAGTCTTTTCTTCGATCGTCGATTTTATAATGTGATAAGAACCGTTTCGGTGGCATCTTAAACACACCTAACATAAACAAAAATAATTTTAATTATACTTTGTACTATTAAAGTAAATTTTAGTTTAAGCCGCTGTCTGAATAATGGACTACATGCTTTAATCTAATCAACTTTTAACACAAAACATACCTTGAAGTATGGGTTTCAACAACCCTGCGGCTGTGTCCCATATATCATGACCAGCAACATCTCTGTCGGAATCATCATCATCATCATCAGCCGTTGATCGCGACGTTAAATCTCCCGACGGTATCCAACGAACCAGATTCAATCTCATACGGTTCACCACCTTCCCATAAACAAAGCAACCGCCCAGCCCATTTCAAAACGCTAGTATTAGCCACGTTTTTCATCACTTTCGTGTTTCCAAATCGTTTCCCACCTTTTAACACCGAGAAAGGACCTCTATGAGTAAACCTCCACGTGTCAGTAGCGGGATCGTGCTCTTCTTGTTTAGCTTCTGTTTTAACGTACTTCGCCGTGAACGTTGCTTTCTGTTTGTCTCCGTCGATGTAGAAAAGCACGTAGATAACCGTGACCGTCTAAAGGATGGACCGTTGACCCATGGTCGTCTTCAAAAAGTCCAGGACCGGCTAAGTAGTACGTACCGGAAGGGAAATCAACCGGTATTGAGCCTTCTATTGGTTTAATTACGATCGGTTCGACTGTCTCGGAACGTTGTGACATGAATAAAGACTGGTAGTCTCGAAAGCCGAAGACGTGGACTCGTCGTGGATGGTGCCGGTACGTCTAAACCGGTTTCTGGGATGGCTATTGATATGGCAGCGTGGCGGTGCAAGCGGTAGCGGAGCTTGGTGATGATGAGTCGGTGGAGACTTTGACGGTGGAAGAAATATTTTCGGCGGGAGAGGGAGAGACATTTTGATCATCATTTTTTTTTGTAATATGAGTATATAGTTTTGTTTCATACACGCAAAGCATATGTTATATACAGAGTGAATAAGATGGATACGTGGCTGTGTGCATGTTCAGCAACTATGGTGGGGTAGAAAATGTTTAGTGATTTTGTGGAAGACGTGAATAAAAATCTGAATATGGCAGACATAATACTAAAACCGTTGCTTTTTAATATACAAATTTAAATTCTATTAATTAGTGTGATTAGAATCAGGAAGTGAATATTATTTCGTCACAGGACATAAATTCTTTTGGTTGTTGCTCATGAAACTTACAGAATTATTGCTAATATTCACTCATAATTCAATATTGTTGATAATAAGAAGACGTGTAGTAACAATATAGAAGAGTTAAGCAGACAACAAGAACCGAGAAGTGATCACCGACACTCCACAACTTGATCCTAATGATAGATTTGGACAGTTTATGTTGTATGAATGTGTCTTGTGGATAATTATGTTGTAGTTAATATATTAATAAGAGATCTCTTTTTTAACTAGTAATCAGTATATACTTGTATAAAATCTCCACTGGATGTTGATTTATTCTGTGCGTTGAGCTCATTGGTTAGATCAACTAAAATTTATTTTAATGAAGCTTCAAATCGTCCCACTCTCTATTATAATACAATACTTTTGAGAGTGAAACAATATTAAACTAATAAAGAATCTCATTATGGTTTCGGGTTTCAACGTTAAAAATCATAGAATCCTCATTCATATGTCTTCAGTTTGGAGAACATCTATAGACAAGTCTTCGGAACAATGATATGCAATAAACCATGTCAAACCATATGCCGCCCATAAGTATATGCCATGTTATCAATTAGTACATGTTTTAAATTCCAATATCATGAAATCAGCTGGTTAAAGAGTAAGGGCGTGATACCTGTATGTGGAGCTGATGCGTAATTGCTGATGGATGCAAATTATAAAGGAAGTATATTGAAAGGCTACGATTCGATGAATTTTTATTTTGTGATCGAAGAAACGTATTAATAATATCTTCCAAATTGTTATTTCTTGGGTCAAGCCAATTTTGGTGTGACCACCAGATGAGTTAATGATCAGAGAACAATAACTATGTGTTTACTTGTTTTTTTTTTTGTGACACAACTATATGTGTTTACTTGTTAAGAACGAAACTTCATGTACATGAAATCATTGCAGAACCTATGATTCAAGTCTTTCCTTGAAATACGTAACTACATCTACATGACCACTCATAAATACATTTTTGAATCAAAGATTAAGAGAACAAGTGTAAGTTATACTTTGGGTAATAAATGGATGTGTAAATTTGAGCGTTGAAACATAGAAGATGGATGCCGTCGTACCATAAAGCACTTGATTAGGAGTTGAGAGTGGACGAAGGAGTGATGGTGGGAGATTAGTGCTACCAACAAGAAATATTTAAAACTAAAGAGAATTATTATACTATATGATTATAGGTTTGATTAAATGTTTAATATTTGACCATATGGCAACGATGGAATTAAAGGTGATTGACGTGGGTCCTCTTATGTCTGCTCTCATCATTTGAGCCGTCGATGCCGGATCTTCTGACGTCATGCATTCTCACCATTTGTCTGTATTTTGGAAGCTTGTGATTATTTCCCCAAATGGACTTTCATATAGTATTTCCCCATATGATATTTTCCTCTCTTTCGTAAAACATCAATATTTCTGATTGTTATTTTATAGAAACAAACACAAATATAAACTAAATGATTCTATTCATTTATTCAATAAATAATTTTGTTGAAAAATGACGAGATGAATTTAGATTCCATTTTCACTATATCTTATTCATCTTTATTCCATCTTTTTTTTTATGTTTACCACTTACAATCCCAATATAATAGCAACGAAATGATGTGTTCAGCAACACAAATATCAAGCCAACTACAATTCTGTAGAGATGTTCAATGTTTTTGACAAATTATTGAGTTGAAATCTAAGCTAAAATCTCCACTTGGTGTTCTACTTTGTGCTAACAAAAGTTCCAAGAATGGAATATACTAGAACACAATACGGTGTCGTTTCTCTCTGTTGCTGTAAGGAAAAAATTAGGCCCATAACCCATTATAATAATCCATTTTACTGATTAAATATCCAGCGTCTAATCTCATTCACATCGTACACGTGTTGCGTGTCATGTGCGCGCTCGTCAAATGGTCTTGTGCCCTGCCGCTTTCTTTTCCCCGCAAGGTTAAGAAATGATTCCAAGGCATTGAAGGTGACAGGTCTTCGTGCGTACGTATGTTTCGTTTTGATCCAACATTCCTAAAACTCAGGTAAATGCTTCCTGAATATCTTTACTTGATTCTTTTCTTTGAATCGGTTCTGCGCAAACTCTATATATATCCTTTTTTTTATTTTGGCGTCGATGGAAAACTTGAGAACTTCCATATTTCTCATTGTTTTTCTTCTTCAGATTATTAGAAATGTGGTCGGGAGAAGACATGGGTTGATTTTGTCTGATTATTATGTGTGTTGTGTAATGTTATTAGAAATTGATAAGAATGGGAGAAGCTGGTCAGGCCAGAAGGAGAATCTATCACGCCTCTACTTGTAAGTATTGTAGGCTACTTATTATGGCTTCTTTTTCTCAACATACTTTGCTTTATGCTCATATTAATTGCATTCCTTATGGTGTCAACATAACGTTTTCTATATTAGTAGAAACAATTAAAACTGCATGTATTGATTCAGCTAGGTATTATAATGGATTGGTTCTCTATACAGGGTGGTGGAACTGGAGACAATGTGGCTGCACCACCAAAACTGATTAATTCTTTACCAGCTCTTAGTGAAGATGCTTCTTATCTAAACCAAGCAAATTCTTACCTAGGGAGCTGTTTCTCTCACTATTCAGGTACCTTTTGTTTCCTTATCTGATGTAGAATGTGTGTACTCAGCATACATGTTCAACGTTCATCTGCTAGGCTTTTATAATGGAGGAAACATGGCCTAGAACATATTCAACAGCTTTGTCTTTTTGTTTCACGGTATTTCAATCTCATCACATTTGCATAACTTAGTTTTTCGCTGTTTTGTTTTCAGTAGAATGTAGCGGTAAAGATTCTTGTAACTCTCTTTCCGGCCACCCCCATGAGTTGCTACGATCAACTTCAGAAAATGATGGGAGTTCTCCAGTAAGCGTATGCGTTTCTCCTGGTGCAAGGTGTTCAACTTCTTCAGAGTCACCTACTTCTGGAGCCAACAGCCCATCAGCAGAATCCACTGAGACTCCTTCGCAGGCATCAAATGCAATTGTGACATCGAATTGGTTAGGTTTAAGTGGCATTCCCATGTTCCAAGGGTATGTATTCTTTGTATCAATCTTTGTTATCAGTGAGACTAATGAGAATATGAAACTGAAGCATTACAATAATCTCTATACACTGCTTCTTGTCAAATTTTCAGCATTTGGGTAGTTGAAATATTACTACTTATTTTACCAGGCTTATTGAGCGGGCACTAAAGACTGTCCGTGGCTCGGCAGATGACATAGGATGGTAACAACATGACCCGGAACACATGTTAAATTGATAAAAATATTTATATCGTATTCACTTTGTTACAAAGAAAAACAAAATGTGAAAATAACTAAAACTTATTAAAATACTTTGGTTCTTATTATAAATATTTAGCTTATTTTTCAATATGTTTTAATAATATATTGAAATTTTATAATACTACAAAAATTATAGTATATCTTTATATACAACATAAATATTTATCACTACAAAATTATTGCTATTTATTTAAAATTTTAAAATGTTATTAGTATATAATTTAACAATATGAAAATGTAAATTTTGTAAATATTTTCACAATAATCTACTAAAATTCACTTTTCCACCTGATAAAATTCTTTTATATTTTCTTCAGCAAAACATGAACCTGCGTTTTGCATTTTTTATTCGTCATTTTCTTGGTTGGTAAAATACTGGGATTGCATTTGAAATGTTATTCGGCTTTGCTGCTTCAGGGATGTTGTTAAACATTCTGAGATCTTGAAATCTAAACATGAAGAACATATTTTTCTGAGATGCAGGTTTGTTTGCTTATGAAATTTCCTGTTTCTTTATTTCTATCAACATATTTTAGAAACCCTCGATTTACAGTAAACCTTATCTTCTTTTTAGGCAATTGGAAGTGCCTACGAGGACATTTTACCACAAAACCAACAACTTTTTTCAAGCCACAGAGGGATGACTATAACATCAAGGTATCCAAACTCTTCTTCTGTTTCCTCTATTCCAGTTTTGTGAAATACTTAAAACGTACATCTACTAGTATTAAACTTAGTTGGGGATTGATGATCAGTATCATCATGAAATAATGATAGTTATTACTTGAATCCGTATTTGAGATATCTTTTTTTTGCTTGTTCATTTTTGTTTCTGCTATTCTTGGAAGGCATAAACTTCAAGGCAGATGCAAGAAACATCCAGCAAGCCAGTGCATCTGCCAGCTTCCTCTCAAGAAATCCTTAAGAACTGAAGATCAGGTATGTTTCGATACCTGTATATATATATACCCACCTCCACAATAGTTGTGACGTTTGACTTTAAGGTGTTTTTTCTTGCAGATGAGGTACTGTTCAAAGCAGTACCAGAGACTAGCCGAAGATAAATATCAAAAGTCTGTCAATCATGAAAATCTGCAAAAGAAAGAGCAGACATTGTGAGTGGCTTGGAACAAGCTAGGTCAAAGCTAGAGGAGTCGCATTCTAGAGTTAACAAAGTCGGGTGGAGTATGGGGCATTTGAACTGGACCTGGAAATCTGAAAGGTGAGTTAAAGAAGATCTGGTGATAACGGTAACTCCAGTCACCATTGGATAGATCGACTCAACGTTCCGAGAAACACCAAGTCGTAGCTTATTTGCAAAGATTCGAGAAAAGAACAATCTTTCCCAATGATAAGCTCTCAAAATTACAGAGATAAGTCCAAGATTTTAGAAAGATCATACAACAATTTCTGAATGAATCTGAAAAATTGAGTCAACGACTCTGTTTTATACTTTTACGCGAAAGATGAACTCCACCGGTAGCGAGCTGCCACGTGTCCTCCTTTTCTCCCGTTTTAACGACTTTGTAACGAACTCCTTCGATCATTCTAAGCCCTCCACGTGTCTCTCTTCTTTATCTAACATCTGGTTAGATAAATAAAGGAAAAAGTATTTGTAATGAAGCGCTATTGTTCTCTTGTGCATTCAAGTGGAAACGGTTAAAACGAAAGTTTCTCGTCTTAGGTCTCTCGTAGAAGGATCATCAGCCATTCAAAAGCGCCGACAAGAACTCAATGAGTTCAAAGAGATCTTGAAGTGTAAGGCCTGCAACGATCGCCCAAAGAGGTAAAGATGCTCAATTTTGAATCTTTAGTTAACTGCATGCTTGCTTGCTGATCTGGTGTTGGTCCTTTGTCTCCTTAATGAACAAAGGTGGTGTGATCTCGAAATGCTTCCATTTATTTTGCAACCCATGTGTGCTAAAGATCACAGGAACAAGGCAACGAAAGTGTCCGACATGCTCAGCAAGCTTCGGATCAACGATATCAAACCTATCTACATATGAGGGATGATCACATGGAACAGGCACTAAAAAACACTTTGTTTTTGTAATTTTTTGGTTTGTTGCTTTCTCAAACTCTTTTCAGGGAGAAAAATAGATTAAATATAGTTTACAACCCGAATCTGCATTGTACATTTGTTCCACTCTGTTTATTTCCACATACTTGTAGTAAAATCATTTTCTTATATTTCTTTGTGAGTAAAGGTTTGTTATATTTCTTTGTAGGTAAAGTTTTGTAAATTAGGTTTACACAATCTAGTGGAGTCTAATGGAACTCAGTTTATTTTGGGACATATCTTTTTTTCTTGTTCAAGTGTTGGGACATATCTAAATCTACAACTGATACGCAGAAAGTAGAAACTGTTAATAAAACACAATAATGAAAAGTGCACAAGCATTTACCCTTGATTCAAAAAAAAAAAGTGTAAGAGCATTTTCTATTACAGTATGTAAAATTAAAGGACATCATTCACTTGATTCATTGTTGATTTTGAGCTATTTATACAACTTTAAGATCTACCATCAAGGTATATTAATTGATCTCAATACAATGTTTCTGACAAACATATACTGAGATATACTCAGTGACATTGTAATTTTGGTATTTTGTTTTCTTTTCAAAAATCTACTTTATCTTTGTGAATAAAAATAATTGTTCCTATCAAAGGAAGAAACGAAATAATTACCCTTTAAACTAAAGGATAATAAGTCATTTTAAAGGTTAAGATGTCACTCCGCTGGTAGCAAAACATAGTACGCGAGTAAAAGTAGTTTAAATTGGGTTATGCCTTTCGGTTTTGGGTAGTACTTTTCTAGCTTATGTTATATCTAATAACTAGACTTAATATATCAAAACTAGGGGTGGGCACAAGACAAGACAAGTACTTGCTAATTCTGGTTATTTGTTACTTGACTTGGCTTTATTAGAATAATTTGTTTTTTTCGATATTTGACTTGCTTGAAATAAGTACTTGCTTTATCAAATGCTTGGAAAAATTGATACTTGTAAGTAATTTGCCTTGCCTTAATACTTGATAAACTAAGTAATTGACTCTTGATTACATAAAAAACACATATTCTAAATTTTTAACATCCAATAGTCACATGAATTTAGAAAGAAGTAGAGACAAAATGAAAATAAGCATTCAAAATAATGAAAGATCATATTAAACTCATTGTTCTTTCATTTTATTTGAGTGTTCAAAAGATTTTTTCTACTTCTTGATCATGTTTTACTTTTGCTCCTGCAAAACCAAAAACATTTTGTTCTGCAAAGAAATTACTTAAATACAAACCAAGCGTATGTGATAATATAAGACAATACAAGAAGACAAGATATATTCTAACCTTTTATTCTTCATCGAGTTAAGCAACTTCTTGGACGAATTTCTATAAGCATTTGAAGTTAAGCTAATGATTACTTTATAGAGCGAGTAACGGATATTGATGTGAGGCAAGTACCAAAAGTTGAAGCAATACTTGATATTTGCCTTGTCTTTCTGAGTAGTAAATTTTTTGACTTGTTACTTACCTTGCTAGCGAAATTTTCGGTTTTCAAGGTGAATCTGGTCAAATCGAGTATAAAGCAGTATCAGAGTAATGATGCCCAGCCAATCAAAACTATGGTTTATCTATTTGATCTGTTTCATATTTCATTTTATGTGAGTAACTTTTAAGGGACTGAAAAAAGTTTTACAGTATTCAATGTAAGATAAATTTGAAGGATAATGAGTGCATCATATTTTATTTAGGATTCTAGGTCGGTTTGTTTTGTAATCGTATGGAAGTTTAACTCAATTAGGTTAAGAATGATTTATATCTATCTTATTTTGTGCCTGCAGACACTTGAGAGTTTTTGGTTTGCTTTGCTTCTCTAATTTCAATAATTCCAATCTGAGCAAGGTATCTCCCAGATCAACACACCTTGTTTGTTCTTGGGCTATCTTTGTCAACATAGAGGATCTGGATGCTTGGACCTAAAACTAACAAAATCATATTCTCCGTCATGTTTTGTTTGATGAGACTGTGTTAAAGATCATATCAATTTCTTGATCATACAGAGGACACTTGTCATGTCTTTCAACAAATACTTCAAAATCCTCAACCAGACCAAACTGAGCAGATTCCACGGTACCAATTTCTTTGATTGCTTCTGTTCAAAATGTGCTACCACTTATCGACCGACAATTCTATGCAAGTAGTAAATCTGGTATCCATGAACCAAGAGACACTTGTCTATATTATCCAGAGTCTTTACACATTCTTAAAACTATTTAAAAAAAAAAAACTTGATGATCCTTACCGGCAATGAGATTATAACTTGAGATCTTGTCCCAAATGCACCTGATGCTAATGTTGTTAATTTTAGATGGCTTTACAAGCACGGATGGTTCTTACAAGCTTGATTGGTAGCTAATGGTAAATCTCAAGAGGGTGGTTTTTAATGCAGGCTTTGTTGATGCACGCTTTCTTAATCATCAGTTGGACTGGGTTAAAATTTACTAGAACCGAATTAAGCGAGCCGAAACCAAAAAAAAAAAGGAACGGAACTTGAATTAAAACAAAAAAAGAACATGAGACAGGCCCATAAGTTTTGTGGTCGGTCTATATATAAGATCGATCTCTTCCTCTTCTCTCTCTCTCGGATAAAAGTTGCAAGAAACCCTAAACCGATCAAATTCGTTGCGGCTGGTATCGATTCGATATGGCAGCGTTGTTACAACAAGAGCGGACGGGAGTGTGGTGGGACCTCAACACATGTCCGGTTCCCGCAGGGGTTGACCCTCGTCGTGTCCGTGGGTGTATAGAATCTGCGTTGTACAAGGAGATGGGTTATCGTACTCAAGTCCACATCGAAGCCTTCGGCAACCTGGAATACATGTCTAGTGCCCTCTTGGAAGAGATCTCTTCCTCTGGAATCCTTGTTTCTCACGCCCCCTGCCGTAAATAAAAAATCCTATCCTCTCTGGAATTATTATTATATCAGTATTATTGGTTAATTTCCTCTTCTAAAAGATTATTAATTTCTTTTTTTTTTTTTATAGGTGGGAACAGTTTAAGATGTTTATTGGGCGAATGGTCTGAGGATTACCCACCTCCGGCTACCGTCATGCTGATATCCGGTTGTTATACCATGGTTAATCCTAGTTTTTTTCGGTCTACTCGTTACAATTTCTTTTGTGTATATCCAAAAGATTGTCGGCCAGTTATCCTTGACACTGAAAATGAGCCAAAGCGTTTTCACAGAGTCTGTCTGGGAAAATTTATTGAATGACAACATGAACAACGCCGCATGTGAGATGATGAATGATGATGATGATCCTCTCTTCATCTGCGAGACATGCAGTGATATTTCAAAATATGTGGCGAATTCATCACTCATCTCAACAGTGAACAACACATAAACGAGGTACTCTAGCAGCAGCAGCAGCATCCTCAGCTTTTGTATCGTTACATTTTTCTTTTGTAAAATTGTCACACAACAAAATGTTTGTGTGTGTGCAGTTGTTTGGAATAGTGCCCAGAGACTCCGACTCCTATGAGCCTATACATTTTTGCCAAGTTTGCAATTATCCCGGCTACGACGATTATAACATGCTCCTCCATAACCAAAGTGAACAACATATTCGCAAGGTTAACATGCTCCAAAGTGAACAACAACATATTCCCAAGGTAAGCATCCTCTTTGCTTGTACATTAACCAACTCTGTATCTTTAAAAATTTGATCCCCATTTGGTGGTTTGTTTTCAGCTGGCTGCGAGCAGCAGGAAGAGCTCCACTATCGGATGGCTCTTTTCAGAGTAACAAGATGCAATCTTTTCAACGAGTCAAACAAGAAGAGGTTTCTTCCTTCCGCCTGCTCCACTAGCGGATCGCTTTTCGAGAGGGCAAACAAGAAGAAGCTTTCCAAGGAAGAATAAGCTGTGGGGGTCTCTGTTTGTTTACTAAATAACCAAACTGTGTTTGCTTGTTTGCCTTTTAACTTTAATCTCTTTACATGTTTTGTCTGTGTTATCTGGATATTTTGAATCCTGCCAAGTTGTTCAAGAATATATTAGCTGCGCTGCACCCTGTTATTATTAATTTTCTTATTATTTTCTTTAGAAACCCGTAGAATTTTTAGATTTTGTACGTGCTTCTTATTCCCAGTTTTTTTTTTTAATTACAAAATGTTTTTTTTTAAATATTACAAAATGTAGAAGCAGAGTCAATCACAAAATGTTTTTTTTATTATTATTATTTACAAATCACACCGAGACAGTACTATGAAATTTGATTTGTATTTACATCTTAATCCTCACTGCTTATATATAATCAGTCTGTATAACTATATATAGAAACTCCCCAAGTTATATACGTTACAAAGAATATTTAAAAACTAAGAGAATTGTTATATATGATTATGGGTTTGATTAAATGTTTAATATTTGACCATATATGGCAACGATGGAATTAAAGGTGATTGACGTGGGTCCTCTTATGTCTGCTCTCATCATTTGAGCCGTCGATGCCGGATTTTCTGACGTCATGCATTCACACCATTTCAATTTGTCTGTATTTTGGAAGCTTTGTGATTATTTCCCCAAATGGACTTTGTTAACCTTGGGTTTTTCCAAGATTTTCTAGACCAAGGACTAATCCCAAGAAATCCACGGCACTCCGTATTCTTGCCATTTAAAACAGTTAGGATGGCGGTGAGTGAATCGGGGACCGTACTTGCGGTACAAGCCACACCACTAAACCAGCGCTGGTTAAAAAATAAATGTAAAATAAAGATGCAAAGTGACACTCCGACTTGGGTCTGAGGATTTCCACCCCAAATGGACTTTCATATAATTATCTTAGTATTTCCCCATATGATATTTTTCTTTCTTTGGTAAAACATCAGTATTTTCGCAAAAGATTATAGACACTGAATAAAATAATATAAATAAATTATTCTATCAGCATAACTTTTTTGATAATTTATTTCATTAATATAAAAAAACCACTACAATTTTGATGAAAATTTGAACGAGTTATATATTCTATTTATATATTTTACTATATCTTATTTAGTTTATTCCATTTATCTTTATTCCTAAAATGTTTCTTATATTTACTATTTACAAATTACAACCCCAATAAAGTAGCAACGAGATGATATGTTTAGCAACAAAATATGAAATACATATGTGTAGAGTTGTTTTGACAAGTTAATGAGTTGTAATCTAAGCTAAGAAAATCTCCACTTGGTGTTTTACTTTGTACTAACAAATCTTTCAAGAATGGAATGTACTAGAACGTATACGTACCGTTTCTATCTGTTGTTGTAAGATAAATAATTGAGTCCATCGGCCTATTATAGTAACCCATTTTACTAATTAAATATCCAGCACCTAATCTCTCATTCGCTTCATACACGTGTTGCATGTCTAGTGCGTCTTGTTCCACGCTCGTTAAATTGTTTGTGCCCGGCCGGTTTCTTTTCTCAGCAGGTTAAGAAATGATTCTGAGGCATTGTAGGTGACAGCTCTTCGTGCGTGCGTATGTTTCGTTTTGATCAACATTCCTAAAACTCCAGGTAAATAATGTTTCCTGGATATCTTTACTGATTCTTCTTCTTTGAATCGGTTCTGCGCAAACTCTATATATAGCCTTTTGTTTGTTTGTTTTGGATCCGTCATTAATCAACCTTATTGATTATTTGTCATCGTTGAAGAATTTAGGGTTTGGCGTCGATGGGAAACTCGAAAGCTTCTATTATTTGTCATTGTTTTTTCAGACATTGATATGTGGTCTGGAAAAGACATGTGTTGCTTTTGTCTAATTATGCGTGTTGTGTAATATTATTAGAAATTGATAAGAATGGGAGAAGCTGGTCAGTCCAGAGAAGGAGAATCTAACACGCCTCTACTTGTAAGTATGCCTTATTATGGCTTCTTTTTCTCATATTAATTGCATTCCTTTTGGTGTCAAAATAACGTTTTCTATATTAGTAGAAACAATTAAAACTGCATGTACTGATTCAGTTAGGTATTATAATGGGTTGGTTCTCTATGCATAATGAGACTATCTTTTTCGAGTACAGGGTGGTGGAACTGGGGACAATGTTGCTGCACCACCAAAACTGATTAATTCTTTACCAGGTCTTAGTGAAGATGCTTCTTATCTAAACCAAGCAACTTCTTACTTAGGGAGCTGTTTCTCTCACTATTCAGGTACCTTTTGTTTCCTTATCTGATGGAGAATGTATGTACACAGCATACATGTAACATGTTCAACGTTCATCTGCTAGACTTTCATAATGGGGGAAAACATGCCTTTTGTTTCACTGTATTGCAATCTCATCACATTTGCATAACTTAGGTTTTCGATGTTTTGTTTTCAGTAGAATATGGTGGTAAAGATTCTTGTAACTCTCTTTCCCACCCCCATGAGTTGCTACGATCAACTTCAGAAAGTGAAGGGAATTCTCCAGTGAGCGTATGCGTTTCTCCTGGTGCAAGGTGTTCAACTTCTTCAGAGTCACCTACTTCTGCAGCCAACAGCCCATCAGCAGAATCTACAGAGACTCCCTCGCAGGCATCAAATGCAATTGTGACATCGAATTGGTTAGGTTTAAGTGGCATTTCCATGTTCAAGGGTATATATTCTTTGTATCAATCTTTGTTGAAATCCTATACACTGCTTCTTCTTGTCAAATTTTCAGCATTTGGGTGATTGAAATATTACTCCTTATTTTACCAGGCTTATTGGCGGGCACTAAGGACTGTCCGTGGCTCAGCAGATGACATAGGATGGTTACAACATGACCGGAGATGCCTCCTGTTGAAGATGGAACTGAAAGGTTCAATAAAATCCTAGAAGAGATAGGGTTATATTGTCTGTATAGTTGCATGTCTTATATCCCTTAGTCTTTGTAACATGCTATTTTAACTGAATTGCTGTGTTGATGATGTTTTCATTTCAGGCATGGTGTACATAGGCTTCAAATACGGTGCTGTACTTGTTGATTCCAGGTCTTTTCAGCAATCATGGACCTCTTTATTTTGTGGATACCAAAACTAAATTCTCAAAGATGGGTTTAGCTTGTCATATTGCAAAGATTCACAGCGAGGTAATCATTTCTAACTTTTTTTTTGACATGGTAATCATTTCGAACTTAACTTAATTAAGTTACAGATGGTGTATGTAAGTACCATGATAGGTCATGAGTATAATCAAGTGAAACATCCATCTATGGCCCCAAAATTTCAAAAATAATATACCTAAACATAGATCCACAAATTTATAAAAAAATTATTAAAACTCATATTAAATTGTCTTTATATAGCCCTAAAATATTAAGGCCGGCGACCATGTAACATACTGATATATGGAAAAATGTGTCTATACCAGTCTTCGGTTGAGAAAAATGCGAGAGAGATAAAGGAATACATAGAGGAACTATGTTGGGGATCCAATAAAAAGGTTCTACTACTTGGGCATAGCAAAGGAGGTATAGATGCAGCAGCTGCTTTATCACTATACTGGCCTGACTTAAAGGATAAAGTCGCTGGGTTGGTATTAGCACAGAGTCCATATGGTGGAAGTCCAATAGCTACTGATATACTCCGTGAGGGACAACTTGGTGGCTATGTCAACTTGAAAAAAATCTTGGAGATTATGATCTTCAAAGTCATAAAGGTTTGTGATAAATTTAGAGGAAAGTTTGGTAAATATAATAGTTTTTCTCAATTTATTCATTAGCCTCGTAAACTTTTGTTTAATAAGTTCTTGCACGAATAGAAATCTAATTTATACACAAATGCTAACTTTTCTAATAGCTTTCTAATAATTCCACTAATCATCTCTTAATAGTTTGCAACAAGATCCTTGATCTTTCTGATGCATTCATTTCAATCTTGCTGTGAAGGGTGACATACAAGCTCTGGAAGATTTAACTTACGAGAGGAAAACAATTCTTGAAGAACCATCCGCTTCCTCAAGAACTCGCCACGGTCTCATTCCTCACAGAAGCTAGCATTAGTCAGCGGTTCTAGCCACTCTATCACGCGTGGCACAGGCTGAACTTCCTCTCACAAACCAAGCGGCAAAACTCCTGTTGTAATGCCACTTGGTGCTGCAATGGCTGCTTGTGCTCAGCTGATTCAAGTCAGATACGGGGAGAAGAGTGACGGACTCGTGACTTGCTGCGACGCGGAGGTTCCTGGTTCGGTGGTGGTTAGACCGAAACGTAAACTAGACCATGCATGGATGGTTTACTCTTCCTTGAACGAGGCTCCATTGGAAGCTGATGCTGCTCAAGTTTGTGAAGCGCTCTTGACGTTGCTTGTCCAAGTTGAGGAAGAGAAACAATGTCAACTCGATTGATATAATTAACGTTCTTCTAATACATATACTGTTTTTTTCTTGTTTGTTCTTTCTACTTAATTTGTCTTGATCATAATAAATTGTTTTATTTTTTACTATCGCTGTAAACTTTTTCTTTTTAAATACCGATTAATATAAATGGTATAATTTGTTTTTAGTAAATACTATGATTTAACTGAACTATTAAAATCAATAATTAACGATGAGCTTATAAAATAAATGTTTGCATGTTGCTAGGAACACCTCAATAATAGTTTTAGGAAATTATGAATTTTAAGAAATTGTAGGATACTAAAAGATATATATCATTCATTAACTGATTTTTTTAAAAATATATATACACATAAATAATTATAATATTAATTTTTATTTTATTTTATTTTATAATATAAACAGGAGGTTATTGCAGCTCAGATCGTTTCAGGTTCCGTGGACACGCGCGGTATTTGATTATTTCCAAATTAGTCCTCAGATATTCGCAAAATTACGCTATCATCCTTGAATTAACTTCATCTCTTTCTCGGCACCATTCTCTTTTCTCTGAGTGCTGTATGTTCGCGAGAGAACGGTTTGGCAGCATCACTCGAAAACGATGATCAGACAAGAGAGGTTTTGAGGTCGAATTCGAATTTTAATCTTATTCTAGGGAGCTGAGCTATTTGAATTGTTCTGGGGTTGAAAGCAAATCACGTAGCTTAGGGTTAGTGATAGATCGGTTTAGGGATTTGAAGTTCAGTTGATTTAGCTTTGTATTGTGGTGAAGGGTCTCCTCCACTCAATCTGATGTGAGAAAGCTTTGTTCTTTCCTTTGTTAGGGTTCTTTTTGAATGGCGACGAGCACAGGCGAGCCAGATCGTAAAAAGCGTCTCTTTAGCTCCATTTCACCTACAGAGGCTGCAGCTGCCGTAAAGAAACAGCCTTTCTTCTGGCCCTCCTCTGAGGACAAGGTTCTCTCTGTTCTTTGACTAATCTAATCATAGTGGTTGCCTGTTTTCCGTTTCGTTTTGGATGAGTTATAGCTTGGGATTCTGTCTTTTTTTTAATTTGGTCCTTGTTTGATACACAGCTTGATACTGCAGTCCTTCAGTTCCAAAACCTTAAGCTATCACAGAAGCTAGAGGCTCAGCAGGTTGAGTGTTCCATTCTTGAGGATAGGTTTTCTCTGATTAAGGATAGACAATTACCATACAGTTCCTGTTTGAAGACTGTTCATAAGTCTTGGGAAAAGGTAAACACTTAACTAGCTCTGGTTTCTAACATAACTTGAAGAAGTGATGACAAAAGTTCAGCAGTTTTTTTTCTTTCTAAAATCTGATCAGTGCTTTTGTAGCAGCTTACAACTGAAGTGGAATCATGCTCCATTAGTGTGAGTGATTCAAGCAGCGGATCTCATAGGTCTGTAAACAAGGAGGGTATGTACTGCTTGTCCTGCCTCTTATTCCTTCTGTTAATGCTACGACCTAGTTTAAACGTGGTGTTATAAGATACAAATACATGTCTTGTTGAAAGAACACCTTAAATTGTTACGCAGATGGGTCTTCTCCGGCTGTCAAAGGCGATTTCATCAACCGGCTTCGAGACTGGTGCCACTGAGAGCTCCTCGTCTAATACCTGTCGGAAGGAAGAACACAGAGAGAATACATCAAGTCAGTTGTGAAAACCTTGTATAACCTAGTAACGCGACCAATGATTTGAGGTGTCTGAAGGATGAACTATATCCCACAGCTCTCAGAACGGTTTTGATAAAGGTATTACTTCCACAAATCAATTTTCAGCTCTTGTCCTGGCCTTTATTAATATTTTAGTATTAACCCAGGTCTTATCTGGTGCTTTCCTTTCTAGATTTGTCTGGTCAGCTAGCGCTGAATGAGTTGGAATCAGAAATGAAAAGTTTCAGAGTGGTTCTAGATGATGTTCTTGTGAAGTTCAAATCACTTTCGAGAAATTGCAGAGTCATCGTGATACTGATGCTAAAGTTAGAGCAGACCTTAAAAGAATAAGAGGTAGCTACTCGGTCTCTTCTCATTCCAATATTTGACTGTTGAATGCATTTTTTAATTGGCAGTTTTACATGGACATCGTATCTATGCATCAAATATATTCATGTGTGCCACAACAGAAAGGTCAATCTATATACATGGAAAGCTAACAAATTTATCCCACTTTTGATTGATGAGGATACATGTAAGTAGAGAAATGAAACTGTTAAGCTCCCAATTGTATAATGTTCGGCACCGTGTAGGTGTTTTGTAGTGTTTATATAGCCAGGATACGATCATATAGATTAAGAGAAAGATATTAAGAAACATCTTTGCTAGAGCCAGTTAACAAGACATGTAGTAATGGTGAACTGACATTATACTTGGTGTATTTGAAGGGGAGCTAGAGAATGAGGTCGTGGAGCTTCAGCAATGTAATGGTGAATTGTCAGCACTGAGAGCAGAAAGGGATGCAACAGCAGGGGCGTTCTTCCCAGTGTTGAGCCCTGGAAATAAGACTGCTACCAGAGATAAGGCAAAGGGACAAACAAAGGGATCTACAAGACATGGAATCGATTCTGAAAGAGTTAACGGTATATATTTGATTTGATTTTTTTGGTTTTTGTGTTTTCATTCGTTATGCGTGGAGTTCTGTTTTGATAGCAGCCTGGATTTTGTAGGTCCTTGCTTCAAGCAGGCTACAAGAGCTAAAAGATCTTCATGAGGAGAGGACAAAGATTCTTGAAAAAATGAGTGTTTTACAGGTCAGTGTATGATCCAACTAGAGTATCTACATGTATTAGTTTATTTCCGCCAAAGTTTGATGTAGGGAAAACTTGTGGAATGTAGCCTCTTCCTATTGCTAAAACTGATTTACAAGTTTTTGCTAACAGAAAAAGTCAAAGTCTGTGACGAGCATCTCATCTTCTCAAGCCTGCCTTTCTTTGAAAGACCAGCTGAAAAAATCCAAAGAAGCAGTTTTCAAGTATATGGCTTTACTTGAGAAACTGCAGGTTATATCTGGATTGCGATTTTCATTTTGTATTTATCTTTTTATAAAATTTATTATTGTGAAGCTTATCTCCATCGAAATATTTCAGGTTGAAAAAGATAGTATATTCTGGAGAAAAGAGAATGAGTATTAAAAGTGAACTAGTTGATGTTGCTCGAAGGTCTGCTGCTGTTGCTGATTCTAGAATCGCTTCTTTAGATGTGGAGATACAGAAACAACTAGATGAAAAAATGCGAATCAAGACTAGGTTGGAAAGTATTTGAAAGAAGTAACAAGTTGGTTACTGTGACTTCCTCTTATCTCTCATCCACCTGTTTTGATTTTGGAGTCTGATTAAGTGATCTGTATGTCAGGTAGAAAAGTCTTTGCAGATATGAAGGCATTAACCGTTCCCAGGAAATGAGTTCCAGAGAAGTCAACTAGACAGTTATAAAGAGACTGCTGGAGGTATTCATTCTCTGCGGGCTGATGTACAGTCACTCTCAGGGTTCTATGTAGGAAGGTGAGCAGTAATCTTAAACAATGGGACGTATGCTGTTCCAGTCTATGCTTTGCTTATTTATTAAGCCTAATTGGTGATTAGACAAAGAGTGTGAAGCATTACATCTAAGATCAGCTGACTATGCTTCTCAGCTACGTGACCTAAATGCTACGGTATGTTTTGTTACATTTGCCTTTTTCAGTGTACTACCATCACTTGTTCGTTGACGGAGTTGATATTAGCTAAGGTTACCTGCATTATGCCAAACCTTGTTTGAATTCTTTTTTCTTTTTTTTTTTTTGGAAAAAGCATTTTGAAGACGGATTATGTTTAAATCTTCTTAAATGTTATAACTTTTGGTTAGCGAAGACGTGTTGTTTTCTTTTCAAGTAATTTGAGTCTGTCATGCAGGTTAAGTGATTTGAAGAACAGTCACGAGGAGTTGAAGTTGTTTCTGGACATGTATAAACGTGAAACCACTGATCCGAGGTAAGCACAGTTATATGTAATAAGTCCAGTGATTGATATCTAAGAGTTAAAATTCTTTGAGACAAGTTTCCTTTCCTTACCTTCCCTTCTATGTGGACGAATATGTAGTATAATTCTCTTTTAGATGTGTTAGGATTGGTTCATCGTCTTTTCTTGGCTGAACACTCATTATTGAAGTTCGATATTGTGCTGTGGCAGGGACATAGCTGAAGCCAAGGAAGAGGAGTACAGGTCTTGGGCTCATGTTCAGAGTTTAAAATCCTCTCTTGATGAGCAGAATCTAGAGTTGCGCGTTAAGGCAGCAAATGAAGCTGAAGCAGTTTCTCAACAAATGTTGGCTGCCGCGGAAGCTGAGATTGCTGATTTAAGACAGAAAATTGATGATTGTAAACGGTGAATAATTATAACTCTTCCTAGAGTGCATGAAGACTCACTCGTTACATATTTATTGACATTCCATTGGAGTACTTTGAGACTTTTTTTAACAAGGATGTGTTTTTCTGCTTCAGGGATGTCGTAAAGCATTCTGATATCTTGAAATCTAAACATGAAGAACATGGAACATATCTTTCTGAGATGCAGGTTTGCTCATGAAATTTTGTGTTTCTTTGTTTCTAACATCTTTTAAAAACCTTGAAGTTGGGTAGCGATTTACAGTAACTAATCTTTTTTAGGCAATTGGAAGTGCCTACGAGGACATTGTACCACAAAACCTTTACTTCAAGTCACAGAAAGAGATGACTATAACATCAAGGTAACCAAGCGCTTCTTCTATTTCCTCTGAGTTATCTCGGTAGGTCACTCTTAGACGTATATCCACTGGTGTTAAACTTAGTTAGTGAATAAGGATAGCTGTTACTTGAATCCGAATGTGAGAATCTTTTTTTTGCCTGTCCATTGTTGTTTCAGCTTTTCTTGGAAGGCATAACTTCAAGGCAGATGCAAGATGCGCTGCTTATTGATAAATACATCATGGACAAGGATATCCAGCAAGCCAGTGCATCTGCCAGCTTCCTCTCAAGAAATCCTTAAGTGAGAAGATCAGGTACGTTTTGATACCTGTATGTATACTCACCTCCACAATAGTTGTGACGTTTGACTTTAAAGGTGTTGTTTCTTGCAGATGAGGTTCTGCACAGAGCAGTACCAGAGACTAGCTGAAGATAAATATCAAAAGTCTACAGTTCATGAAAATCTGCAAAAGAAAAGAGCAGACATTGTGAATGGCTTGGAACAAGCTAGGTCAAAGCTAGAGGAGTCACACTCTAAAGTTGAGCAAAGTCAGGTGGATTATGGGGCATTGGAACTAGAGCTGGAAATCGAAAGGTAAGTTAATGAGAATCTGCTTAGAGTCATAAAAGAACAAGTGTTGGTGATGAAGCTATTGTTCTCTTGTGCATCCTTATACACATCAGGTTCAATAGAAGAAGAATAGAGGAGGAAGTGGAAACAGTTAAAACGAAAGTTTCTCGTCTTAGGTCTCTCGTAGAAGGATCATCAGCCATTCAAAAGCTCAGACAAGAACTCAATGAGTTCAAAGAGATCTTGAAGTGTAAGGCCTGCAACGATCGCCCCAAAGAGGTAAAAGAAAGATTCACTCTACTCAAATAATGATTCGGTTTAACTGTGCATGCTGTTGATTTGGTGTTTGGTCTTTTGTCTCCTTGATGAACAAAGGTGGTGATCACGAAATGCTTCCATTTGTTTTGCAACCCATGTGTGCTGAAGATCACAGGAACAAGGCAAAGAAAGTGTCCAACATGCTCAGCAAGTTTCGGACCCAACGATATCAAGCCTATATACATATGATGTGTTGCAACATGGAACAAGCAATGAAAAACACGTTTGTTTTGTAATTTTTTGTTTGTTGCTTTCTCAAACTCTTCTTTCAGAGAATTAGATTATATATAGTTTACAAATCTGAATATGCATTTTAGTACATTTGTTCCAATCTATTTATTTCCACATACTTTGTACTAAATCATTTGTTATTTTCTCTGTAATTAAAGGTTTGTAAAATTAGGTTAACACTATCTAAGGAAACTCAGTTTATGTAGATACTCATGTTGGGACATCTTTTTTGTTCAAGTGTTGGGACATATCTAAAACCAAATCTACAACTGATACGTAGAAAGTAGAATCTGTTAAATAAAACACAATAATGAAAAGTGTGAAAGCATTTACCCTTGTTTTAGAAAGAAAGAAAGTGGAGCATTTTCAAATACAGTATGTGAAATAAAGGACATGATTCACTTCTTTCATTGTTGATTTTAACTTTGGGATCTACCATCAAAGTATATTAATTAATCTCAATACCATGTTTCTGACAAATATATATTCAGTGACATTAACTGTAATTTTGGTATTTTGTTTTCTTTTCAAAAAATCTAATTTATCTTCTTTTTTTTGTCAGCCTCTAATTTATCTTTGTAAATAGAAATAACTATTCTTATCAAAAAGAAGAAGAATATTGTAGAAGAAAATTTGCAGAATACGATTTAGAAAAGTGCACCAATAGATACTTTTGAATATCTATAGAAAATCTTGAACAACATAAATATGAAATGGAACTATGGAAGATGTATATTTCGTTTCTATTATTTTTTAAACTTTTTTATTTCTTCGTCTCTTTTTTTCAAGCAGAGCAGTGCTTACCATGTATTTAGAAAGACATTTATCCCAGATACCTGATTATACAAAAATGCATTTGTCCACCCAGGTTCCTGATTATACAAAAGTTTTTAAGGCCCCCGATTATACAGAGTGAGCTGTATCATAGCGGTTTTTATTTTGAGTATCAAAACTCATTGTTATTAATACACATTTGAATGATCCAATCCATTCTTATTTTCTTATTTTTTTGGTTGAATTCAAACTTTTATGGAAAAGCAACCATATTTTAAACTGAAAATAAATTACAAACAGAAAAAGAAAATTTGAATCCAAAATAAATAAAAATGTAATCAGTTTAAACTTTTGAATTTAAAAAACAATTTTCCTGGGTAGATTTTTCGACCAAATAAAAATAAAAAACTTAAATAATTCAAACATGTTTTCACTGAATTATTGTATTTGATCGTTCGGTGACTTCGTTCAAATTCATCATTTTTTACATAGTTTTATTTTTTTCTTTTGTTGTTGGTAATAGTATAAAATTTAAATGCTATGTTCTTAACTATTTTCTTCTTGTTATTATTTTTCTGAGTTTGCGTTTCTAGCTTGCTTTTTTCTTTTCTTTTTTAGCCACTTTATTCGAAAGATAAAGATCACATGTTTTAGCTCCATTCTGGTTCTGTCTCTCAGTTCATAATATATGTATATGTATAAAAGTTTCTAATTAGATATCAGAGTTTTGTATTAGATTATAATCAAGGTGCCATTTTATGAGCTAACTCAGTCAATATTTGAATTTTAATTTAGTCCATATATTAGATTTAAAACCGACCTAGAAAATATTTAGAGACGGAATATAATGAATAGACAAAAATGAAGTTTCTAGATATATATTACATGTGAAAGTGTAAGGTAGAAAGGAAATGAGCTTAAACCGCATGCAGCGAAATAAATAATCTTACATAATTACTAATTAGCGAGAGAGAGCTCTAATGTTGTTGACGAAAGAAGTACACTATAACTATAAGTATGTATCTAAAATGTTTTTTTTAATGATAAATATGTGAATTGTCATTAAAATGAAGCTAGTTTGTACATGTACAAAATGTTAAAACAATGAAGCCATCTGTTGCCAGAAAAAGATAAAAAAAAAAAAACAACAAAGGACCTAAGAGTTTGGATTTTTGGTCACCAAACATTTTTACGAGAATCTCAGCCAGGCTCTCGTGAGATTCTTGAATTTCTTCGGCTTTTCCTTGCGTGGATTGTGCTGAAGAGGGTTCTGTCAATGTCTTTGAAAATGATAAGAGGCGAACTGGATTTGTTGGTATGCAGCCTATTGTTCCTCTCAAACCTTAGTCACTGTTATATGAACAGCAAGACGACACAGAGTTAAAGGGCAATTCTCATCCTTGAGATCAAGCCAAGAGATAAGAGCAGTCCAGGTATGGAATAAGACTGGTCTATAGCCAAGGGGTCTGATAACCATGGTCCAAACCTGCTTACTGAAATAGCATCTCAGAAACAAATGGTCTCTATCTTCATCATGTTGACCACAAAGAAGGCATGTTGTGTCAATTTGAGGGCGACCAGTGGGCTATCCGAGTGTGAGTAGGCAGTGTATTCCATTGAGCAACCCACATGTGGAATGCTTGACTTGGAACATGACCGTTAAACCAGATAGCTGCTTCCCTCTCGATGTTCTCCACGGTTTCTTATGCAGTCCCAAGTCAGACTAGCAGAAGCGGACAAGGATTATCAACCTCCCATTTGAATAAATCATTACTGTATCTAAAATGTTCTTTCGCTTAAGCACTTTAATTATGTTTTGATGGAAGAACTTTTCTATTTTATGCAACAAATGATTTTAGATCTTTCAATTAAGCAGTGCAAATTAAATAGAACTCTCTGCCAACTCGATACAGTAACTCCAAACATTTGAATCTCACATTCTCAGGATTATTCACGAGATAAGATTGTTTCGATTCAGAATATGGGAATTTTAATAATAAATGTGTGCTCTATTCAAACTTAATGAATTAATTGATTACCAAAAAAAACTTAATTAATTCATCCACGGGAATTATGCTGATCCTGGATATAGGGTTCTGATTTCTTCCTTTTTACTTTTTGAATTAGATGATATTATTAATTAGATTTACACAGTAGTTGCGATTAAATAAGTTATATGTACACACAATATAGTTGTACCCTCCAATAATATGGAACCATAATATAGTGGCAAACAATATATTAAAAATCGTAGGTTTTAAAATATAAATTGGACTAATCACTTGTCTGTACGTAGTTAGGTCTGCATGCCAGAAGATGCCAAACAGAAAATTCACCTTCTTGTAATTTGTCAGTGAGTATCGTCCAGACGATCTGATCAGGTACATGTGTATTTTATTTATAAGGAAATATTCTATATATAAGTAGTACTTATTATTCGGTAATAATAATAATTTTAGATAATCAATAATTTTGAATGTATTGCTTATATGATGTTAATAATAATCGATAGCCCTACCAAAAAAAAAAAATCATCGATAGCCTGCTATCAAATTGAGACTTTATGTGCTGTAGTTGTCTACATGCATTCAAACCTTAAAATCATGAGATAATAGAAAACCCCAACATTTAATAACTATTACTACGTATTGAGGTAACGCTAGTGAGCTCTAGTACACCACTATGTTTTGATTTAATGACCTGTCTTCGACTATCATATCTTAAGCCTCACCAAAAGGCGTATGTTAGACCTGGCTGTATATTTTCTGTTTATATATGGCCGAATATTACCAATTGCCAAGGAACATAATAGATGCCTTGAAGATATGAACTTGTCTCAACGAGTTTGATAAGGACCTTTTCTTCTTTTTACTAAACTATGTGTGAGCAAATCGTTTCGTGTAGTGGAGTTTTCACCTATTTTGCCATCAACAATTATTTTATGTTAGACCCTTTCTCAAAAAAAAAAAAACTATTATTATATGTTATGACAAGATTAGATGTATTAAATAAAAGATATTTTATCTAGGGCTATAACAAAGTTATTTGTCACTCTCAAATCAAAGGGTCCAATATGTTTAGGAATCCGTAACAGTCTTCACTTGCCTCATAGTGGTGAACGAAGTAAGGTGTTGGCCAAAAGCAATCACCTTATTGCAGCTTATATTCTTTCACTTTTGACTTACATTAAAGAAGTGGACAAACAAACAAAGTAAAAATAAAATAAAAGATAACAATAAATGTAAAAGTTGTAAATAAAAGAGCTAAAGACATCATCACCATGTGATGCTATTTCCCAACACCTAAATTTGATTTATTTTATTTTATTTTATAGAATTAGATAAGTTTATCAAAACTTTGTCTTCTTCACTATTAATTCCATAATCATCATCTCATCAAAACACATACACTATAGATGACATATTAATAGACTAGCCCAGTAACGTGGATTACGTGTGACTGCGATCATTATTCATCTCCCTATTAGAAATTTTAGAAAATAATGCAATAAGTAGAATTTTGTGACTTAAATATACTAAGTTACTAATGTATACGTCCCAATCAAATACTTTTAACTATATTGTAACTACTTAAATTTTCGTTCCTACCAGATAATTAGATTTTACATGACTAGTCATTTTATTACGAAAAAGTGATTATGGAACCAGAAATAACTCTCAAACGAGGGAAAACAAAGATTTATGCAAATTATTTGATTTTAGATAGGAGGCAACAAGAAAGATATCACGAGCTAATTTCGATATATTGTGAAGCTCTAGATGGAAAACTATAATATTATGAAGTTACGAAAAACAAAATATATATTATGACGTTGGTTGTCAACAAACAACTTGTTTTTTATGTCAACAAACAACTTGGTTTTGGTCCTATTTTTTCTTTATTCAGAATATGTTCTCACCACATTTATATTACAAAATATTCATCAAACACTCTTTTGCTCAAACAAATAAAATAAACCCATTTCTTTACAAAAAAAAATCACTGACACACAAATTGAAAAAAAAACAAGAAAAGCAAACGTAAATAGTGAAAATGAAAAAAAAAAAGTAGGATTAAATTAATTAGGTGTTAAGAGTGAGCTGGAGTGTGATTTAGGTCACTGAAAAAGAAACACGTCTCATCAACCCGATACCCAGCATCGGCTACACATAGTTGCCATGTGGACGAGTAATGACCAAACGCAACGTCTCGTAGCATCATCTCATCAGTAAACAAATCTGGCAGATCAAACAGCTTCTCTTCGTCGTCGCTATATTTTTCCGCAAAGGAAGTGGTCGAAGCACATGAAGTTTCTAACGACTCTTGAGCTGTAATGTCCGAAAACACCACACCACCTGACAAAGACTGAGCAATCACTTCTCTACTCGGTTCGGCTTCATCTAATGCAGCTACATCCGAATCTTGCCAATTTACGGCGGCCGCGGTGGCAGCGGCGAATGTCTTTAGGAGAGTTGGTGACAGGACGAGGAAGCTCGCCGGATAATTCAGGAAAATTGAGATAAGCCGTTGTACCTTTAATGGCTAAAGCCGCCACATCATGAGCTCGAGCAGCCATATCAGCCGTTGGATAAGTTCCGAGCCAGATTCTTGATTTCTTCCTCGGCTCTCTGATTTCAGACACCCATTTTCCCCAACTCCTCATCCGTACTCCTCTATACGTCGGATGCTTATCTCCGCCGCTGATCTTTCGCCGTTTCATGACGTTACCATCATCTTCTTGAACGGCTAATGATCTTCGAGATACTTTGCTTTTAGAGTTGGTATCCTCAGAAGTTCAAAGTTGTGTATGAAGAAGAGGAAGATGTTGTAGGTGAGGAAAATGAGGCGGTGGAAGAGGAGGAGGAGGAGGAAGAGGATACGGCGAAGATAGCGGAGGAGGTTAAGGTAACTTGAGAAGCACTCTTCTCTATGTTGAGATGTGTTTCCATTGTTAGAGAAACTAGCTTTAGAAAGAGGGTGCACAAAATAGATGTGAAGTGGGATTGTATTAATATTCGTCCACAATCTTTTTTCTTTTGGCTTTTCATATTATAAGGAAAATAATAGATATACTATATATATTTTAAAAAAATTAGGGAAGATGGAGTGGGGTCCATGGAACAAAAAAAAAAGATATTAATGTGTCTTAGGCTTTTAGCTGACCAGTTTTGATCCATGTAAAATAAATAGAAACAAGATGGTTTCATATGTGTATTCTTCTAACTAGAAAATATAGTATGTTTTATTTTATAACAAGAAAAGACATGTATTATTGAAGAAAGAGTATAATATATAATTGCATGGTACTCGTCTAAAATGGCCCGACCCTCGTGCATGTGCGTCACCTATTAACATATGAATTTCCCATCTACCACTTTTATTTCTTCCAAATAAAACCGGGGTTCTTAGTTTGATATATATGTATATATATATATATATATAATTCAGCATCTATTCTTTCGCATAGAGTTTCATTTTTTCTTTCTTTCTTTTGATTGGTAAAATAAGAAATAGAGTACGATACTTGACATAAAAGAAGAAGAAACAAAGTACAGTGAAAAAGAGAGAGAAAGTACGAGCTACGTCGATACTCGGAAGTAAGCCATACAAAATGTTCTTTTGACAATTCCATCGACAGACAAGATATTATTTAAGCATGTTTTCTTTTCGGTAGTGTTAATTAATTGCAGATTCATAATATAATATTTCAGAATTTAACTAAACTAACTTCTTTTTGTTTAACAAAAATAATTCCTAATCCGTATGTTATTTATAGCGCAAATTAAAAAAGACGTACATGCTTTTTTTTCTGAAAAAAAAAGAAAAAAAGATGACCGTCTCCTCTTTTAATCAAACGTTACTTTAAAAGTAACGATTGGTACATCACTTTACAGGTCTCTGGCTAAAAAGAAGTCATAATCCGTATGTTAGCGTAAAACGGTTGAACATCATTTCTAAAGGTTGTGTTTATCTCCTGTTTGATACGCTTTTTCCAGTCTATCTCATTGGTGGCCAAACAAACTGAAACGGTTCATTTGTTACCGCCTTTGTGGGAGTGAATCTAAGACGCACATGATATGCTACTACTTACGACAGTTACTCATGTCCCAATAAACAAACTAATTGACTTTCAGCCTCAAGGCATTCTGTTTCACGTGCCTTAAATAGTTTAGAGTACAGTCGATGGTAAATAAATAAAAATCAAAGAGATTCACAATTCGTTGACAAAAGCATCATCAAGCCATTTCTTTCAATTAATTTCATAACTAAGATCATGTTTAGCAAGTCTCTTCACTAATCTCTTAAAATTAAAATATCAAAGAATAATTAAAATATGAAAGAAAAATAAGATATGTCTCTTATTTAAGAGGTGCAAAGACATCTCTTAACTTAGTCTCTAATTTTTTTCCACATGTCAAATGGTCTATTTTATTTTATTAAAATAAATTTTAATTATATAATTATTTTATTAATAAAAGTTATTTAAGAAACTCTATTTTGAGTATACACCAAATATGCTTTTAGTGGCTGTAATGCCACGTCATATAATATATTCTAATAATGGGTCACGGTATTAAATTTTGGTTAAACATAAAAGGCCCACGTTCCTAATCAAATGTCGTTGTATGTAGGGCTGGAATTATTATCGAGATCGGATCCGATCCGAGATCCGATCTGGATCATCGAAAATAGGATATCGAGCCGGATCGAATCGGATAGTAAAATGTCGGATCCGCGAATCGGATCGAATCGGATATCTGGATTTTTAGGTCGGATATCGGATCGGATCCGTTGTTTTAAATATATTAAATTTAAAATATTATTAATAATTATAGTTCATTTATTAATATTATACATAAAATTAGTCTTATAATATTATATTTTAATTTTAATTATATTATATGCATAAATATATTTATAAATTTTGTAAAATATTTAATTTATGTAATATTTATAGATTTTTTGTATTTTAAAAGTATTTTTTTTTTAATTATTTTGGCGGATCGGATCGAATCCGGATACCAGCGGATATCATGATATCTAGGCGGGTATCCGTTATCGAATATCGGAAGACGGATCGGATCGGATCACAAAATTACGGATCCGGCGGATCGGATCGGATCCGGGTATCCGAATATCGGATATCGGATCCGTCCACCACAGTTGTATGATCTACGTAGCACTGTTTGATACGCCATATTCGATTCGGCTCCATCATAATTAATTAAGAAACTACTATTTTATTTTATTTTCATTGGCCACCACAATAATTAGATAAATACTATACTTCAGTTTTAAATATTTTTCTCAGCTGTGATAATACAAGAATTCATCGAGTAACGAACGACATTATGCACGTATTCATAGAGTAGTCTGCTATCAAATAAATTGAACTAGTGTCCACTTCAGGAACGTGTGGCTATTGTTCATTAGAATCTATTCAGTTGATTGAGGAACATTGACCACATTAGTCAGACTAAGCTGCATTACGCGGTTCTGATTTATATATATATCCCAGATTTATTTTCTTTTGTGAAAAATATATACAGTTTTATTCTATAAATATAATATTATTACTCATCCTTCGGATTATAGATTGAGATTACGGTGTGATTGATAGCAGCAATGATCTATATCTATTATTTATGAAGTGATTTGCTTACTTGTCATCTTCTCCATAGTTTTAGGTGATTTTGCTTATTTGTCATTACTTATTATTTATTTGTCATATTTTCCATAATTTTAAGTAATCTGTTTATTTTTGATGTTCTTAATAAATTTAATTAGTAGTTTTATTTATTTTTCATATTTTTTAAAATAATTTTAGGTGGTAATTTTAGGTGATTAATTGTGATGTTCTCTATGATTTTAGGTTATTTTGTTTATTTGTTATATTTTCTTATTCTTAGAAGTTTATTTATCATTTCCATTATTTAGATTGACTCATTGGTTTTAATAAATAATTTTTTTAATTGTTAGTTTGAAAAATTTTTAGTCATTATTTAACAAATACTTTCATTATATTCAGGGATAATTATTATTACGATTATATTGAGAGATAATTATTATTAAGTATTATCAAATTTTAGCAATAAATTTATAGTTTTGCTCATCTGTTTACCTTAGTAATATTAAATTGTTTAATGTTTTTATTTAATATTTATTTTAATAGAAAACTTTCTTCTTTTATGTCACTAACCATCTTACCAATCGAAATATGAATCAAAGAATACAATATATTGTGATTTATAATTAAAATAATCTAACTTTTATTTAGACATATATAATTTATTACTTTTACTTTATAAAATTTAGTTAAATAAAATTCTATTTTAATTATTGTAGATTTTGTTAATACTACTATGAACTTCGAAATTAAAAATTGTGAAGAGGGGTAATTATAGTTTAATTTTGTAAATTTATCTTTTATGTTATTTTAAAGTATTAATAAAATTTTATTAGGTTATTTTACATGTGTGGTTTGGTGATAAAATAAATAAAATATTTTACAACTGAAACTATTATCTATGTTGGGTTGTAATAAAAAGTAATTTATATTTTCTGATTAATTTAATATTTGAAATTAATTAAATAATTTATATTATAATTTGAATTAGTTGCATATATATTAGTTACTGAAGTGTAATGGCGCATCATCTAGGTGTTTTGTCGCTTGTGAACATAATCATTCTGAATATTTATTAATATATATTATTAATTCAAATATTCTCGAAAATTTTAAATCAAATATCAAATTATTACTCTAAAACAATTAATTATCATAATACATTAACAACTAAACAAAATTTATTTATCATAATACATGCTCTTATTTGTCATATTCTCCATAATTTATTAGTTTAATAAATTTTATTATTTAAATTTTTATTTTACCTACATATATTTATCATGATATTTTAGATAATTACTAGACATTAACCTATTCAACCGATATATATACTATTAGTTTAAATTATATTTAATATTATAAACTTTTCATGATATTTAGGATATTTAACTAATAAATAGATATTAACAATATCTAATGATAATAGCATAATTATGTTTATTAAAAATTTAGTTTATGTAATGACTAATATTATAATCAGTCTCTCTTATTCATATTAGAATATGATCTAAATAGTTATTACGATATAAAGTTTTTTTGAAAAAAAGTTATATATTACAATATTAAAATTAAGATTAATGGTAAACATCATTGAAAGTATGTCATAAAATATAAATTATATGTTTTGTTAAATATTTCATATATTTAATTTAATATTAAACAATCAGATTTTAACCAAAATAGAATTAATTTGTATTTGTACATGATGAACATCAAAATCACAAGCGATTTTGAAATAAAAAAAATATTGTCATGTTTTTTTAATTTCACTCAAAATTTGTGGGTTAACCCTACGAAAATATTGAGTTATTCGTTAATTGCTATATATATTGAAGCTTATACTTTTAGTGTTGTTTAAAAATATTTAACCATATTATATATTTGTATTAATGTATTCTAAACCACCTATCAAGTTACATGTACATCATTAATTTGTAACAATTAATTTAGTCTAAATTCATATCTTTGTTTAAATAAATGGACTAACCACTATAAAATCACTATTATCTGAGAAGCGAGACAACAAAGGTTCCTAACCTCTTTGACCATAATATTATGAATGTGGAGAATGCAACTTTGAAATAAAAAAATATTGTCATGTTTTTTAAATTTCACTCAAAATTTGTGGGTTAACCCCTACGAAAATATTTAGTTTTTAGTTAATGCTATATATATTGAAGCTTATAATTTTAGTGTTGTTTTAAAATATTAAACCATATTCTATATTCGTATTAATGTATTCTAAACCACTATCAAGTTACATGTACATCATTCAATGTTTAATAATTAATTTAGTCTAAAATTAATATCTTTGTAAATAAGTGGACTAACCACTATAAAATCACAATTATCTAGAGAAACAGAAATAACAAAGGTTCCTAAACCACCTATCAAGTTACATGTACATCATTCTAATTTGTAACAATTAATTTAGTCTAAATTCATATCTTGTTTAAATAAGTGGACTAACCACTATAAAATCACTATAATCTCTGAAGCGAGAGACAACAAAGTTTCCTAACCTCTTTGACCATCATAATATGAATGTGGAGGATGCAACTTTGAAATAAAAAATATTGTCATAACAATTTACTCAAAATTTGTGGGTTAACCCTACTGAAAATATTGAGTTTTAGTTAATTGCTATATATATTTGAAGCTTATACTTTTAGTGTTGTTTTAAAATATTTAACCATATTCTATATTCTTATTAATGTATTCTAAACCACCTTTCAAGTTACATGTACATCATTCAATGTTTAATAATTAATTTAGTCTAAAATTCATATCTTTGCTTAAATAAGTGGACTAACCATATAAATCACTATTATCTAGAAGAAGAGAAAAACAAAGGTTCCTAACCTCTTTGACCATCATAATATGAATGTGGAGGATGCAACTTTGCAATAAAACAATATTGTCATATTTTTTCAATCAAAATTTGTGGGTTAACCCTACGAAAATATTGAGTTTTTTAGATTATTGCTATATATATTGAAGCTTATACTTTTAGTGTTGTTTAAAAATATTTAACCATATTATATTCTTATTAATGTAAACCACCTTTCAAGGTACATGTACATCATTCTAATTTTTAACAATTAATTTAGTCTAAATTCATATATTTAAATAAATAACTAACTAACCATTATAAAATCATTATTATCTAGAGAAACAGAGACAACAAAGGTTCCTAACCTCTTTGAGCTTCATAATATATGTAAGTGGAGGATGATAATTTGCAATAAAACAATATTGTCATATTTTTTTTATATCACTCAAAATTTGTGGGTTAACCCTACGAAAATATTGAGTTTTTAGTTAATTGCTATATATATTGAAATTATACTTTTAGTGTTGTTTAAAATATTTAACCATATTCTATATTCTTATTAATGTATTCTAAACCACCTTTCAAGGTACATGTACATCATTCTAATTTGTAACAATTAATTTAGTCTAAATTCATATCTTGCTTAAATAAGTGGACTAACCCTATAAAATCACTATTATCTAGAGAAACAGAGACAACAAAGGTTCCTAACCTTTGACCATCATAATATGAATGTGGAGGATGCAATGCAATAAAACATATTTCATATTTTTTAATATCACTCAAAATTTGTGGGTTAACCCTACGAAAATATTGAGTTTTAGATTAATTATATATATATTGAAGCTTATACTTTTAGTGTTGTAAAATATTTAACCATATTCTATATTCTTATTAATGTATTCTAAACCACTTTCAAGGTAAATGTACATCATTCAATGTTTAACAATTAATTTAGTCTAAATTATATCTTTGCTTAAATAAGTGGACTAACCACTATAAAATCATTATTATCTAGAGAAGCGAGAAAACAAAGGTTCCTAACCTCTTTGAGCTTCATAATATGTAAGTGGAGGATGCAAATTTGCAATAAAACAATATTGTCATATTTTTTTTATCATCCTCAAAATTTGTGAGTTATTCCTCTGAAAATATTGAGTTTTTAGTTAATTGCTATATATATTGAAGCTTATACTTTTAGTGTTGTTTAAAATATTTAACCATATTCTATATTCTTATTAATGTATTCTAAACCACCTTTCAAGGTACATGTACATCATTCTAATTTTTAACAATTAATTTAGTCTAAAATTCATGCTTAAATAAGTGGACTAACCACTATAAAATCACTATTATCTAGAAGCAGAAACAACAAAGGTTCCTAACCTCTTTGACCATCATAATATGAATGTGGAGGATGCAACTTTGCAATAAAATATTGTCATATTTTTTTATTTCACTCAAAATTTGTGGGTTAACCCTACGAAAATATTGAGTTTTAGTTAATTGCTATATATATTGAAGCTTATACTTTTAGTGTTGTTAAAAATATTTAACCATATTCTATATTCTTATTAATGTATTCTAAACCACCTTTCAAGGTACATGTACATCATTCTAATTTTTAACAATTAATTTAGTCTAAATTCATATTGCTTAAATAAGTGGACTAACCACTATAAAATCATTATTATCTAGAAACAGAGAAAACAAAGGTTCCTAACCTCTTTGAGCTTCATAATATGTAAGTGGAGGATGCAAATTTGCAATAAAACAATATTGTCATATTTTTTTAATATCACTCAAAATTTGTGGGTTAACCCTACGAAAATATTGAGTTTTTTAGTTAATTGCTATATATTGGAAGCTTATACTTTTAGTGTTGTTTAAAAATATTAACCATATTCTATATTCTTATTAATGTATTCTAAACCACCTTTCAAGGTACATGTACATCATTCTAATTTTTAACAATTAATTTAGTCTAAATTCATGCTTAAATAAGTGGACTAACCACTATAAAATCACTATTATCTAGAGAAGCAGAACAACAGGTTCTAACCTCTTTGACCATCATAATATGAATGTGGAGGATGCAACTTTGCAATAAAAAATATTGTCATGTTTTTTTAATTTCACTCAAAATTTGTGGGTTAACCCCTACGAAAATATTGAGTTTTTCGTTAATTACTATATATATTGAAGCTTATACTTTTAGTGTTGTTAAAAATATTTAACCATATTCTATATTCTTAATGTATTCTAAACCACCTTTCAAGGTACATTCACATCATTCTTTTGTAATTATTTAATTCATATCTTTGCTTAAATAAGTGGACTAACCACTATAAAATCACTATTATCTAGAGAACAGAAGCAACAAAGGTTCCTAACCTCTTTGAGCTTCATAATATGAAGTGGAGGATGCAAATTTGCAATAAAACAATATTGTCATATTTTTTAATATCACTCAAAATTTGTGGGTTAACCCTACGAAAATATTGAGTTTTAGTTAATTGCTATATATATATGGAAGCTTATACTTTTAGTGTTGTTTAAAATATTTAACCATATTCTATATTCTTATTAATGTATTCTAAACCACCTTTCAAGGTACATGTACATCATTCTAATTTTAACAATTAATTTAGTCTAAATTCATATCTTGCTTAAATAAATTGGACTAACCACTATAAAATCACTATTATCTAGAAGAAGAGAAACAACAAAGGTTCCTAACCTCTTTGACCATCATAATATGAATGTGGAGGATGCATTTGCAATAAAATATTGTCATGTTTTTTTAATTTCACTCAAAATTTGTGGGTTAACCCTACGAAAATATTGAGTTTTTAGTTAATTGCTATATATATTGAAGCTTATACTTTTAGTGTTGTTTAAAAATATTTAACCATATTCTATATTCTTATTAATGTATTCTAAACCACCTTTCAAGGTACATGTACATCATTCTAATTTTTAACAATTAATTTAGTCTAAATTCATATCTTGCTTAAATAAGTGGACTAACCACTATAAAATCATTATTATCTAGAGCAGAAAACAAGGTTCCTAACCTCTTTGAGCTTCATCATAATATGTAAGTGGAGGATGCAAATTTGCAATAAAACAATATTGTCATATTTTTTTAATATCACTCAAAATTTGTGGGTTAACCCTCTGAAAATATTGAGTTTTTAGTTAATTGCTATATATATTGAAGCTTATACTTTTAGTGTTGTTTAAAAATATTTAACCATATTCTATATTCTTATTAATGTATTCTAAACCACCTTTCAGGTACATTACATCATTCTAATTTTTAACAATTAATTTAGTCTAAATTCATATCTTTGCTTAAATAAGTGGACTAACCACTATAAAATCACTATTATCTAGAGAAAGCGAAACAACAAAGGTTCCTAACCTCTTTGACCATCATAATATGAATGTGGAGGATGCAACTTTGCAATAAAAAATATTGTCATATTTTTTTAATTTCACTCAAAATTTGTGGGTTAACCCTGAAAATATTGAGTTTTTAGTTAATTGCTATATATATTGAAGCTTATACTTTTAGTGTTGTTTAAAATATTTAACCATATTCTATATTCTTATTAATGTATTCTAAACCACCTTTCAAGGTACATGTACATCATTCTAATTTTTAACAATTAATTTAGTCTAAATTCATATCTTTGCTTAAATAAGTGGACTAACCACTATAAAATCACTATTATCTAGAGAAGCAGAAAACAAAGGTTCCTAACCTCTTTGAGCTTCATAATATGTAAGTGGAGGATGCAAATTTGCAATAAAACAATATTGTCATATTTTTTTAATATCACTCAAAATTTGTGGGTTAACCCTGAAAATATTTAGTTTTAGTTAATTGCTATATATGAGAGCTTATACTTTTAGTGTTGTTTAAAAATATTTAACCATATTCTATATTCTTATTAATGTATTCTAAACCACCTTTCAAGGTACATGTACATCATTCTAATTTTAACAATTAATTTAGTCTAAATTCATATCTTTTAAATAAGTGGACTAACCACTATAAAATCACTATTATCTAGAGAAGCGAAACAACAAGGTTCCTAACCTCTTTGACCATCATAATATGAATGTGGAGGATGCAACTTTGCAATAAAACAATATTGTCATTTTTTTAATTTCACTCAAAATTTGTGGGTTAACCCTACGAAAATATTGAGTTTTTAGTTAATTGTTATATATTGAAGCTTATACTTTTAGTGTTGTTTAAAAATATTTAACCATATTCTATATTCTTATTAATGTATTCTAAACCACCTTTGGTACATGTACATCATTCTAATTTTAACAATTAATTTAGTCTAAATTCATATCTTGCTTAAATAAGTGGACTAACCACTATAAAATCACTATTATCTAGAGAAACAGAGACAACAAAGGTTCCTAACCTCTTTGACCTTCATAATATGTAAGTGGAGGATGCAAATTTGCAATAAAACAATATTGTCATATTTTTAATATCACTCAAAATTTGTGGGTTAACCCTACGAAAATATTGAGTTTTTTAGTTAATGCTATATATATTGAAGCTTATACTTTTAGTGTTGTTTAAAAATATTTAACCATATTCTATATTCTTATTAATGTATTCTAAACCACCTTTCAAGGTACATGTACATCATTAATTTTAACAATTAATTTAGTCTAAATTCATATCTTGCTTAAATAAGTGGACTAACCACTATAAAATCACTATTATCTAGAGAAACAGGAAACAACAAGGTTCCTAACCTCTTTGACCATCATAATATGAATGTGGAGGATGCAACTTTGCAATAAAACAATATTGTCATATTTTTTAATTTCACTCAAAATTTGTGGGTTAACCCCTGAAAATATTGAGTTTTAGTTAATGCTATATATATTGAAGCTTATACTTTTAGTGTTGTTTAAAAATATTTAACCATATTCTATATTCTTATTAATGTATTCTAAACCACCTTTCAAGGTACATGTACATCATTCTAATTTTAACAATTAATTTAGTCTAAATTCATATCTTTGCTTAAATAAGTGGACTAACCACTATAAAATCATATTATCTAGAGAAAGAGAAAACAAAAGTTCTAACCTCTTTGACCATCATAATATGAAGTGGAGGATGCAAATTTGCAATAAAACAATATTGTCATATTTTTTTAATATCACTCAAAATTTGTGGGTTAACCCACTGAAAATATTGAGTTTTTTTTAATTGCTATATATATTGAAGCTTATACTTTTAGTGTTGTAAAATATTTAACCATATTCTATATTCTTATTAATGTATTCTAAACCACCTTTCAAGGTACATGTACATCATTCTAATGTTTAACAATTAATTTAGTCTAAATTCATATCTTGCTTAAATAAGTGGACTAACCACTATAAAATCACTATTATCTAGAGAAGCAGAGACAACAAAGGTTCTAACCTCTTTGGCTTCATAATATGTAATGTGGAGGATGCAAATTTGCAATAAAACAATATTGTCATATTTTTTAATATCACTCAAAATTTGTGGGTTAACCCCTCTGAAAATATTGAGTTTTTAGTTAATTGCTATATATATTGAAGCTTATACTTTTAGTGTTGTTTAAAATATTTAACCATATTCTATATTCTTATTAATGTATTCTAAACCACCTTTCAAGGTACATGTACATCATTCTAATTTTTAACAATTAATTTAGTCTAAATTCATATCTTGCTTAAATAAGTGGACTAACCACTATAAAATCACTATTATCTAGAGAAGCGAGACAACAAAGGTTCCTAACCTCTTTGACCATCATAATATGAATGTGGAGGATGCAACTTTGCAATAAAACAATATTGTCATTTTTTTTAATTTCACTCAAAATTTGTGGGTTAACCCTACGAAAATATTGAGTTTTTAGTTAATTGCTATATATATTGAAGCTTATACTTTTAGTGTTGTTTAAAATATTTAACCATATTCTATATTCTTATTAATGTATTCTAAACCACCTTTCAAGGTACATGTACATCATTCTAATTTTTAACAATTAATTTAGTCTAAATTCATATCTGCTTAAATAAGTGGACTAACCACTATAAAATCATTATTATCTAGAGAAGCGAGAAAACAAAGGTTCTAACCTCTTTGACCATCATAATATGAATGTGGAGGATGCAAATTTGCAATAAAACAATATTGTCATATTTTTTAATATCACTCAAAATTTGTGGGTTAACCCTACGAAAATATTGAGTTTTTAGTTAATTGCTATATATATTGAAGCTTATACTTTTAGTGTTGTTTAAAATATTTAACCATATTCTATATTCTTATTAATGTATTCTAAACCACCTTTCAAGGTACATGTACATCATTCTAATTTTAACAATTAATTTAGTCTAAATTCATATCTTGCTTAAATAAGTGGACTAACCACTATAAAATCACTATTATCTAGAGAAGCGAAACAACAAAGGTTCCTAACCTCTTTGACCATCATAATATGAATGTGGAGGATGCAACTTTGCAATAAAACAATATTGTCATATTTTTTTAATTTCACTCAAAATTTGTGGGTTAACCCTACGAAAATATTGAGTTTTAGTTAATTGCTATATATATTGAAGCTTATACTTTTAGTGTTGTTTAAAAATATTTAACCATATTCTATATTCTTATTAATGTATTCTAAACCACCTTTCAAGGTACATGTACATCATTAATTTTTAACAATTAATTTAGTCTAAATTCATATCTTGCTTAAATAAGTGGACTAACCACTATAAAATCACTATTATCTAGAGAAGGAAACAAGGTTCCTAACCTCTTTGAGATTCATAATATATGAAGTGGAGGATGCAAATTTGCAATAAAACAATATTGTCATATTTTTTTAATATCACTCAAAATTTGTGGGTTAACCCTAGAAAATATTGAGTTTTTAGTTAATTGCTATATATATGAAGCTTATACTTTTAGTGTTGTTTAAAATATTTAACCATATTCTATATTCTTATTAATGTATTCTAAACCACCTTTCAAGGTACATGTACATCATTCTAATTTTAACAATTAATTTAGTCTAAATTCATATCTTGCTTAAATAAGTGGACTAACCACTATAAAATCACTATTATCTAGAGAAGCAGAAACAAAGGTTCTAACCTCTTTGACCATCATAATATGAATGTGGAGGATGCAACTGCAATAAAAAAATATTGTCATATTTTTTAATATCACTCAAAATTTGTGGGTTAACCCTGAAAATATTGAGTTTTTAGTTAATTACTATATATATTGAAGCTTATACTTTTAGTGTTGTTTAAAATATTTAACCATATTCTATATTCTTATTAATGTATTCTAAACCTTTCAAGGTACATGTACATCATTAATTTTAACAATTAATTTAGTCTAAATTCATATCTTGCTTAAATAAGTGGACTAACCACTATAAAATCACTATTATCTAGAAGCAGAAACAACAGGTTCCTAACCTCTTTGACCATCATAATATGAATGTGGAGGATGCAACTTTGCAATAAAACAATATTGTCATATTTTTTTAATTTCACTCAAAATTTGTGGGTTAACCCTACGAAAATATTGAGTTTTTGTTAATTGCTATATATTGAAGCTTATACTTTTAGTGTTGTTTAAAATATTTAACCATATTCTATATTCTTATTAATGTATTCTAAACCACCTTTCAAGGTACATGTACATCATTCTAATTTTAACAATTAATTTAGTCTAAATTCATATCTTTGCTTAAATAAGTGGACTAACCACTATAAAATCATTATTATCTAGAGAAACAGAGACAACAAAGGTTCCTAACCTCTTTGAGCTTCATAATATGTAAGTGGAGGATGCAAATTTGCAATAAAACAATATTGTCATATTTTTTTAATATCACTCAAAATTTGTGGGTTAACCCTAGAAAATATTGAGTTTTTAGTTAATTGCTATATATATTGAAGCTTATACTTTTAGTGTTGTTTAAAAATATTTAACCATATTCTATATTCTTATTAATGTATTCTAAACCACCTTTCAAGGTACATGTACATCATTAATTTTTAACAATTAATTTAGTCTAAATTCATATCTTTGCTTAAATAAGTGGACTAACCACTATAAAATCATTATTATCTAGAGAAACAGAGAAAACAAAGGTTCCTAACCTCTTTGACCATCATAATATAAATGTGGAGGATGCAAATTTGCAATAAAACAATATTGTCATATTTTTAATTTCACTCAAAATTTGTGGGTTAACCCTACGAAAATATTGAGTTTTTAGTTAATTGCTATATATATTGGAAGCTTATACTTTTAGTGTTGTTTAAAAATATTTAACCATATTCTATATTCTTATTAATGTATTCTAAACCACCTTTCAAGGTACATGTACATCATTAATTTTAACAATTAATTTAGTTAAAATTCATATCTGCTTAAATAAGTGGACTAACTATAAAATCACTATTATCTAGAGAAGCGAAACAACAAGGTTCCTAACCTCTTTGACCATCATAATATGATGTGGAGGATGAAACTTTGCAATAAAACAATATTGTCATATTTTTTTCACTCAAAATTTGTGGGTTAACCCTACGAAAATATTGAGTTTTAAGTTAATTGCTATATATAAAGCTTATACTTTTAGTGTTGTTTAAAATTATTTAACCATATTCTATATTCTTATTAATGTAATTTCTATGTCATCAAAATTTTAGTACATCATTTATTATCACTATAAAAACAAGAGAAACAAAGGTTCAACCTCTTTGACCTTCATAATATGTAAGTGGAGGATGCAAATTTGCAATAAAACAATATTGTCATATTTTTTAATATCACTCAAAATTTGTGGGTTAACCCTACGAAAATATTGAGTTTTAGTTAATTGCTATATATATTGAAGCTTATACTTTTAGTGTTGTTTAAAATATTTAACCATATTCTATATTCTTATTAATGTATTCTAAACCACCTTTCAAGTACATGTACATCTAATTTTAACAATTAATTTAGTCTAAATTCATATCTGCTTAAATAAGTGGACTAACCACTATAAAATCACTATTATCTAGAGAAACAGAGACAACAAAGTTCCTAACCTCTTTGACCATCATAATATGAAGTGGAGGATGCAAATTTGCAATAAAACAATTGTCATGTATTTTTTTAATATCACTCAAAATTTGTGTGTTAAACCCCTACGAAAATATTGAGTTTTTCGTTAATTGCTATATATATTGAAGCTTATACTTTTAGTGTTGTTTAAAAATATTTAACCATATTCTATATTCTTATTAATGTATTCTAAACCACCTTTCAAGGTACATGTACATCATTCTAATGTTTAACAATTAATTTAGTCTAAATTCATATCTTTGCTTAAATAAGTGGACTAACCACTATAAAATCACTATTAACTAGAAAAACAGAGACAACAAAGGTTCCTAACTTCTTTGACCATCATAATATGAATGTGGAGGATGCAACTTTGCAATAAAACAATATTGTCATGTTTTTTTAATTTCACTCAAAATTTGTGGGTTAACTACGAAAATATTGAGTTTTTCGTTAATTGCTATATATATTGAAGCTTATACTTTTAGTGTTGTTTAAAAATATTTAACCATATTTTACATTCATATTAATGTATTCTAAACCACCTTTCAAGGTACATGTACATCATTCAATTTTTAACAATTAATTTAGTCTAAATTCATATCTGCTTAAATAAGTGGACTAACCACTATAAAATCACTATTATCTAAGAAGCAGAGCAACAAAGGTTCCTAACCTCTTTGCCATCATAATATGAATGTGGAGGATGAAACTTTGCATAAAACTAGCTTGAGAGAAAACAAATTCTAACCTCTTTGAGCTTCATAATATGTAAGTGGAGGATGCAAATTTGCAATAAAACAATATTGTCATATTTTTTAATATTCACTCAAAATTTGTGGGTTAACCCTAGAAAATATTGAGTTTTAGTTTAATTGCTATATATATTGAAAGCTTATACTTTTAGTGTTGTTTAAAATATTTAACCATATTCTATATTCTTATTAATGTATTCTAAACCACCTTTCAAGGTACATGTACATCATTCTAATTTTAACAATTAATTTAGTCTAAATTCATATCTTAAATAAGTGGACTAACCACTATAAAATCACTATTATCTAGAGAAACAGAGACAACAAAGGTTCTAACCTCTTTGACCATCATAATATGAATGTGGAGGATGCAACTTTGCAATAAAACAATATTGTCATATTTTTTAATATCACTCAAAATTTGTGGGTTAACCCTACGAAAATATTGAGTTTTAGTTAATTGCTATATATATTGAAGCTTATACTTTTAGTGTTGTTTAAAAATATTTAACCATATTCTATATTCTTATTAATGTATTCTAAACCACCTTTCAAGGTACATGTACATCATTAAATTTTAACAATTAATTTAGTCTAAATTCATATCTTGCTTAAATAAGTGGACTAACCACTATAAAATCACTATTATCTAGAGAAACAGAGACAACAAGGTTCCTAACCTCTTTGACCATCATAATATGAATGTGGAGGATGCAACTTTGCAATAAAACAATATTGTCATATTTTTTAATTTCCTCAAAATTTGTGGGTTAACCCTACGAAAATATTGAGTTTTAGTTAATTGCTATATATATTGAAGCTTATACTTTTAGTGTTGTTTAAAAATATTTAACCATATTCTATATTCTTATTAATGTATTCTAAACCACCTTTCAAGGTACATGTACATCATTAATTTTTAACAATTAATTTAGTCTAAATTCATATCTTTGCTTAAATAAGTTGACTAACCACTATAAAATCACTATTATCTAGAGAAACAGAGACAACAAAGGTTCTAACCTCTTTGAGCATCATAATATGAATGTGGAGGATGCAAATTTGCAATAAAACAATATTGTCATATTTTTTTAATATCACTCCAATTTTGTGGGTTAACCCTACGAAAATATTGAGTTTTAGTTAATTGCTATATATATTGAAGCTTATACTTTTAGTGTTGTTAAAAATATTTAACCATATTCTATATTCTTATTAATGTATTCTAAACCACCTTTCAAGGTACATGTACATCATTCAATTTTTAACAATTAATTTAGTCTAAATTCATATCTTGCTTAAATAAGTGGACTAACCACTATAAAATCACTATTATCTAGAGAAACAGAGACAACAAAGGTTCCTAACCTCTTTGACCATCATAATATGAATGTGGAGGATGCAAATTTGCAATAAAACAATATTGTCATATTTTTTAATTTCACTCAAAATTTGTGGGTTAACCCTAGAAAATATTGAGTTTTAGTTTTATTATATATTAAAGCTTATACTTTTAGTGTTGTTTAAAATATTTAACCATATTCTATATTCTTATTAATGTATTCTAAACCACCTTTCAAGGTACATGTACATCATTCTAATTTTAACAATTAATTTAGTCTAAATTCATATCTGCTTAAATAAGTGGACTAACCACTATAAAATCACTATTATCTAGAGAAGCAGAGACAACAAGGTTCTAACCTCTTTGACCATCATAATATGAATGTGGAGGATGCAAATTTGCAATAAAACAATATTGTCATATTTTTTAATATCACTCAAAATTTGTGGGTTAACCCTCGAAAATATTGAGTTTTAGATTAATTGCTATATATGGAAGCTTATACTTTTAGTGTTGTTTAAAAATATTTAACCATATTCTATATTCTTATTAATGTATTCTAAACCACCTTTCAGGTACATGTACATCATTCTAATTTTTAACAATTAATTTAGTCTAAATTCATATCTTTTTAAATAAGTGGACTAACCACTATAAAATCACTATTATCTAGAGAAGCAGAGACAACAAAGGTTCCTAACCTCTTTGAGCTTCATAATATGTAAGTGGAGGATGCAAATTTTCAATAAAACAATATTGTCATATTTTTTTAATATCACTCAAAATTTGTGGGTTACCCTACGAAAATATTGAGTTTTTCGTTAATTGCTATATATATTAAAGCTTATACTTTTAGTGTTGTTTAAAATATTTAACCATATTCTATATTCTTATTAATGTATTCTAAACCACCTTTCAAGGTACATGTACATCATTCTAATTTTTAACAATTAATTTAGTCTAAATTCATATCTTGCTTAAATAAGTGGACTAACCACTATAAAATCACTATTATCTAGAGAAAGAGACAACAAAGGTTCCTCTTTGACCATCATAATATGAATGTGGAGGATGCAAATTTGCAATAAAACAATATTGTCATATTTTTTTAATATCACTCAAAATTTGTGGGTTAACCCTACTGAAAATATTGAGTTTTTAGTTAATTGCTATATATATTGAAGCTTATACTTTTAGTGTTGTTTAAAATATTTAACCATATTCTATATTCTTATTAATGTATCTAAACCACCTTTCAAGGTACATGTACATCATTCAATTTTTAACAATTAATTTAAATTAAATTCATATCTTAAATAAATGGACTAACCACTATAAAATCACTATTATCTAGAGAAACAGAGACAACAAGGTTCTAACCTCTTTGACCATCATAATATGAATGTGGAGGATGAAACTTTGCAATAAAACAATATTGTCATATTTTTTAATTTCACTCAAAATTTGTGGGTTAACCCTACGAAAATATTGAGTTTTAAGTTAATTATTATATATTTAAAGCTTATACTTTTAGTGTTTGTTTAAAAATATTTAACCATATTCTATATTCTTATTAATGTATTCTAAACCACCTTTCAAGGTACATGTACATCATTCTAATTTTTAACAATTAATTTAGTCTAAATTCTTAAATAAGTGGACTAACCACTATAAAATCACTATTATCTAGAAGAGAGAAAACAAAGGTTCCTAACCTCTTTGAGCTTCATAATATGTAAGTGGAGGATGCAAATTTGCAATAAAACAATATTGTCATATTTTTTTAATATCCTCAAAATTTGTGGGTTAACCCTACGAAAATATTGAGTTTTAGTTAATGCTATATATATTGAGCTTATACTTTTAGTGTTGTTTAAAAATATTTAACCATATTCTATATTCTTATTAATGTATTCTAAACCACCTTTCAAAGTACATGTACATCATTCTAATTTTAACAATTAATTTATCAAATTCATATCTTGCTTAAATAAGTGGACTAACCACTATAAAATCACTATTATTATCTAGAGAAGCAGAGACAACAAAGGTTCCTAACCTCTTTGACCATCATAATATGAATGTGGAGGATGCAAATTTGCAATAAAACAATATTGTCATATTTTTTAATTTCACTCAAAATTTGTGGGTTAACCCTACGAAAATATTGAGTTTTTTAGTTAATTGCTATATATATTAAAGCTTATACTTTTTGTTGTTTAAAATATTTAACCATATTCTATATTCTTATTAATGTATTCTAAACCACCTTTCAAGGTACATGTACATCATTCTAATTTTAACAATTAATTTAGTCTAAATTCATATCTTGCTTAAATAAGTGGACTAACCACTATAAAATCACTTATTATCTAGAGAAACAGAGACAACAAAGGTTCCTAACCTCTTTGACCATCATAATATGAATGTGGAGGATGCAAATTTGCAATAAAACAATATTGTCATATTTTTTAATTTCACTCAAAATTTGTGGGTTAACCCTACGAAAATATTGAGTTTTTAGTTAATTGCTATATATATTGAAGCTTATACTTTTAGTGTTGTTTAAAATATTTAACCATATTATATTCTTATTAATGTATTCTAAACCACCTTTCAATACATGTACATCATTCTAATTTTTAACAATTAATTTAGTCTAAATTCATATCTTTGCTAAATAAGTGGACTAACCACTATAAAATCACTATTATCTAGAGAAACAGAGACAACAAAGGTTCCTAGCCTCTTTGAGCTTCATAATATGTAAGTAGAGGATGCAAATTTGCAATAAAACAATATTGTCATATTTTTTAATATCACTCAAATTTGTGGGTTAACCCTCTGAAAATATTGAGTTTTTTAGTTAATTGCTATATATATTGAAGCTTATACTTTTAGTGTTGTTTAAAATATTTAACCATATTCTATATTCTTATTAATGTATTCTAAAACACCTTTCAAGGTACATGTACATCATTCTAATTTTTAACAATTAATTTAGTCTAAATTCATATACTTCTTAAATAAGTAAGCTAACCACTATAAAATCATTATTATCTAGAGAAACAGAGAAAAAAAAGGTTCCAAACCTCTTTGAGCATCATAATATGAATGTGGAGGAAGCAACTTTGCAATAAAACAATATTGTCATATTTTTTTAATTTCCTCAAAATTTGTGGGTTAACCCTACTGAAAATATTGAGTTTTTCTTTAATTGCTATATATATTGAAGCTTATACTTTTAGTGTTGTTTAAAAATATTTAACCATATTCTATATACGTAATGTATTCTAAACCACCTTTAAAGGTACATGTACATCATTATAATTTGCAACAATTAATTTAGTCAAAATTCATATACTGCTTAAATAAGTGGACTAACCACTATAAAATCACTATTATCAGAGAAATAGAAAACAAAGGTTCCTAACCTCTTTGACCATCATAATATGAATGTGGAGGATGCAACTTTGCAATAAAACAATATTGTCATATTTTAATTTCACTCAAAATTTGTGGGTTAACCCTACGAAAATATTGAGTTTTTAGTTAATTATATATATATTGAAGCTTATACTTTTAGTGTTGTTTAAAAATATTTAACCATATTCTATATTCTTATTAATGTATTCTAAACCACCTTTCAAGGTACATGTACATCATTCTAATTTTAACAATTAATTTAGTCTAAATTCATATCTTGCTTAAATAAGTGGACTAACCACTATAAAATCACTATTATCTAGAGAAACAGAGACAACAGGTTCCTAACCTCTTTGACCATCATAATATGAATGTGGAGGATGCAACTTTGCAATAAAACAATATTGTCATGTTTTTTAATTTCACTCAAAATTTGTGGGTTAACCCTGAAAATATTGAGTTTTAGTTAATTGCTATATATATTGAAGCTTATACTTTTAGTGTTGTTTAAAATATTTAACCATATTCTATATTCTTATTAATGTATTCTAAACCACCTTTCAAGGTACATGTACATCATTCTAATTTGTAACAATTAATTTAGTCTAAATTCATATCTTGCTTAAATAAGTGGACTAACCACTATAAAATCACTATTATCTAGGAAGGAAAACAAAGGTTCCTAACCTCTTTGACTCATAATATGTGTGGAGGATGTGCAATAAAACAATATTGTCATATTCAGTTTAGCCTAGAAATATGGTTTTAGGAAATATATATTGAAGCTTACTTTTAAATTGTTTAAAATATATTCAACATTCCATTATTGTGTATTAAAATACCTTTCAAGGTACATTACATCATTGTTTTTTTGTCAATTTAGTCTAAATTCATATCCATGAAATGGTGAACATATAATATCTGAATGAAGCAGGAAAACAAGGGTTCCTGGACCATATGGTGGAATGAAACTTTGCAATATGTATGTTTTTTTATCATCGTGCAGTTGTGTTAAATATGGAGTTAATTAGTATATATATATGGGCTTATACTTTTAGTGTTGTTTAAAAATAATTCATTTATTATATTGTGTGTATTCAAGGTACATTACATCATTCAATTTGCAATTAATTTGAGTTAATTTATGCTTAAATAGTGGACTAACTATAAAATCACTATTATCTAGAAAACAAGAGGTTCTAACCTCTTTGACCATCATAATATGAATGTGGGATGCAGGCAATAAATATTGTGTTTTTTAATTTCAAAATTTGTGGGTTCTGAAATATTGAGTTTTTAATTAATTATATATAAGAACATATTTGTTGTTTAAAATAACTTCCTTCTATTGATATGTATTCTAAACCACCTTTCAGGTACATGTACATCATTTAATTTACAATTAATTTAGTCTAAATTCATATCTGTTTAAATAGTGGACTAACCACTATAAAATCATTATTATCTAGAAACAGAGACAACAAAGGTTCCTAACTTTTGATTTCATAATATGTAAGGAGGATGCAAGTAAAACAATATTGTTATATTTTTATATGTGGTTAACCCTAGAAAATATTGTTTTAGTTAATTGCTATATATATTGAAGCATACTAGTGTTGTTTAAATATTTTTATATTACCATTATTAGTATTCAAACACTTTGGTACATCATTACAATTTTTATGTAAAATTAAATTTTAGAATTAATTCCATACTTTTTTGTTAAATAAGTGTTATACAAAATCACTATTATCTAGAGAGCAGAGAGAAAACAAGGGTTCCTCTTACCATTTGGAGCTTCAATGTATGAAATAAAGGATGCAAATGCAATATTTGTATTTTTTCACTCAAAATTTGTGGGTTAACCCCGAAAATATTGAGTTTTTAGTTAATGCTATATATGATTATACTTTTAGTGTTGTTTAAAATATTTAACCATATTCTATATTCTTATTAATGTATTCTAAACCACCTTTCAAGGTACATGTACATCATTCTAATTTTTAACAATTAATTTAGTCTAAATTCATATCTTTGTAAATAAGTGGACTAACCACTATAAAATCACTATTATCTAGAGAAACAGAAACAACAAAGGTTCCTAACCTCTTTGACCATCATAATATGAATGTGGAGGATGCAACTTTGCAATAAAAAAATATTGTCATTTTTTTAATTTCACTCAAAATTGTGGGTTAACTACGTGAGTTTTAAGATTAATGTTATATATATTGAAGCTTATACTTTTAGTGTTGTTTAAAATATTTAACCATATTCTATATTCTTATTAATGTATTCTAAACCACCTTTCAAGGTACATGTACATCATTCTAATTTTAACAATTAATTTAGTCTAAATTCATATCTTGCTTAAATAAGTGGACTAACCACTATAAAATCACTATTATCTAGAGAAACAGAGACAACAAAGGTTCCTAACCTCTTTGACCATCATAATATGTATGTGGAGGATGCAAATTTAATAAAACAATATTGTCATATTTTTTAATATCACTCAAAATTTGTGGGTTAACCCTCTGAAAATATTGAGTTTTTAGTTAATTGCTATATATATTGAAGCTTATACTTTTAGTGTTGTTTAAAATATTTAACCATATTCTATATTCTTATTAATGTATTCTAAACCACCTTTCAAGGTACATGTACATCATTCTAATTTTAACAATTAATTTAGTCTAAATTCATATCTTGCTTAAATAAGTGGACTAACCACTATAAAATCACTATTATCTAGAAGCAGAGACAACAAAGGTTCCTAACCTCTTTGACCATCATAATATGTAAGTGGAGGATGCAAATTTGCAATAAAACAATATTGTCATATTTTTTAATATCACTCAAAATTTGTGAGTTAACTACGAAAATATTGAGTTTTTTAGTTAATGCTATATATATTGAAGCTTATACTTTTAGTGTTGTTTAAAATATTTAACCATATTCTATATTCTTATTAATGTATTCTAAACACCTTTCAAGGTACATGTACATCATTAAATGTTTAACAATTAATTTAGTCTAAATTCATATCTTGCTTAAATAGTGGACTAACCACTATAAAATCACTATTATCTAGAGAAACAGAGACAACAAGGTTCTAACCTCTTTGACCATCATAATATGAATGTGGAGGATGCAAATTTGCAATAAAACAATATTGTCATGTTTTAATTTCACTCAAAATTTGTGGGTTAACCCTACGAAAATATTGAGTTTTAGTTAAATTGCTATATATATTAGGCTTATACTTTTAGTGTTGTTTAAAATATTTAACCATATTCTATATTCTTATTAATGTATTCTAAACCACCTTTCAAGGTACATGTACATCATTCTAATTTTGTAACAATTAATTTTAGTCTAAATTCATATTACAAAATTAGAATATTGAATGTATGAAAGGTGATTTAAATACATTAATAAGTATAAACTATCGAGCAAAATATTTTTTAACAACACTAAAGTATAAGGTTCAACTGCTATATAACAATTAACAAAACTCAACAATTTTCGTGAGAGACCAACAAGTGATGATATCAAAAAAATATGAGCAATATTGTTTGTTGCAAATTTTCATCCCCATTACATATTATGAGCTCAAGAGTTAGGGCTCAGTATTTCTCTGCTTCTCTAGATAATAATATTTATAGTGGTTAATCACTTATTTAAACATATATGAACTAAATTAATATAAATTAAATGATGTATGCTACCTGAAAAGATGAGTTTATAATACATTATTAAGAATATAGAATATGGATGTATTCCAAAGCAACATAAAAGTATAAACAATATATATAACAATTGTGAAAACTCAATATTTTCGTAGGGGTTATCTACAAATTTTGAGTGAAATTAAAAAAATGACTTAATATTTTTTTTTTATTGCAAAGTTGCATCCTCCACATTCATATTATGATGATCAAAATAGGTTAGGGAACCTTTGTTGTTTCTGTTTCTCTAGATAATAGTGATTTTTTTATAGTGGTTAGTCACTTATTTAACCAGTATATGAATTTAGACTAAATTAGTGTCCAAGAATTAGAATGATAATACATGTACATTGAAAGTGGTTTAAATACATTAATAAATATAGAATATAGTTAACTATTTAAACAACACTAAGCTTCATATATATAATAATTAACAAAGCAATATTTTAGTTGAGTTCTACTCTGAAATTACAGTGTATTCAAAAAATTGTTTTATTGATTATTATGTGTCAGAAGCTCAGGATGGAACCTTTGTTTTATTTTATAGTGGTTAATCCTATTTTGCAGTATATGAATTTAGACTAAATTATTGTTAAATATTAGAATTAATGATAGCTACTTTGAAGGTGGTTTAGAAATACATTAATAAGAAATAAGAATATGAAATGCACAACAACACTAAAAATATAAGCTTCAATATATATAACAGTGTGAAAAAACTCAGGGTTAACCACAGAGGTACAGTGATATAAAAATATAACAATATTGTTTTGTTGCAAGTTTCATCCTCCTCTTGCATATGAAGGTAAAAAGAGATTTAGGGAACCTTTGTTTCTCTGCTATACTGAATAATAACAGAATTTATAATGGTTAATTCACTATTTAAATAAATTTTATAATTTGCTTAACTAGATGTAATTATAAGTAGAATGATGTACATATTTTGCTTGAAGGTTTAGAATACATTAATAATATAAATATGGTTAAATATTTTTAAACAACACAAACATATAGCTTTTATATATAACGAGGTGTGAAAACAATGAAATTATTCCACAGAATTACGAGTGAGTAAAAAAATGACAATATTTTTTATTAAAGTACATCTCCACATTCATATTATGATGGTCAGAAGGGTTAGAAACTGTTCTATTTCTTAGATAATAGTGATTTTATAGTGGATGATCCACTTATTTAGCATTAATATTTTGACTAGATGTGTTAAAACAGAATGATGTGTGTACAACAGTGGTTTAAGAATTAACAAGAATATATATGTGGATTAATATTTTTAAAACAGCACTAAAGTAGCTTCAATATATATATTGGTAACGAAAACTCAATATTTTCGTGAGGGTTAACTCTAGGTGATATTAAAAAATATGACAATATTAAATTTGTATATTATGAAAACTCAAGCTAGGGAGCTGTTGTCACTAATGTTTCTAAGATAATGATTTTTATAGTATCCCACTTAACGTATGTAATTTAGACTAAATTAGTGTTAAAAATTCGAATAATGTATATTACCTTGAAGGTGATTTTAGAAACCATTAATAAGAATATAGAGGTATGGTAATTTTAAACATTGCTAAAATATGAAGTTTCGTATATATAACAATTGTAACTCAATATTTCGTGAGGTTAACTACAATTTGGTGATATTAAAAAAATGTGTTTTATTGCAGATTTCTACTTACATATTATGAAGCTCGAAAGTTGGGGCCCTGTTTTCTGTTTCTCAGATAATAATGTTTATAGTGGTTAATTTATTAGCGATATGTTGAACTAAATAATTGTTACAAATGAATGATACGTAGCTGCTGAAAGATGGTTTGTAAAATATGGAATATGATTAGTACAAACAACACGATAAAAGTATAAGCCTCATATATAACAGCAATTAGCGAAAACTATTAAAATGAAGTTAACTCACAAATTTTGATGATAAAAATATGACAATATTTTTTTTGCGAAGTTTATGATCTACACTTTCATATGATGGTCAAGAGGTTAGAACCTGTTGTTTTATGTTTCTTAAATAGTAGTGTTCCAGTACTGTTAGCGATATGTAATTTGAATTAGATCTAATTGTTTACAGTAGAATGATGTACATGTACCTTGATATTGGTTTAGAATACATTAATAAGAAAATACATACTTATAACAATGCTTGAAAAGCTTCCCGACTATTTTAAGTAGTAACTCACAGAACATAGTGATAACAAAAAATGACAATTTGATTTATTGCAAAATTGCATCCTCCACTTACATATTATGAAACCGAGGTTATCAACTTTGTTTTCTATTTCTCAGATAATGTGATTTTTATAGTGGTTATCCACTTATTTAAGTAATAGTTAAATTGGAAATGATAATGAATGTTACTGAAGGTATTTTGGAAATACATTAATAGAATATAGAATAGTTAAATATTTTGAAACAACACTGAATATGAAGCTTCTAACATACGATTAACAGCTTTATGAGAATAACCATGAATACAGTGATATTAAAAAAATATGACAATATTTTTTATTGCAAAGTTGCATCCTACACATTCATATTATGATGGTCGGGTTAGGCCTTTGTTTATGTTTCTACGATATAGTGATTTATGATGGCCAGTATTTAGCGATATATTTAGACTAAATTAATTGTTAAAAGTAGAAATGATGTACATGTACTTGAAGGTGGTTTGAATACATTAATAGAATATAGAATATGATACTAGAAATTATAAACCATGCTATAACAATTGTGAAAAGCTCAATATTTTCGTGAGGTTAACTCACAAACAAGGTAATATGACAATATTGTTTATTACAATTTGCATCCTCCTTGCATATTATGGCTTCAAAGGACAACCTTTGAACATGTTTCTCTAGAATAATGATTTTATAGTGGTTGAGTCCATTATTTAGCAGGTATGAATTTGAACTAAATTAATAGTTAAGGAATGATGAGCATGCCTTGAGAAAGTTTGGGAATACATTAATAGAATATAGAATATGACAAATATTTTTTAACAACAAAAGTATAAGCTTCAATATATATAGCAATTGCGAAAAACTCAATATTTTCGTGAGGTTAACCCTGGTACAATTGATATCAAAAAAATATGAATATTGTTATTTAATTTGCATCCTCCACTTACATATTATGGCTTCGAAGGTAGGAACCTTTGTTTTCTCTTTCAGATAATAGTGATTTTTAGTGGTTGTCACTTATTTAAACATTATGAATTTAGACTAAATTAATTGTTAAAGATAAGAATGATGCATGTACCTTGAAGATGGTTTAGAATACATTAATAAATATGAAAATATGGTTAAATATTTTACAAACCTTGATAAAGTATAAGCTTTAATATATATAACAATTAACGAAAACTCAATATTTTTAAATGAGGATTAACCACAAGTACAGTGATATCAAAAAAACATGACAATATTGTTTTGCAGGTTGCATCATTCATATTATATGGTGAAGAGGGTTAGGAACTTTGTTATCTGTTTCTCACAGATAATGATTTATAGTGGTTGGTACTTATTTAAGTGGTATATGAATTTGAACTAAATAATTGTTACAAGTAGAATGATGTACATGTACCTTGAAAAAGTGTTTAGATACATTAATAAAATATAGAATATGGTTAAATATTTTAAACAACTTAAAAGTATAAACTTCAATATATGGCAATTAACGAAAACTCAATATTTTAGTAGGTGCTCAAATTTTGGTGATATTAAAAAATATGACAATATTGTTTATTTATCCTCCACTTCTAATAGTGAGGTTAGAAATCTTTGTTTCCTGGTTTCTTAGATAATAATGATTTTATAGTGGTTGATCACATTTAAGCAATATAATTTAGACTAAATTATTGTTACTAAAATGATATTGCATGTACATGAATGGTTCAGAATACATTAATAAATAGAATATGGTTAAATATTTTTAAACAACACTAAATATAGCTTTAATATATATACAGTTAGCGAAAACTCAATATTTTAATTGAAGTTAACCACAAATTTGACAGTGAGTAAAAAAACATGATGATATTTTATTGCAAAGTTTCCTCTCATTGCTGTTGTTCTGTTCTCCCAGATAATAGTGATTTTATAGTGGTTAGCCAACTTATTTAGCGATATGTTGAACTAAATTAATTGTTACAAGTAGAATGATAACACATGTGGTTAATTATATTTAAACTTACAACAAAGTATAACTTCAATATATATGTGATTAGCGAAAAACTCAATATTGTAGAATTAACTACAAATTTTGAGTGATATTAAAAAATATAACAATATTGTTTTATTACAATTTGCATCCTCCCATATTATGAAACTCAGAGGTTAGGAACTTTGTTGTACTTTCTCACAGATAATAGATTTTATAGTGGTTAATCCACTTATTTAAGCAGTATATAATTTAGACTAAATTGTATTAAAATAGAATGATGTACATGTGAAGATGGTTTAGAATACATTAATAAGTATAGAATATGGTTAATTATTTTAAAAAACAACACCAAAAGTATAGCTTAATATATATAGCGATTGAAAAACTCAATATTTTCGTAGGGATAACCCACAAATTTTGGTGTCCAGTAAAATATGACAATATTGTTTTATTGCAAAATTTATCCTCCACTTTATGGCTCATGAAGCTTTATTTTCTGTTTCTGATGTAATGATTTTATAGTGGTTAATCCTATTATTTGCATATATGAATTTAGACTAAATTAATTGTTAAAGTAGAGGTGATGACCAATGAAAGGTGGTTTGAAGGTTCATTAATAAGAATATAGAATATTGTAAATATTTTTTATCAACACTAAAAGGCCCTGAGATATATATGGCAATTGAGGGTTCTTACAAGTACGGTGATATCAAAAAAATATAACAATATTTCTTTTTATGCAAATTTACCTAAATCTTACATACATATGTTCAAGGGTTAGGAACCTTTGTTTCTCTGTTCCACATAGATAGTGATTTTATAGTTGTTAGTCCACTTATTTAAGCGATATAATTTAGACTAAATTGGTTGTTTAAATTAATGATGTAAATGTACGTTAATAAGAATAGAATATGTTTAAATAATTTTAAACAACCTTTAAAAGTATAACTTTTTAATATGTAATTAACGAAAACTCAATATTTAAATGAGGTTAACCCACAAATTTTAGTGTAAAAAAAAATGTGATAATATTGTTTTGTGCGTTGCTTAGTCCATTGCATATTATGAGCTGAGAGGTTAGAACCTTGCTGTTGCTTACTTGTTTCTGAATAATATTGATTTTATATTGGTTAGTCCTTATGGATGTTGAGAATAAGAATGATGCTGATGAATGATTTTAGAATACATTAATAAGGTATGAATATAGAGCAAATATTTTACCGGCATCAAGTATAAGCTTCAGCCATATAGGCTTCGTGAGGTCTACGGTGATGATACACTGTGATATGTTTATTACTAAGTGTCCTCATTATGTGACTTTGTTTTTTAATGTTCTACAGATATAATGATTTTATAATCAGTTAGTCAACATATTTAAGCGATTGAATTTAGACTAAATTAATTGTTAAAATTAGAATGATGTACATACTTGAAAGGTGTTTTAATAAGAATTATAGAAAATATGGTTAAATATTTTAAACAACACTAAAAGTATAAGCTGTAATATATAACAATGCTTGACTAAGCTTTTAGTGAGGGTTTCCACAATTTTGAGTGAGGTAAAAAAAAAATGACAATATTTTTTATTGCAAGTTAGTCTCATTCATAATATGATGATAGAAGGTTAGGAACTTGTTGACTCTGCAGATAATAGTGATTTATGGTTGATCCCATATTTAGCGTATGTAATTTAGACTAAAATGGTACAATTAGAATGATGTACATGTACCTTGAAAGGTGATTTAGAATACATTATTAAATAATAAATATGGTTGTTATTTTAACAACACTAGGTAGCCTATATAGCAATGTGAAAACTCAATATTTTAGGTGAGTAATACAATTTTGGTGGATATTAAAGAATATGACATTATTTTTTTTTATTGCAAAGTTGCATCTCCATTCATATTATGGTCAAAGGTCGAGGTTTGTGCTTCTGTTCTCACAGATAATAATTTCATTTTATAATGGTTTAGTCCACTTATTCAGCGATGTTAATGAATTTAACTAAAACCAATTATTTTCAAATAGATGATGTGTATAACTTGAAAGAATGGTTTTTATAGAAGAATATAGAATATTAGTTAATTGACCCAAACAACACTTAAATATAAAGCTTCCATATATGATTAACGAAAAACTCAATATTTTCGTGAAAGTGCTACAAATTACAGTGATATTAAAAAAAATATGACAATATTGTTATTATTGAAAGAACATAGATCCCACCATATTATGAAATGAAGGGTTAGGAATCTTTTGTTTTCTCTGTTTCTCTAGGCTTTTTTTAATGCAAAGTTTCATCGCCGTTAAATATGATGGTGAAGAGGTTAGGAGCACTTTGTTAACTACTTGTTTTCTCTGGGTAATAGTGATTTTATAGTGGTTGGTTCGCTTATTTGGGGTATGAATTTAGACTAAATTAATTGTTAAAAATTTGAATGATGAATGTACTAAAAGTAGTTTAAAAACATTAACCTAGAATATAAAAATATGGTTAAATATTTTAACAACGAAAAGTAATATATATATGGCAATTACGAAAACTCAATATTTCGTGGGAAACTAACAAGTACTGAGTGAGGTAAAAAATTATTGACTATTTTTTTTATTGCAAATTTATCCTCGATATGATGGTCAAAGAGGTTAGGAATTTGTTCTGTTCTCTGAATAATAGTATAGTGGTTAATTATCCACTTTTATGTAATTTAACTAAATGTTACAAGTAGAATGATGTACATCTGTGAAAAGAAGTTTAAATACATTAATAAAAATATAGAATATGGTTAATTATTTTAAACAACACTAAAATATAAGCCGATGTATATAATGATTAACGAAAACTCAATTATTCTTGAGGTCTTCTATTTTGAGTAATAAAAAAAATATAGGAATATTTTTTTATTACAAATTTGCATCACTCATGATTATGAACCTCAGAAGGTTAGATAGATAATAATTTTACATGGAGTGATTAGTCCTTGTTAAATTATGTAATTTAGAGTAAGTGGTGTTAAAGAATGATGTTTTAAACAACATAATATAGCTTTAATATAACAATTAGAAAAACTCAATATTTTCGTAGGGTTAACTACAAATTTTAGTGATATCAAAATATAACAATATTGTTTTATTCACCACTGTCACTACATATTATAGTTAAGAGTTAGAACCTTCTTTATGTTTAATGAATGAACTTGCCTTGAAAGATGGTTTAGAATACATTAATAAGAATATAGAATATGTTTAAATAATTTTAAACAACACTAAAAGTATAAACTGTATATATAACAATTAACGAAAACTCCACTAAATGGGTTAACCCACAAATTTTAGTGAAATAAAAAAACATGACAATATTTTTTTAATGCAAAGTTCATCCTACATTCATATGATGGTCAAAGAGGTTAGGAAACCTTGTTTTCTGTTTCTCTAGATAATAGTGATTTTATAGTGGTTAACCACTTTATTTCATGAATTTAGACTAAATTAATTGTTACAAATTAGAATGATGTACCTTGAGAAGGTGGTTTAGAATATATTAATAAGAATATAGAATATGGTTAAATATTTTAAACAACATAAGCTTCATATATATAGCAATTAGCGAAAAACTCAATATTTTTTGAGAATTAACACATTTTGAGTGATATTAAAAATATGACAATATTGTTTTATTGCAAATTTATCATCCACTTACATATTATGGCTTTTTTTTCTGTTTCTAGATAATAATAATGATTTTATAGTGGTTTTCCACTTATTAAGATATGAATTTAGACTAAATTAATGTTAAAATTAGAATGATGAATGTGCTTGAAAGGTGGTTTAGAATACATTAATAAGAATATAGAATATGGTAAAATTTTTACTAAAAAGTGATATATATAGCAATTGAAAACTCTCAATATTTTTGCAGGGTTAACCCACAAATTTTACATATCAAAAAAAATATAACAATATTGTTTTATTATTTGAAATTACATATTATGAAACTCAAAAGAATTTTCTATGTTTCTCTAGATAATAATGATTTATAGTGGTTAGTCAACATTTAATGCAGTTATATGAATTTAGACTAAATTAATTGTTAAAATTAGAATGATGTACATGTACTGCTGAATGGTTTAGAATACATTAATAAGAATATATGGTTAAATATTTTTAAACAACACTAATAAGCTTAATATATATAACAATTGAAAAACTAAATATTTTCGTGGGTTAACCACAAATTTTGAATTGAAAAAAATGACAATATTTTTACATAAAGTTGCATCCTCCACATTCATATTATGGATCAAAGAGGTTAGGAACCTTGTTGTTCTGTTTCTCTAGATAATAGTGATTTTATAGTGGTTAGTCCACTTATTTAAGCAGAATAAATTAATTGTTAAAATTAGAATGATGTACATGTACCTTGAAAGGTGATTTAGAATACATTAATAAGAATATAAAATATGGTTAATTATTTTTAAACAACACTAAAATTATAAGCTTCATATATATATAGCACGAAAACTCAATATTTTGTAGGGTTAACCCAAATTTTGAGTGATATTAAAAAAATGACAATATTTTTTTTATGCAAAGTTCATCCCATTCATATTCATATTGATGGTCAAAGAGGTTAGGAACCTTGTTGTTTCTCTGATGATATGATTTTATAGTGGTTAGTCCACTTATTTAAAGATATGAATTTAGACTAAATTAATTGTTACAAATTGATGCACATGTACCTTGAAAGGTGGTTTAGAATATAATGAATATAGAATATGAATAATTATTTTTAAACAACACTAAAAAAGTATAAGCTTCCATATATATGCATTAAAAAAAAACTCAATATTTTCTGTAGGGGTTAACTACAAATTGAGTGATATTAAAAAAATATGACAATATTGTTTTGTGCAAATTTGCATCCTCCACTTACATATTATGAATCTCAAAGAGGTTATGAACCTTTGTTTTCTCTGCTTCTCTAGATAATAATGATTTTATAGTGGTTAGTCCACTTATTTAAAGATATGAATTTAGACTAAATTAATTGTTAAAATTAGAATGATGTACATGTACCTTGAAAGATGGTTTAGAATACATTAATAAGAATATAGAATATGGTTAAATATTTTTAAACAACACTTAAAGTATAAGCTTCATATATATAACAATTAACGAAAACAATATTTTAGGTTAACCCAATACAAATTTTGAGTGAAATTAAAAAATATGACAATATTTTTATTGAAAAGTTGCATCCTCCACATTCATATTATGATGGTCAAAGAGGTTAGGAACCTTTGTTGTTTCTGTTTCTCTAGATAATAGTGATTTTATAGTGGTTAGTCCACTTATTTGAGATATGAATTTATACTAAATTAATTGTTACAAATTAGAATGATGTACATGTACCTTGAAAGGTGGTTTAGAATACATTAATAAAAATATAGAATATGGTTAATTATTTTTAAACAACACTAAAAGTATAAGCTCAATGTATATAGTAATTAACGAAAAACTCAATATTTTCAGAGGGTTAACTCACAAATTTTGAGTGATATTAAAAAAATATGACAATATTGTTTTATTGCAAATTTGCATCCTCCACTTACATATTATGAAGCTCAAAGAGGTTAGGAACACTTTTGTTTTCTCTGTTTCTCTAGATAATAATAATTTTATAGTGGTTAGTCCACTTATTTAAGGAGTATATGAATTTAGACTAAATTAATTGTTAAAAATTTGAATGATGTGAATGTACCTTGAAAGGTGGTTTAGAATACATTAATAAGAATATAGAATATGGTTAAATATTTTTTAACAACACTAAAAGTATAAGCTTCAATATATATAGCAATTAACGAAAAACTCAATATTTTCGTAGGGGTTAACCCACAAATTTTGAGTGAAATTAAAAAAACATGATAATTTTTTTTTATTGCAAAGTTGCATCCTCCACATTCATATTATGATGGTCAAAGAGGTTAGGAACCTTTGTTGTTTCTGTTTCTCTAGATAATAGTGATTTTATAGTGGTAAGTCCACTTATTTAAGTAGTATATGAATTTAGACTAAATTAATTGTTAAAAATTAGAATGATGTGAATGTACCTTGAAAGGTGGTTTAGAATACATTAATAAGAATAAAGAATATGGTTAATTATTTTTAAACAACACTAAAAGTATAAGCTTCAATGTATATAGCAATTAACGAAAAACTCAATATTTTCGTAGGTGTTAACTCACAAATTTTGAGAGATATTAAAAATATGACAATATTGTTTTATTGCAAATTTTCATCGTCCACTTACATATTATGAAGCTCAAAGAGGTTAGGAACCTTTGTTTTCTCTGTTTCTCTAGATAATAATGATTTTATAGTGGTTAGTCCACTTATTTAAACAGTATATGTATTTAGACTAAATTAATTATTAAACATTAGAATGATGTACATTTACCTTGAAAGGTGGTTTAGAATACATTAATAAGAATATAGAATATGGTTAAATATTTTTAAACACTAAAAGTATAAGCTTCAATATATATAGCAGTTAACGAAAAACTCAATATTTTCGTAGGGGTTAACCCACAAATTTTTAGTGATATTAAAAAAATATGACAATATTGTTTTATTGCATATTTACATCGTCCACTTACATATTATGAAGCTCAAAGAGGTTAGGAACTTTTTTTTTCTCTATTTCTCTAGATTATAATAATTTTATAATGGTTAGTCCACTTTTTTAAACAGTATATGAATTTAGACTAAATTAATTTTTAAAAATAAGAATGATGTACATGTACCTTGAAAGATGGTTTAGAATACATTAATAAGAATATAGAATATGGTTAATTATTTTTAAACAACACTAAAAGTATAAGCTTCCATATATATAGCAATTAACGAAAAACTCAATATTTTCGTAGGGGTTAACTCACAAATTTTGAGTGATATTAAAATAATATGACAATATTTTTTTTATTGCAAAGTTGCATCCTACACATTCATATTATGATGGTCAAAGAGGTTATGAACCTTGTTGTTTCTGTTTCTCTATATAATAGTGATTTTATAATGGTTAGTCCACTTATTTAAGCAGTATATGAATTTAGACTAAATTAATTGTTACAAATTAGAATGATGTACATGTACCTTGAAAGGTGGTTTAGAATACATTAATAAGAATATAGAATATGGTTAATTATTTTTAAACAACACTAAAAGTATAAGCTTCCATATATATTGCAATTAACGAAAAACTCAATATTTTCGTAGGGGTTAACTCACAAATTTTGAGTGATATTAAAAAAATATGACAATATTGTTTTATTGCAAATTTACATCCTCCACTTACATATTATGAAGCTCAAAGAGGTTAGGAACCTTTGTTTTCTCTGTTTCTCTAGATAATAATGATTTTATAGTGGTTAGTCAAATTATTTAAACAGTATATGAATTTAGACTAAATTAATTGTTAAAAATTAAAATGATGTACATGTACCTTGAAAGATGGTTTAGAATACATTAATAAGAATATAGAATATGGTTAAATATTTTTAAACAACACTAAAAGTATAAGCTTTAATATATATAACAATTAACGAAAAACTCAATATTTTCGTAGGGGTTAACCCACAAATTTTGAGTGAAATTAAAAAAAAATGACAATATTTTTTATTGCAAAGTTGCATCCTCCACATTCATATTATGATGGTCAAAGAGGTTAGGAACCTTGTTGTTTCTGTTTCTCTAGATAATTGTGATTTTATAGTGGTTAGTCCACTTATTTAAGCAGTATATGAATTTAGACTAAATTAATTGTTACAAATTAGAATGATGTACATGTACCTTGAAAGGTGGTTTAGAATACATTAATAAGAATATAGAATATGGTTAATTATTTTTAAACAACACTAAAATTATAAGCTTCCATATATATAGCAATTAACGAAAAACTAAATATTTTCGTAGGGGTTAACTCACAAATTTTGAGTGATATTAAAAAAATATGACAATATTGTTTTATTGCAAATTTGAATCCTCCACTTACATATTATGAAGCTCAAAGAGGTTAGGAACCTTTGTTTTCTCTGCTTCTCTAGATAATAATGATTTTATTGTGGTTAGTCCACTTATTTAAACAGTATATGAATTTAGACTAAATTAATGGTTAAAAATTAGAATGATGTACATGTACCTTGAAAGATGGTTTATAATACATTAATAAGAATATAGAATATGGTTAAATATTTTTAAACAACACAAAAAGTATAAGCTTCAATATATATAATAATTAACGAAAAACTAAATATTTTCGTAGGGATTAACCCACAAATTTTGAGTGAAATTAAAAAAACATGACAATATTTTTTTATTGCAAAGTTGCATCCTCCACATTCATATTATGATGGTCAAAGAGGTTAAGAACCTTTGTTGTTTCTGTTTCTCTAGATAATAGTGATTTTATAGTGGTTAGTCCACTTATTTAAGCAGTATATGAATTTAGACTAAATTAATTGTTAAAAATTAGAATGATGTGAATGTACCTTGAAAGGTGGTTTAGAATACATTAATAAGAATATAGAATATGGTTAATTATTTTTAAACAACACTAAAAGTATAAGCTTCAATATATGTAGCAATTAACGAAAAACTCAATATTTTCGTAGGTGTTAACTCACAAATTTTGAGTGATATTAAAAAAATATGACAATATTGTTTTATTGCAAATTTGCATCCTCCACTTACATATTATGAAGCTCAAAGAGGTTAGGAACCTTTGTTTTCTCTGTTTCTCTAGATAATAATGATTTTATAGTGGTTAGTCCACTTATTTAAGCAGTATATGAATTTAGACTAAATTAATTGTTAAAAATTAGAATGATGTACATGTACCTTGAAAGATGGTTTAGAATACATTAATAAGAATATAAAATATGATTAAATATTTTTAAACAACATTAAAAGTATAAGCTTCAATATATATAACAATTAACGAAAAACTCAATATTTTCGTAAGGGTTAACCCACAAATTTTGAGTGAAATTAAAAAAACATGACAATATTTTTTATTGCAAAGTTGCATCCTCCACATTCATATTATGATGGTCAAAGAGGTTAGGAACCTTTGTTGTTTCTGTTTCTCAAGATAATAGTGATTTTGTAGTGGTTAGTCCACTTATTTAAGCAGTATATGAATTTAGACTAAATTAATTGTTACAAATTAGAATGATGTACATGTACCTTGAAAGGTGGTTTAGAATACATTAATAAGAATATAGAATATGGTTAATTATTTTTAAACAACTCTAAAAGTATAAGCTTCCATATATATATAGCAATTAACGAAAACCTCAATATTTTCGTAGGGGTTAACTCACAAATTTTGAGTGATATTAAAAAAATATGACAATATTGTTTTATTTCAAATTTGCATCCTCTACTTACATATTATGAAGCTCAAAGAGGTTAGGAACCTTTGTTGCTTATGTTTCTCTAGATAATAGTGATTTTATAGTGGTTAGTCTACTTATTTAAGCAGTATATGAATTTAGACTAAATTAATTGTTAAAAATTAGAATGATGTGAATGTACCTTGAAAGGTGGTTTAGGATACATTATTAAGAATATAAAATATGGTTAAATATTTTTTAACAACACTAAAAGTATAATCTTCAATATATATAGCAATTAACGAAAAACTCAATATTTTCGTAGGGGTTAACCAACAAATTTTGAGTCAATTTAAAAAAACATGACAATATTTTTTATTGCAAAGTTGCATCCTCCACATTCATATTATGATGGTCAAAGAGGTTAGGAACCTTGTTGTTTCTGTTTCTCTAGATAATAGTTATTTTATAGTGGTTAGTCCACTTATTTAAGCAGTATATGAATTTAGACTAAATTAATTGTTAAAAACTAGAATGATGTACATGTACCTTGAAAGGTGGTTTAGAATACATTAATAAGAATATAGAATATGGTTAATTATTTTTAAACAACACTAAAAGTATAAGCTTCAATGTATATAGCAATTAACGAAAAACTCAATATTTTCGTAGGGGTTAACTCACAAATTTTGAGTGATATTAAAAAAATATGACAATATTGTTTTATTGCAAATTTGCATCCTCCACTTACATATTATGAAGCTCAAAGAGGTTAGGAACCTTTGTTTTCTCTGTTTCTCTAGATAATAATGATTTTATAGTGGTTAGTCCACTTATTTACGCAGTATATGAATTTAGACTAAATTAATTGTTAAAAATTAGAATGATGTGAATGTACCTTGAAAGGTGGTTTAGAATACATTAATAAGAATATAGAATATGGTTAAATATTTTTTAACAACACTAAAAGTATAATCTTCAATATATATAGCAATTAACGAAAAACTCAATATTTTCGTAGGGGTTAACCCACAAATTTTGAGTCAAATTAAAAAAGAATGACAATATTTTTTTATTGCAAAGTTGCATCCTCCACATTCATATTATGATGGTCAAAGAGGTTAGGAACCTTTGTTGTTTCTGTTTCTCTAGATAATAGTTATTTTATAGTGGTTAGTTCACATATTTAAGCAGTATATGAATTTAGACTAAATTAATTGTTAAAAACTAGAATGATGTGAATGTACCTTGAAAGGTGGTTTAGAATACATTAATAAGAATATAGAATATGGTTAATTATTTTTAAACAACACTAAAAGTATAAGCTTCAATATATATAGCAATTAACGAAAAACTCAATATTTTCGTAGGTGTTAACTCACAAATTTTAGTGATATTAAACAAATATGACAATATTGTTTTATTGCAAATTTGCATCGTCCACTTACATATTATGAAGCTCAAAGAGGTTAGGAACCTTTGTTTTCTCTGTTTCTGTAGATAATAATGATTTTATAGTGGTTAGTCCACTTATTTAAACAGTATATGAATTTAGACTAAATTAATTATTAAACATTAGAATGATGTGCATTTACCTTGAAAAGTGGTTTAGAATACATTAATAAGAATATAGAATATGGTTAAATATTTTTAAACACTAAAAGTATAAGCTTCAATATATATAGCAATTAACGAAAAACTCAATATTTTCGTAGGGGTTAACCCACAAATTTTGAGTGATATTAAAAAATATGAAAATATTGTTATATTGCAAAGTTGGATCCTCTACATTCATATTATGATGGTCAAAGAGGTTAGGAACCTTTGTTATCTCTGTTTCTGTAGAAATAGTGATTTTATAGTGGTTAGTCAACTTACTTAAGCAGTATATAAATTTAGACGAAATTAATTGTTACAAATTACAATGATGTACATGTACCTTGATAGGTGGTTTAGAATACATTAATACGAATATAGAATATGGTTAAATATTTTTAAACAACACTAAAAGTATAAGCTTCAATATATATAGCAATTAACGAAAAATTCAATATTTTCGTAGGGGTTAACCCACAAATTTTGAGTGATATCAAAAAAAATATTACAATATTGTTTTATTGCAAATTATCATCCTCCACTTACATATTATGAAGCTCAATGAGGTTAGGAACCTTTGTTTTCTCTGTTTCTCTAGATAATAATGATTTTATAATGGTTAGTACACTTATTTAAACAGTATAAATTTAGACTAAATTAATTGTTAAAAATTAGAATGATATACATGTACCTTGAAAGGTGGTTTACATTAATAAGAATATATAATATGATTAAATATTTTTAAACAACACTAAAAGTATATGCTTCAATATATATAGCAGTTAACGAAAAACTCAATATTTTTGTAGGGGTTAACCCACAAATTTTGAGTGAAATTAAAAAACATGACAATATTTTTTTATTGCAAAGTTGCATCCTCCACATTCATATTATGATGGTCAAAGAGGTTAGGAACCTTTGTTATTTCTGTTTCTCTAGATAATTGTGATTTTATAGTGGTTAGTCCACTTATTTAAGCAGTATATGAATTTAGACTAAATTAATTATTAAACATTAGAATGATGTACATGTAACTTGATAGGTGGTTTAGAATACATTAATACGAATATAGAATATGGTTTAATATTTTAAAACAACACTAAAATTATAAGCTTCAATATATATAGCAATTAACGAAAAACTCAATATTTTCGTAGGGGTTAACCCACAAATTTTGAGTGAAATTGAAAAAACATGACAATATTTTTTTATTTCAAAGTTGCATCCTCCACATTCATATTATGATGGTCAAAGAGGTTAGGAAACTTTGTTGTCTCTGTTTCTGTAGATTATAGTGATTTTATAGTGGTTAGTCCACTTATTTAAACAGTATATGAATTTAGACTAAATTAATTGTTACAAATTAGAATGATGTACATGTAACTTGATAGGTGGTTTAGGAACCTTTGTTATTTCTGTTTCTCTAGATAATTGTGATTTTATAGTGGTTAGTCCACTTATTTAAGCAGTATATTAATTTAGACTAAATTAATTATTAAACATTAGAATGATGTACATGTAACTTGATAGGTGGTTTAGAATACATTAATACGAATATAGAATATGGTTTAATATTTTAAAACAACACTAAAATTATAAGCTTCAATATATATAGCAATTAACGAAAAACTCAATATTTTCGTAGGGGTTAACCCACAAATTTTGAGTGAAATTGAAAAAACATGACAATATTTTTTTATTTCAAAGTTGCATCCTCCACATTCATATTATGATGGTCAAAGAGGTTAGGAACCTTTGTTGTCTCTGTTTCTGTAGATTATAGTGATTTTATAGTGGTTAGTCCACTTATTTAAACAGTATATGAATTTAGACTAAATTAATTGTTACAAATTAGAATGATGTACATGTAACTTGATAGGTGGTTTAGAATACATTAATACAAATATATAATATGGTTTAATATTTTTAAACAACACTAAAATTATAAGCTTCAATATATATAGCAATTAACGAATAACTCAATATTTTCGTAGGGGTTAACCCACAAATTTTGAGTGAAATTAAAAAAACATGACAATATTTTTTTATTTCAAAATCGTTTGTGATTTTGATGTTCGTCATGTACAAATACAAATTAATTTATTTTAGGTTAAAATCTGATTGTTTAATATTAAATTAAATATATGAAATATTTAACAAAACATATAATTTATATTTTATGACATACTTTCAATGATGTTTACCATTAATCTTAATTTTAATATTGTAATATATAACTTTTTTTCAAAAAAACTTTTATATCGTAATAACTATTTAGATCATATTTCTAATATGAATAAGAGAGACTGATTATAATATTAGTCATTACATAAACTAAATTTTTAATAAACATAATTATGCTATTATCATTAGATATTGTTAATATCTATTTATTAGTTAAATATCCTAAATATCATGAAAAGTTTATAATATTAAATATAATTTAAACTAATAGTATATATATCGGTTGAATAGGTTAATGTCTAGTAATTATCTAAAATATCATGATAAATATATAGAGTAAAATAAAAATTTAAATAATAAAATTTATTAAACTAATAAATTATGGAGAATATGACAAATAAGAGCATGTATTATGATAAATAAATTTTGTTTAGTTGTTAATGTATTATGATAATTAATTGTTTTAGGAGTAATAATTTGATATTTGATTTAAAATTTTCGAGAATATTTGAATTAATAATATATATTAATAAATATTAAAAATGATTATGTCCAGGACAAAACACCTAGATGATGGTAGCACACTTGTGCGAACTAATATATATGCAACTAATTCAAATTATAATATAAATTATTTAATTAATTTCAAATATTAAATTAATCAGAAAATATAAATTACTTTTTTTTATTACAACCCAACATAGATAATAGTTTGGTAGTTGTAAAATATTTTATTTATTTTATCACCAAACCACACATGTAAAATAACCTAATAAAATTTTATTAATACTTTAAAATAACATAAAAGATAAATTTACAAAATTAAACTATAATTACCCCTCTTCGTCAAATTTTTAATTCTTCATTGAAGTTCATAGTAGTACTTATTAACAAAATCTACAATAATTAAAAATAGAATTTTATTTAACTAAATTTTATAAAGTAAAAGTAATAAATTATATATGTCTAAATAAAAGTTAGATTATTTTAATTATAACGACAATATATTGTATTCTTTGGATTCATATTTCTGGATTGGTAAGATGGTTAGGTGACATAAAAAGAAGAAAGTTTTCTATTAAAAATAAATATTAAATAAAAACATTAAACAATTTAATATTACTAAGGTAAACAGATGAGCAAAACTATAAATTTATTGCTAAAATTTGATAATACTCGTTAATAATAATTATCTCTCAATATAATCGTTAATAATAATTATCCCTGAATATAATGAAAGTATTTGTTAAATAATGACTAAAATTTTTCAAAACTAACAATTAAAAAATTATTTATTAAAACCAATGAGTCAATCTAAATAATGGAATGTGATAAATAAACTTCTAAGAATAAGAAAATATAACAAATAAACAAAATAACCTAAAATCATAGAGAACATCACAATTAATCACCTAAAATTACCACCTAAAATTATTTTAAAAATATGAAAATAAATAAAACTACTAATTAAATTTATTAAGAACATCAAAATAAACAGATTACTTAAAATTATGGAAAATATGACAAATAAATAATAAGTAATGACAAATAAGCAAAATCACCTAAAACTATGGAGAAGATGACAAGTAAGCAAAATCACTTCATAAATAATAGTATATAGATCATTGCTGCTATCAATCACACCGTAATCTCAATCTATAATCCGAAGGATGAGTAATAATATTATATTTATAGAATAAAACTGTATATATTTTTCACAAAGAAAATAAATCTGGGATATATATATAAATCAGAACCGCGTAATGCAGCTTAGTCTGACTAATGTGGTCAATGTTCCTCAATCAACTGAATAGATTCTAAGTGAACAATAGCCACACGTTCCTGAAGTGGACACTAGTTCAATTTATTTGATAGCAGACTACTCTATGAATACGTGTGCATAATGTCGTTCGTTACTCGATGAATTCTTGTATTATCACAGCTGAGAAAAATATTTAAAACTGAAGTATAGTATTTATCTAATTATTGTGGTGGCCAATGAAAATAAAATAAAATAGTAGTTTCTTAATTAATTATGATGGAGCCGAATCGAATATGGCGTATCAAACAGTGCTACGTAGATCATACAACTAGGGGTGGGACGGATCCGGATATCCGGGATATTCGGGATACCCGGATCCGGATCCGGATCCGTCGGATCCGTAATTTTAGGATCCGGATCGGATCCGTGTCTTCCGGATATCCGGATACCGGATACCCGTCTAGATATCATGATATCCGCGGGTATCCGGATTCGGATCCGATCCGTCAAAATAATTAAAAAAAAATACTTTTAAAATACAAAAAATCTATAAATATTACATAAATTAAATATTTTACAAAATTTATAAATATATTTATGCATATAATATAATTAAAATTAAAATATAATATTATAAGACTAATTTTATGTATAATATTAATAAATGAACTATAATTATTAATAATATTTTAAATTTAATATATTTAAAAAACAACGGATCCGGATCCGGATATCCGGACCTAAAAATCCAGATATCCGGATTCGGATCCGGATTCGGCGGATCCGACATTTTACTATCCGGATTCGGATCCGGGCGCCCCGGATATCCTATTTTCGGAGCGGATCCAGATCGGATCTCGGATCGGATCCGGATCTCGGATAATAATTCCAGCCCTACATACAACGACATTTGATTAGGAACGTGGGCCTTTTATGTTTAACCAAAATTTAATACCGTGACCCATTATTAGAATATATTATATGACGTGGCATTACAGCCACTAAAAGCATATTTAAGGGTGTATACTCAAAATAGAGTTTCTTAAATAACTTTTATTAATAAAATAATTATATAATTAAAATTTATTTTAATAAAATAAAATAGACCATTTGACATGTGGAAAAAAAAATTAGAGACTAAGTTAAGAGATGTCTTTTGCACCTCTTAAATAAGAGACATATCTTATTTTTCTTTCATATTTTTAATTATTCTTTGATATTTTAATTTTAAGAGATTAGTGAAGAGACTTGCGTTAAACATGATCTTAGTTATGAAATTAATTGAAAGAAATGGCTTGATGATGCTTTTGTCAACGAATTGTGAATCTCTTGATTTTTTATTTATTTACCATCGACTGTACTCTAAACTATTTAAGGCACGTGAAACAGAATGCCTTGAGGCTGAAAGTCAATTAGTTTGTTTATTGGGACATGAGTAACTGTCGTAAGTAGTAGCATATCATGTGCGTCTTAGATTCACCCACAAAGGCGGTAACAAATGAACCGTTTCAGTTTGTTTGGCCACCAATGAGATAGACTGGAAAAAGCGTATCAAACAGGAGATAAACACAACCTTTAGAAATGATGTTCAACCGTTTTACGCTAACATACGGATTATGACTTCTTTTTAGCCAGAGACCTGTAAAGTGATGTACCAATCGTTACTTTTAAAGTAACGTTTGATTAAAAGAGGAGACGGTCATCTTTTTTTCTTTTTTTTTCAGAAAAAAAAGCATGTACGTCTTTTTTAATTTGCGCTATAAATAACATACGGATTAGGAATTATTTTGTTAAACAAAAGAAGTTAGTTTAGTTAAATTCTGAAATATTATATTATGAATCTGCAATTAATTAACACTACCGAAAAGAAAACATGCTTAAATAATATCTTGTCTGTCGATGGAATTGTCAAAAGAACATTTTTGTATGGCTTACTTCCGAGTATCGACGTAGCTCGTACTTTCTCTCTCTTTTTCACTGTACTTTGTTTCTTCTTCTTTTTTATGTCAAGTATCGTACTCTATTTCTTATTTTACCAATCAAAAGAAAGAAAGAAAAATGAAACTCTATGCGAAAGAATAGATGCTGAATTATATATATATATATATATACATATATATCAAACTAAGAACCCCGGTTTTATTTGGAAGAAATAAAAGTGGTAGATGGGAAAT
>JAEACV010000254.1:0-37276 GCA_016432835.1 Brassica nigra | reverse complement strand
TTTGGGATTTCTGCATCCCGATTTCAACGCTGACTTCCTTTGTGAATCGATTTTGGCCGCGGTGTGGCCGCTTTTAGTAATTTTATCCCGCGACCGCTGAGGTCAGATTTTATGTTTCTGACTGGCCGCTGGTGGCTTTGAATCCCGCCGCCTTTTATGCTTTTATGAAAATCATAGATTTCGCCTTTGTTTTGATTTATACTTTCGCCAAGTGTAGGGAAGGATGCGCAGTAGTCACTTTTCCAGATTCTAATTTTTCGCCGCTGGTCCCGATGCTACTTTTAGCGAAGCGCTTGTGTGTTTATAAGAGACATGTTTTGGGATCTCAGATACCATACTATGTCCGAGATGTCAAGATCCGCAAGACTGGGTTTAGTGGCAAGACCTAGGTTTACTTTCAGCTTTGAGGTCGTATGATGACTGATCGGGCTGCTTTGGCTCGTTAGGATTTCTTCTTCCCGATTCTTTTGTTTAAAGTCCGCTTACTAATACCGCTTATATGACTTGTGTTAAAAGAATCGAGCTATCTTCGAGTTTATCCGACGCTTAAACCAAAATTTTGGTTTCTTGTGCTAGCGCTATGATATCCTTTTTCGGATGTAAGAGGACCTTCAGAAGTCTGACTACGATTTTGTATCGAAAGGAAACGCTTTATGAAACCGGCCGGGCCAATCGACGGCGCGGAGTTTATTTTAAGTCGCTGGTGGACTGCCCAGCGGATAATACGAAGTTTTGTTATCTTTAAATATTGCGACGCCTCGCTTTGAAGATATGATTTTCGCTTTTCCGGGCTGATGCTTAAGTAAGCATGAAAGATAGAAAGAATTTTATTAAAAAATTTCGAGAAGTTTAAAGTACATACGCGGATTTTTCGCTTTTGTGGGAGTATAGAGTATACGATCCAGTCCCCCGCTTTGGTGAGGGGATAGCTGAACTCCGTCGCACGAAGCTGTCACGCATCTTCGAGGATCAAGCCATCTCAGAAGTTCTGATAGTTGCCCGACGTTTTACTCCTCGCGGCGTTGCCGCTCCGACGTGGCTGATCGGATCAGTGGTTTCCAGCGGGGTCGAAGCTGTCCGTTTCCACGTGGATCTGTGAGGCTTTGTCGCCTTTCAATCGCTGCCTGCTCGTGATGATTTTGATCATCTTCTTCGAAGTCTTCGGAATGTTGTGTGATTCCTTTGCTCGCTTTGGGTTGACCGCAGGGGCTGCCTCCGATCTTTCGCAGTTTGAACTCGCCAGTAACAGAGTCTCGACTGCTTCGCTACCCCAGATGGCTGCGTTCGTACCGGAGTCGGGAACTCGATACCGAGGTGATATGTACTGCATCGCCTCTCATGGAGTTGATCCAAGGGGTTCCTATGATGGCGCGTAGATGGCCGGGTTGTCGATTACCGCAAACTCGACATCTTCGTGAATCTCCTTCGCCATGACCGAGTTTTATTTTTCCGAGGGTCATGGTAGTGACGCCTAAAACCCCGCTAAAGGTTTTGCCTGTGGGACGACTTCCCAAGTGGGATCTTCATCCTGTATGGGTGTCGTGGATGACGTTGACCGTGTTTCCAGTATCGACGGTAGAATGCGTCGACTTCGAGATCCCCGATGACCAGGTCGGGTTAACAGTCGAAGTGAGGTTTGTCGATTCCGACGTCTTCGTTCCTCGAAGCGACAGTGGTTAGGAACATCGCTGTCCGGAACCAGTTGGAATTGATCTCGCCACCAGAGGCTTTTATCGATGAGACAGAGTCTTGGTAGAAACTGTGATCCTCCGGGATCATGTTTTACCCTCGCGACCGCTGTTGGTCCTTTGGTCGCCCTCTGTTTCTTCCGCCTCGACATTGGTTTTGGTCGCTGTCTTCGAGACAGTTTTGTTAGTCTTTGGTCGGTCGGAGTCCAGCAAGTCCTTTATAATTTTGACCTTTGATAGCTCGCCGGTGAGGAGTTTCGGGCGAAGCCGGGCGCCAGAACCTTTGTAGTTCGCAGCGGAGTGACCTTCCGTCTCGTGGAACTCGCGAGTAGAGTTATCCTTGTACTCGGTTCCTCGTCCAGGTGTTTCCGGAGGTTTTGCCTTGTTCGAAGCCGATGTATGAAGTTATGCGCTCGCTTTGACGCCTTCCCCTTCGTGGATGGACGATTATCGTTACGAGAGGGTTTCTTCTGGACGCTGGGTTTTCAGCGGTCCGTGTTTCGACAGAAGCTTCATCTCTTCTTCCATGATGATGAAGTCTGTTGCCTTGTGCAGAGTATCCTGATTGTCCGCGGCTTTTCCAAGAGGTATCCAATTTCTAACTTCGAATTTGTACCAGAGAGTTTTTCTCAGTGGCTGACGCGACGATCATTGCCGCTGATGCCTGTTACCTGGCCATCACTCAGTTTGAACCTTCGCGATGAAGTCGCTGGAGCTTAATTCGCCTTCCTTCCGAGCTAACTCCATAGATCCACGCTTCTGACGCTTTTTTCTATCCATGAACATGAGTATCATTGAGAAACGCCGAGGCCAGTCTTGGTGGAAGCTCCCATGGAGTTCCGACGGAGAACACTCGAGCGCAGCACCTTTGAGGTGCTCGACGGCGAGAAGATATGACTCGCGCCCGCTCAGGCTCGAGTTTGCAATCACCATTGCGTACTCAGCGAATTTGTGTGTAACTTTAGGATCCTCAGACCGGCCACATAATCGGGATTTTGATCTTCCCCGGGTCTGAGATGTGTTTCCGTGATCCGAAAGTGGTCAAAGGCGCTTCCGCGGTTTCCTCGAAGTCTATCGATCTCGGGGCAGAACTTGTCCGATGGATCTAAGCGATTTTACCGCCACTTCAGCCACGGCTCCAGAGATTCATGAGATCATGGATCTCGCGATACGCCGCGCTCCTCCTCAACTCCGTTGACGCTGGTCGCGATTAGATCCGGTTTGATCTTCCCAGCGAAGTTCTTTCCCTGCTCCATCCAAGAGTTCTTCCTCTTCTCGGCTATCAGCCTATCGAAGGATACCGCTCGCCGAAATGACTGCTTCGGTTCTATTCAACGGATGTCAGCTTTCATCTGGAAGGGTCCGACCGGCTGCTGGCATCCAGATCGGCGCTTCACGCTTTCCTTGTTTCCTCGCAGTCGAGTGGAAGGTTCATGAGGTCGTTTCGTCCTTTCGAGCCGCTTTCCTCGAGTGGGCTCTTTCGGGCATCTTTTTCTCAGGGTGGCTTCGAGATCCGTCGAAGTCTCCGCCAGCGCGTCTTCGTGGATCCACAAGGTAAATTTGCTCTCGCAGCTAAGGTATCGACTGTTTGGCGAAATGCAGGTTATCGCTTGTCCTTGTTGTTCGCTACCAGGGGCGGAGGTAAACAGCAGCCTTCATCTCGCTTAGAGCTTCAGTGTTTGCATCATCAGCGTTGATCGCGGACGCTCCAGCTGGAGTCTTCTCAGTTGTTGGCATCGACTGGCGTTCCGCCTACTGGCTTTCGATCCTTGGTGCGGCGCTGGCCGACATGATCGGAGCCGTGGTGCGCTGGCGCTGGTGATAGATGTATCCGTAACCCTCCTTCTAGTGCCAAACCGGGAACCGAATTCGCACCGGCCAAATTAAGTTGATTTTGAAGAAAGCCGAGGGAACCAAGCCTTCCCCGGTCCCTGGATATCCGGCCACGCATTACCCACAACAGTTCGGGACAAAGAAAAATATGAAACGAATAAAAATCGTGAAGAAAAAGAATAGCAAAAGATTTTATTCAATCCGCTTGAGCTGAACAATGTAAGAGCCTTGGCTACTTATGAGCTGCCTAGTTCATGAAGTCCGACAGCTTCTTAAGTCTATCCTACTGAGTCACAGCCGCTAGTTGAAAAACAGTAAAAGAATGCTAAGTTGCTCTAATGCTCGGACGCTGTGATCTGGTTTGCTTCTTGCTCAAAGCCTCCTTATATACTCCTCCTATGACGGCCTATCTTCTCGCCGGCTGAGTTGGGCTTTTTCCATTTTCGGCCCATCTTTTGTGTTTATCGAAACTCGACGCTTATCTTCTAAATCTTGAAATTTATCTTCCGAAACTTTGATATTTATCTCTTTATGGAAACTTGACATTTATCTCTTTATGTGAGGATAAGCATAAACCGGCCATAGTTATCCTTCTTTTCGAAAATCGCATGCGGGCCATTTTGGCCGTACAACAAGCAGCGCTTTTTACGGTTTTTCGAAGCGACGTTTCGTCCTCGCATTTCCGGCGAACCCAATTCCTTTGTTTAGTCGAGGAAGTGGCTGCTTCTGTGAGTAACCACTAATCATACCAATCCTATGATTGATCCCCAACAATAAGATGGGATCAACCGCAAGATAGGAACTAGATCCGACGAGGGGCCGTGGACCGACGCCAGTAAATTCACAGCGATGAGCCGCCGGGCGCCAGCCGCCCGCGGATTTGGTTAATGCCGCCGGGCGCCAGGTTGGAGCTGCTGATGCCAGGTCGCCCGCTGACGGAAAGCCGCCGCCAGGCCAAATCTGCCCCGCCGCCAGCCGGTGCCAACTTACGTCTCGTGGTTGCCGCTGACGCTAGATCCAGGCCTTCACCCGCGTGCCGCCGGGCGCCAGGTTGGTGTTGCGCCAGAAGCCAGCCCGTCTCCGTCCTCAAGGCCGGCGCCAGGTTGGTTCCGCCGGGCCAAAGCAGCACTACAAGAAAACAGGCTTATTCTGAGGGCCAAAATCGTCGGTATGTCGTCGGAATAACCGTATTCCGACGACATACCGAGAAAATTTTCCTCGAAAAACTCCTCGGAATTTCAGTATCCGTCGGAATTTCCTCGAATTTTCTGACGGAATTCCGAGGAAACAAAATTCCGAGGAAAATTTGAGGACCACTGTTCCTCGGAAAGTCGTCGGAAAATACCGAGGAACGAAGCCTCGGCAAATTCCGACGACGGCGGTCGTCGGAATTTTCCGACGGACATGTCCCGGAAATTCCGACGACCTGTGTCCTCGGAAAATTCCGAGACATTTGTCCGTCGGAAAATTCCGACGACGGCGGTCGTCGGAATTTTCCGACGGACAAATGTCCTCGGAAAATTCTGAGGGACACAGGTCGTCGGAATTTTCCGAGGACAACTGTCGTCGGAATTCTCCGAGGGACAATGTCCTCGGAATATCCCAAATTTTTTTTTTTTAAATTAATTTTTTTTAAAAAATTAATTTTTGAAATTAAAATTCGAAAATATAAAATAAAAATTAAAATATAAAACATATTATATAAAATTCAAAGTAGTACAAATAAAAATAAAACATTGTGAGTTTTGAAAAACTACGGGTTTTGGGTGTTCGGTCCGCATGCTCGAACACCTCGCTCGGTGCAACCTCCTCATCATCTCCATCATTTGCTCGCTCAGCTTCCTCTCAGGCCTCAAAGCTCACTCGCTGAGTCGCCATCCGGTCTCCAATGCGATATGATCATCCTTGTCCCGCAATCCACCCATAAGTGCTTCGATCAACAAAGGGCGGTGGTGCAGAAGACTGAACGACCGGACCGACACCTGACCAACAAACGCCCTTCTTCTTTGGAACCGATGAAATAGAAAATTGTCAAATTTAAATATTAAATAATAGAAAAGATGAAAAACGCTAAATAATAGAAAATCTGAATTGAACTTTAAAACTTACCTCTTCAACGCATTTCGCTGATCCAACCCGAGGCAAGTAGTCGAACCCGTCAATCGCCATCCCTGCTTGAATCAGACACCTCGTTTTCCACTGAGTGTCGATGAGGGTGACCACATCCCTCACAACACCATCATCAATCTGGCCGGTCTTCTTGTTGGTATATACTCTTCATTGTGGCTAGATCATCAACCGCCCCTCATTTTCTTCCCTTTGAAAACATAAATTAACAAACATTAGTAAGAAGAAATGCACATAAAATAAAATTTAAAACTTAAATAATAGAATAAAAGTTTAACTAGCTTACCATGCATCCCCAGAGTGGCAATAGATCGAGCACCCTGTTATTCAAGACTCTTCCTTTACTGCCTCCCGGTTGGTGGAGTTGGTGGAAGAAGTTGATTTCGCCTCATCCTTACTCCAATGCACACCCAACTCCAACTGCACTGGGGTTCATCGACTTTGGGACCTTTAAATTAAAAAAATTGTTAAATAGATTAAAAAAATTTAATAAATTAAAAATTGTTTATTAAATAAAACAAACCTTGTTTATTTCCCACTTCTTCCACTCGTGGATCTGCTTCCCATAGTTGTCCATAACTTTATGGACGGTTGTGATAGATATACAATGTATCATCGGCATTCCATTGAATTCTTGCTGAAAATAAAACACAATTAGTATAAAATTTATATTAGAGATTAAAAATATAAGTAAAAATTAGAATACTTACCGCAAACCGCTGAAACCACAGATGCCGCTTGTCGGTAGGAAGTCGGTGAAAGTCGGATGTCCCTTGTCGAGGGCCGAGTACATCATACTGGTTGATCCATGCTGATCCTGCTCGAGGATCTGAACCTAATAAAAGAACAAATTATTAAAAGGAATCAAATTTTAATGAAAAAAGTTTTAATTACTATGTTTGACCCTCGGCCCATGTGGATAATGGAGGAGATAGGAAGATGCTCACGACGGCTGTCGAACAAACTCCTCAGACTCTCATCACTCCTGAGGACCCTCGTGAGCAGGAGCAGGAGCGGAGCGGAGCGGAGCGGGTGCAAAGAACAGAAGGAGGAGAAGGATAGGAAATGGAGAGGGAGATGTATGGTAGAGCGTGGGGCTTGACGCGAACCTCGAATGGAGTGGCTTCCCAACCACCACGCACTAATTACACGCCGAGACCGGCTCATCATCACCATAAGACCTATATATAGTTTTAATATATAAGAAATTGTTTTAAGTCATAAAAAAGTTTAAATATAAAAAATAGTTTAATAATAAAAAAGTTTTAATATATAAAAAATAGTTTAATAATTTAAAAAAGTTTTAATATATAAAAAATAGTTTAATAATTAAAAAAAAAGTTTTAATATATAAAAATAGTTTAATAATTAAAAAATAGTTTAATAATTTTAAAAATAGTTTTAATAATTAAAAAAATAGTTTAATATATAAGAAATTGTTTTAAGTCATAAAAATAGTTTAATAATAAAAAAAAAAGTTTAAATATAAAAAAATAGTTTAATAAAAAAAAAACGTTTTAAAAAATTATTAATCATTTATAAACATAAAAAAGGTTTATAAATATTTTAAAAAATTTTAAAAACGTTTTATTATATATAATTTATTACTGAAACATGAAAAATGTTTTAAAAATCGAAAACATTTTAAAATCAAAAAACGTTTTAAAATACAAAACGTTTTGATTTCTAACCAAAACAAAAAAAAATTCCAAAAAAATTCCAAACTATCCATTCAATCCATTCAATCCTAAACTATCTAACAAACAACCTAAAATCCGAAATTATAATCTAACAAACCCTAATCCATTGAAAACATAATACATTCAATCCATTCATATACTTACATGATTCCGAGAGGGAGAGAGGTGAGGCCGGGAGAGAGGAGAGAGCCGACCGGGAGAGAGGGAGAGAGGGAGAGAGGAGAGAGGCGACCGCGAGAGAGGAGAGAGAGGGAGAGGCGACCGCGAGAGAGGGAGAGTGGGGACCGGAGAGAGAGGAGAGAGGGCGACCGGGAGAGAGGAGAGAGGGCGACCGGAGGCGACCGGAGGGAGGGAGTGCGACCGGGAGAGAGGGGAGAGAGAGAGATTTGAGATGAGAGATCTGAGATGCGGCCGCAGAGATTTATTATAAATTCCGACGGATACCGGTTCGTCGGTATTCCGTCGGAATTCTGAAACCCTAGTTCTTCGGAATTTTCGGAATTTTCTGAGGAAATTCCGAGGAACATCATTATTTTCCAGTGTTCTCGGAATTTCCTCAGAATTTTCTGAGGAAATTCCGAGGAACACTGAAAATAATGATGTTCTCGGAATTTTCAGAAAATTCCGAGGAAATTCCGAGGAACCAGGGTTTGGGGTTTCAAAACCTCGATTTTTTTCAGATTTCATTTCTTATACAAATGTAATGCATACTATTGAATATTCTTTGTATAAATGATCATAATTTATGAAATAAAAATATTTCAACAATAATTGCACGTATTCTCTTTAACGTTTGTTAAAGTGTATAAGTGTTTCTCTTATGTTGTGTGGTTTTCTTTCATGCAATCGTAAAAGTGTTTGTTATCATCTGAAACACCAAAGTTTGACTTCATAATCTGGTTAAGACACTTAATGAAGGTTATATATGTGTTATTCAATCAAAACGTAGTTTTCGGTTCAAAACCCCTAGTTCCTCTTTGGAATTTTCTGAGGAAATTTGAGGAACATCATTATTTTCAATGTTCGAATTTCCTCAGAATTTTCTGAGGAAATTCCGAGGAACACTGAAAAATAATGATGTTCCTCGGAATTTCCTCAGAAAATTCCGAGGAACCAGGGTTTGGGGTTTCAAAACCTCGATTTTTTTGCCGTATTTCATTTCTTATACAAATGTAATGCATACTATTGAATATTCTTTGTATAAATGATCATAATTTATGTAATAAAAATATTTCAACAATAATTGCACGGATTCTCTTTAACGCTTGTTAAAGTGTATAAGTGTTTCTCTTATGTTGTGTGGTTTTCTTTCATGCAATCGTAAAAGTGTTTGTTATCATCTGAAAACCAAAGTTTGACTTCATAATCTGGTTAAGACACTTAATGAAGGTTATATATGTGTTATTCAATCCGCAAAACGTAGTTTTCGGTTCAAAATTTAGTTCCTGGAATTTCTGAGGAAATTCCGAGGAACATCATTATTTTCAATGTTCTCGAATTTCCTCAGAATTTTCTGAGGAAATTCCGAGGAACACTGAAAATAATGATGTTCTCGAATTTCCTCAGAAAATTCCGAGGAAATTCGAGGAACCAGGGTTTGGGGTTTCAAAACCTCGATTTTTTGCCGTATTTCATTTCTTATACAAATGTAATGCATACTATTGAATATTCTTTGTATAAATGATCATAATTTATGTAATAAAAATATTTCAACAATAATTGCACGGATTCTCTTTAACGCTTGTTAAAGTGTATAAGTGTTTCTCTTATGTTGTGTGGTTTTCTTTCATGCAATCGTAAAAGTGTTTGTTATCATCTGAAAACCAAAGTTTGACTTCATAATCTGGTTAAGACACTTAATGAAGGTTATATATGTGTTATTCAATCAAAACGTAGTTTTGGTTCAAAAAGTTCCTGAATTTCCTCGGAATTTTCTGAGGAAATTCGAGGAACATCATTATTTTCAATGTTCTCGGAATTTCCTCAGAATTTTCTGAGGAAATTCCGAGGAACACTGAAAATAATGATGTTCTCGAATTTCCTCAGAAAATTCCGAGGAAATTCCGAGGAACCAGGGTTTGGGGTTTCAAAACCTCGATTTTTTTGCCGTATTTCATTTCTTATACAAATGTAATGCATACTATTGAATATTCTTTGTATAAATGATCATAATTTATGTAATAAAAATATTTCAACAATAATTGCACGGATTCTCTTTAACGCTTGTTAAAGTGTATTTTCTCTTATGTTGTGTGGTTTTCTTTCATGCAATCGTAAAAGTGTTTGTTATCATCTGAAAAACCAAAGTTTGACTTCATAATCTGGTTAAGACACTTAATGAAGGTTATATATGTGTTATTCAATCCAAAACGTAGTTTTCTTCAAAACCTAGTTCCTCCTCGGAATTTTCTGAGGAAATTCCGAGGAACATCATTATTTTCAATGTTCCTCGAATTTCCTCAGAATTTTCTGAGGAAATTCCGAGGAACACTGAAAAATAATGATGTTCCTCGGAATTTCCTCAGAAAATTCCGAGGAAATTCCGAGGAACCAGGGTTTGGGGTTTCAAAACCTCGAATTAGTATAAATATGTGATAAAATTTTATTGGGACCAACAGACACCTATTAATAGCACATATATAATGAATTAGTATAAATATGTGATAAAATTGTATAAATATGTGCTAAACCAGCAGACACCTATTAATAGCACATATATAATGAATTAGTATAAATATGTGATAAAATTGTATAAATATGTGATAAATGATATTTTAATTTGTTTAAGGCACTCACATAAGTAAACATCCATCCAGCAAATTCTCTGCTTCATTTCTTCTAGTTCCTCCTCTCGTATGATCTATATCCGAACCGCCATGAAAATCCTGTACATGTGATGACAATAATGTAATTAATTAAGATATAAATGTTAATTTGTTAAAATAAAAATTTGTAAGATAATAAACTTACCTCTCATATTGAAGAACATCTTCGCAGTTGGTGAGCAAATATGTTTGCAAATGACTTCGCTCCGCCAAGAAGTCGACGGTCCTTTGGTTTTCCGCTAAGTCGTCCAACATCCGTGAAAATATCTGGAACCTTAACATGATATGTTGCTCGTTCGCTTCTATCATCATGCCGAGCAGGTCTTCGCTTTTGGTCCGACTTACTGGAAAGTAGTACTCGCAAAGTTTGAAATTTCTTCATTGATCATCGGCGACTATAGAACCTTCAACCCTACTTAAATTTTTCACCATCTTCTTCAAATGGAACATATACCGCCATACAGATACATCCATCTATACCGCACAGGACCACCAAGTTCCAATTCTCTTACCAGGTGAATAACAAGATGCTCCATAACATCAAAAATGAGGGAGGAAATATCTTCTCAAGGTTGCCAATCACGGCTATGTTAGTCTTGATTTTCAATACCTTCAAGAGTCACGATCTGGTGCATAAATCGCGAAGAAAGCACTTATCCCAATTGCTTCATGCAAGTTGCTTCATCAACACATGGCAATCGGACTTTTCAAGCCAATAAACTTTCCTTCCTTTTCGTCGATAGATTCGCAAATTAGATGCGTAACCGCCTGGAAACTCCACATCGTTTGAAATCCAATCAAAGAACGCATTTTTCCTCTCCATCAAGTCGGTATATGGGAAAAGGAGCCCTACCATTCCCATCAACATGAAGTTCGAACGAGCACATATATCGACTAAATCCAGTCTTGACTTCAAATTATCCTTTGTTTTACCTTGAACGTTAAGGATAGTGTTCATTAGATTGTCAAAAGTTCTTCTCAATATGCATGACATCTAAATTATGTCTTAGCAGATGATCCTCCCAAGATGGCAGATCCCGAAAATACTTTTTGTGCCGCTTATGTAGTTCTCCAACGGATCTACCGGAAATTGCTCATGTCCCCGACGTCTGCCGTCCTTGCTGCACCAAAATCTCTTAGTTGTGTCTTCAAACCTTTCCCACTAACTTCCTCAGGTGGACCATCAAACACCTGCTTGTTCTTCCTAAACAAAGTCTTACTCCGACGGTATGGATGATCAGTGGTAGAATCGTCTGTGATAGTCAAACCAACACGTTTTCTTCCGCTCTTTAGTTGGAAAGCATCTGTGTCATCTTGACAATATGGACATGATAGCCTCCCATGCTGTCCATCCAGATAACATACCATATGCTGGAAAATCACTTATTGTCCACATTAGTATGCCGCATTTGAAAGTTCTCTTTACACGAAATATCAGATGTTTCAGCACCTTCAGCCCATAGTTGTTGCAACTCATATATTAGTGGCTGAAGAAACACATCAAGCGATCTCTTAGGATGCTCTGGTCCGGGAACGAGAATGGAGAGAAACAGAAACTCGCCGCAAGCACAAGTTTGGGGTAAGTTGTATGGTGTAACAATGACTGGCCATAGAGAATATTGTCTTCCACTCTTCCCATACGGGCTGAAACCATCAGTACATAATCCAAGGTAGACATTTCTTCTCTCATACGCAAAGTCGGGATACTTTGATTGGAAATGCTTCCACGCTTTTGCATCCGAAGGATGTCTAATCTCACCATCGTTGAGTGCTCCGCATGCCATCTCATTCGTCGGCTCGAAGATACAACCTCTGCAATCTTTCCACAAAGGCAAATACCACATCCTTTTATATGGCACTGAACTCTTCCACTCGTATCTTTATAACGAGGCTTCCCACAAAACTTGCATGAAATCCGCTGGTCATCCGCCCTCCAATAAATCATGCGTTATCGCTGCATACATCTATTACGATAAGATAAACCAACACCGCTACGAAGTTTCAACCTCGTAGTATGAACCTGGAGCTACATTTTCCTCGTAGAATACCTTTAACAAAATCAGCTATCGCATCCATACAGTCTTCAGCCAAGTTATAATCTGTTTTAATGCCCATCAGTCTTGTAGCGATGATAAAGCTGAATGACCATCTCTACAACCTTCAGACAATGGTTGCTTTCCAGATCCAACATATCATAAAATCTCCTAGCTTGCATTGGGTAAATCTTCCCTCTAAAATGATCATTAACCATCTGCTCAGCCTACACCATAATCTACATCCGCTCTAATTGGTTCTTCTAATCTAACCGCCGGCTGAGGTTCGCTAGTACTACCAAGTTCATAATTAGTTTCCCATGATGATACCAAATTTTGTAACTTCGTAAACCCACTCAAATATAGATGAGTCCAAACATCCCACTCTTTAATAACCTTTCTATTTTTACAATTAGCAAGGACATCTTAACTTACCTGCTTCGCTTCGGTTGTCGCTAACTAACCCCATGAATTCGGTTATACCTCGTTGGTATTCTTTCGAAGCAATCTCGTGTCCGGATCCAAATGAGGTCGATCGATCCAAGAACGAAAATAATTTGAAGAAGACATGTTTTTGAAATAAAATTCGTGATAGTAGGAGGAAGGAGAACAAATGGAGTGAATGAAGGTGAAGAGGGGTGGCATTTATAGATGAAATCTGCCGAGATACTGAGGAAATTCTGAGGAAATTCCGAGGAAAACAAACACTTCCTCGGAATTTCCTCGAATCCCCAACGGCTCTCTAACGGCTACAAAAGTCGTCGGAATTTTCAAAATCTCCGTCGGTTTTTCCGACGGACACCTTTCCTCGGTAATCCTCGGAATTTACCGAGGAAATCATCTTCCTCGGTATTTCCTCGGAAATTTCGAGGAAATACCGAGGAAACCACATTTCTTGGTTTCCTCGGTATTCCTCGGTATTTCCTCAGAAATTTCCGAGGAACTCATTTTCCCTCGGTATGTCCCTCAGAATTGTGATGTTTTCTTGTAGTGCAGCCGCCCCGCTGCCGCCGCGCCAGCCAGCCAGCGTCCCGCGGGCGGCGCCAGGCCGGTGCGCGCGCCCCGCCCCGCTGCTGCTGGTGCCAGGCCGTCTTGCCGTCTGTGGGTTTGTTCGATCTTTCCCTCGCCGGTTGTTTGCGGAAATCTTTCGAAGTTTTGGGAGGGTCTCACCGTGGATCTCGAGATAATTGTTTCCTGCGAGTATCGGGATTTTGAGATGGACTTAGATCTTCAGATTTTCCGTCGTCGAGGATGAGAGCAATGTGGCTCGAGTTTAGATATGTTAAAAGATGAATCTTTTAAACAATCGGGAAGGTTTTACGGAAGACTCATTGTAGATCTCGGACAATCCAGACATGGATTTCAAGGGACCAAGATGCTGTCATTGCCGAGATCATGAGACGATCGCATGGATGGGCGCCAGGACTTCGCTGGCGCCGGATGGGAGTGGACGAGCCTTCCGTGAGTTTCATCGGCGGCGACCCGCTTGGATTTGATCGTCGCCTGGCTTTTCTTTCGAGGACTTTCGGGTGACGATTTCGTCATTGACCGATTTTGACCCCAACACCAATAGATCCATGCTCCTTCTGAATCCGAGCACACACCTCCTCCAGGTCAGGTAAAGTATCCTGCCTCAACATGTGTTGGATGAGACCACCATAGCCGGATTCAAAGTGAGAAGTAGGCCAAAGACCTTATCTTGCTCCCTTCTCTTGTTGAGTTCATCCGATCCACAGTGCTTGGCCTCAACATTTCTAGCTCGGACCAAAGTGACCTGAACCTTCCCAAGTGCTTGTTGAAGTCCATATCTTCTTGTACCAGACCGTTTATTGCTTGCTTGACTTCAAAGACTCTGTTCAAATTTGATGTATTCCCATACTAAGTATCCCACAGCTCCTTAGCCGTCTCACAATAGCTATAAGCATCCATCAATGCTGGCTCCAAGGACGCATGAAGAGCTGTGAGCACCATACAATCTTCTTGCTGCCACTTATCCAACGCCTCACTAGCTTCATCCTCCTCTCCTTCTTTCCCTTTCTCCAGCATGAGAGCCTTAGAGCCACGCCTGAAGTGATGTGCTTAAGCAGACCCCTACTCCCCACAGCATTTCTGGCTATCCTTGACAACACCAAGTAGTTGTTTCCCTTGAACACCACTGAAACCTTCATGTTGATTCCCATTCCTACATCCATCTCGTAAAGCTTTACTTGAACACTTCTACAAGACTAGATCTTGGAACACAAACACCCAACTCTTCAAAGACTTGAACTCTCTTCAAGAACACACCAAAAGCTTCCTCCTTAGATCACGTTTCAACCCACAAGTAAACAAAGACCCTTCTGAGCTTCACAAACACCAAAAGGAACCACCTTGAAGCAACTTCTTCAAGATAAACACAAACGGACCAAGAAACTTGTTCTTCAAAGATCTAGCACCTTAGATCTTCAAGAACACGCAAGAACACAGGCTGAAAGATCAACCTGGCTCTGAAACCATAAGATTTATATAGATCTTGAATAATTAAAGATAGTAAAGAGAGATTTCAAGAGAGATTAAGATAGAGATTAAGAGATAAGAGATTAATATGAGATTAGAGAGACTAGAAAGACATTTTAAAACTTTAGGAGACTCTCATAACTTGCTTAGTTTATTAATGAGAAGAGATTACAATATATAGTGAAGGGAAATACAAGGGTTTCACTCAAATAATCAACATAGGCGTGTGAAGTCAACCGCCGAGGAGCGTCCTTTGAAATGGACCAATGAGGATCCTCACACGCTTTGGCATCTTCCCAAAGATATCAAGATGCTGTCAGCTCATGACAGCCTGTCAGACTTGCCAGCCTCTTACAACATTCAGATCCACAAAGGTGAGATTAGCCACCGAGTTATCACTTGATGCTAATAAGCTCTCCTCACATGGACGGATGAGATATGGGCGAGGTATGATCTGTACGGTCAATGGTATGGACCACCTGTCCGTACCACACCCTAAGTTTGCAAAACTCGTCCAATCTCCACAAATGGTTTACCCTCTTCAAGTCTGGAACGTCTCTTGTCCGTACGGTCCGTACTGCTTCCGTACCATCCGTACAGTCCACCCTATTCTTGCACTTCCACCCATCTGATTCCTATAGACCTAAACCTCTTATATCACCTTCAATCTTCATATGTAACACCTCAACTCAACAAATGGCGGCTTGGTTATCACAATGCATAGTCATTGGCGTGGCTTGATCAATCTCCAAATGCTTCAGTATCCCTTTGATCCAAACCAGCTCATTTGTAAGCTTCAGCATGGCTCTATACTCAGCTTCTGCACTAGAACATGAGACCACCTTCTGCTTCTTGCTCTTCCAAGTAACCAGGTTCCCACCAATGAAAGTGCAATATCCAGTAGTTGATCTTCTATCTGATCTATATCCTGCCCAATCTGCATCACAATAGCCACCACCTCAGTGCTTCTATTGCAAACCATCCACACACCTAGATAAGGTGTCCCATTCAGATACATCATCAGCCTTTCCACTATATGCCAGTGATGCTCCTTTGGAACTTGCATATGCTGGCTCACCTGATTCACAGCAAAGTAAATATCAGGACGTGTGATAGTCAAATATATAAGCTTACCCACAAGCTTTCTATAAAGCTTTGGATCATGGAATGGCTTTCTATCTTCAAGCTCCCCCTCACGTGGAACCTTATACCCATCCTCCATAAACACCTGCATCTTTCAAGAGATCAAGTGTATATTTCCTTTGAAAAATGAACAAGCCTACCTTTGGATCTACACAACTCAATTCCAAGGAAGTATTTCATCTCTCCTAAGTCTTTGATTTCAAAAACAGATTTAAGGAACTCCTTGGTAGCTGTGATACCATCTTTATCACTTCCAGTGATGATGATATCATCAACATATACAAGGATCACAATGATACATGAGGGTGTTGTGAGAGTGAAGAGTGTATGATCAAGCTCACACTTCCTGAACCCTCTTCCATTCAAGGTTGTGCTGAGCTTGTGATACCATGCCCTTGGTGATTGCTTGAGACCATAGATAGCCTTCTTCTGTCTCAACACATTTCCTTTATTCACCAAGTGTTCCAAGCCAAGAAGAGGATGCATATAGACCTCATCTTCAAGCTCTCCTTGCAAGAAGGCATTCTTTACATCCATTTGCCAAAGCCCCCATTCAAGATTCACAGCAAGAGACAACACAATTCTGATTGTGTGAAGCTTAGCAACAGGCGCAAACGTGTCTATATAATCATCTCCCCAAGTTTGAGTGAACCCTCCTGCAACAAGCCTTGTCTTGTTCCTATCCACAGTTCCATCAGGTTTGTACTTGATGGTGAAGATCCCCCTGCTTGAAACTGCCTTCTTCCCTTTTGGTAGCTCACTCTCATACCATGTGTCATTTTTGATCATTGCCCCAGCTTCATCATGCACTGACTCTCTCCATTCTTTAATCATCATAGCTTCTTCATAAATCCTCGGGACTTATCTAAGCTCACCATAATGTAGTGTTCTTCACGGTATTTAACAAAGGAACACACGGCTTGAGAAGGATGCTCCACAGCCTGGGCATTGTAGTACACGCGAGTGTTTACCCAGTTGGAAGGGTCCTTCCTCACCCGTGTGCTTCTCCTCAACACTGGTGCTGGTTCTGGTTCCACCACCTTTTCTACTGGTTGCACGTCTTGTTCTACTGGCTGCAACTCATCATTAGTATCACTAGTTCCATCTTCTTCAGGCTGACTTGCTTCAGCTCCATCTTGATGATCACTTGACTCCACACTTTGATCATGTGAAGTAGAACTCTCTTCCCTCTTCTGATTGAGATGTTCTTCTTGTATATTTCCCCCCTCATGATCAATGTGGGGAAACTGAACTCCACCAGAACCTGGTGTACTCCTCGGATTGCTGCCTACACTTTGCTGTTCCTGATTCATCTTGATCTCAATGCCTTCCAAGATAATCCTTAGTGTATAAGCTCTATCTGAGGTAAGATCCTTCAAATTCTCTTGATTCTGCTCCTCATAGTATCATCTTTCTTCAACAAACTTCACTTCCCTAGATACCAGCACTCTTCTAGTCTCCGGGTCATAGCACTTATAGCCTTTTTTGAGTTGCTGAGTTTCCAATAAACATGGCCTTTGTACTCCTGGCCTGAAGCTTGTTTCTTAATTCTCCAGGTACCATCACATTACACAAACACCCAAGGATCCTTATATGCTCCAAGGATGGCTTATACTTGTTCAACACTTCAAATGGAGCTTGTCCTCCCAAGACCAGAGTTGGAGTTCTATTAATTAGGTAGCATGCTGTCACCAATGCATCACTCCAAAACTTCTTGGGAACATTGGCTTGGAACATCATAGACCTGACAACTTTCATCAAATGTCGGTTCTTCCTTTCAGCTACTCCATTCTGCTGAGGAGTATAAGGGCAACTAGTTTGATGAAGAATGCCATGCTGAGATAAGTGTTGCTTGAATGCTTGACCAGTGTACTCACCACCATTATCAGACCTGAAAATCTTAATCTTTGCATGATAATGGTTAGTCACATATGATTGAAAATTTTTTAAATGCATCAAGCACCCTATCTTTGGTCGGAATTAGTGTTAGCCAGGTGTATTTGGATTTTTCATTAATGAATGAGACATAATATTTATGAGATTCTCTAGATAGGCAAGGAGCAGTCCAAACATCAGAATGAATAAGATCAAAACACTTCTCATAAACAGTAGATGATTTGGGAAACACAGTTTTATAATGCTTGCCTTAAAATACAAGCCTCACATTCATTATTCTCAAAAGAAACACCTGGCAACATCAGTTTAAAGCCTTATTATGAGGGTGTCCTAGTCTAGCATGCCACAATGCATTTTTATTCAGACTAGAAGCAGAAACAGAAGTGAATGAACAACTAATATCAGAAACAGGAGCAAGATCTTCAAGCATATATAAATCTCCATTGGTTACCCCTTTTCCAATCATCTTGCTACTCTCAATATCCTGAAACTTCACATAATTAGGATTGAATATAACATTGCAGTTCAAATCATTAGCATATTTCTTGACAGAAGGCAAGTTTGAAGTGAATTCAGGCATATAGAAAGCTCTAGACTCCTTATTAAACAGCTTAAGACTTCCTATTCCTCTAATAGGAATCTTAGCACCATTAGCAATCATCACATTTCCTTGAGCAGGTTCTATATTTTTAATCAATCTAGTGTCACTTATCATATGATGAGATGCACCAGAATCAACAATCAGGGGTTTACATGAATGAGAACTAGCAAGATAAAGCCAGGATACTGGATGGTTTATATGCATGATCAGTCCTAGCAATATCAGCATTTCTAGAATGATTATGCATCTTAATGGATCTATCCGCAACCTATCAGTTCTATTCCAATCACCAGGGTTCTCTACAGTCCTAGCAATCATAGAAGCACCATAGGAGTACCCAAAGATGTTACCATTATTCTTGAACAATTTGACGAGGGCGTCTAGATCAGACTTCTTGAGGTAGTCATGATCATTGTTGCTGCGTGTGCTTGTTGTTGGAGTTCATGAGTGTTTGTCTCATGTCAAGAGAGTATTCAGTTAACTTGTAACTTAATCCCCTTCAACCATACAACAGGAACTCACCCACACACTTGAAGAGACAACCAACTGGTGGTTGAATCTTCTTGAACAGCCTATACTATAACCAAGATCCTAGAGAGTAAACTGGTTATAGAAAGTTGAGAAGCTCTAGTTTGAATCTATCCTTCTGTAGTAACACAACACTTTGAGTTTGTGTACTTAAGATGAAGAGGATTTAGAATCAGTAATCTAGAGCTTAAGAGAAGATAAAGAAGAGTTTAAGTGAGATTTACGAGTATTAGGCTGCCTTAAGAGAGTTAAGGAAGACTCTAAACCATGACTTCTAAGCACTCTACATTGTGACTATTGTTTAGAACACAAGGGAGAGAGGCCACGAAATTCGACTGATAGAAACTTGTATTGATACTTGATAATTGTTACAAGAGGTGGTGAAGCCTTTATATAGGCAATCACTTACAATAAACAATGATTAAACAAGGGAATGACCAAATAACTAATATAATGGGGAAATGGAAGAGGCCAGGAGGATATGGACAAGGATAGGTACGACCAGAAGTAGAGAAAGAGAAAGGAGAGAGGTTTGCACAGCCTGGTTGAGTGAAAGTGACAGTCCAATGCCTCCTAAGCAACCCATGTGACTTCTTCTTTCAAATTCAAACCAGCCTCTCTTATTTAAATTCAAATATGTTTACTTGACTTCTCAGATGTCCCCACGTCCATATTATGTCTCCCAACTCATTTCTTGACCTGCAAGGTAAGCTAGGTCAAGATGGTAGCTGTGGAGCAAGGCTGTACATACAAGCCCAAATCAGCTTCTCTTGATGCACTTGTCTTTTATCATGAACTAACTCTTTTCCTCTGGTTACTCATTCTCTTCTTCATTTCAAAATTCGCCCTCAAGCTTGACCATAGGAGATCCTTGGACAAGGTTGGAACTGAGAATACTTGCCTCATTAAAAACCTAAGTGTGGAAAACCTCATGGGATAAAACCATCACTTAGGGAAAAAGTGCAACTACCCTAAGCCTAGGGATTGGCCAGTGGGCTTATGAGTCTTATGATCAAGTTAGGGACTCATAAACCCTGGATCATGGCCTTACTTCAATGGCAAGCAGGCACCAATGCCTTCCTTGCTTCACACTCAAAACTGCTTGGAACTCTTCATTTGGCTGGTTCTTTGTCTCCCCCTTTCTTCTGACTTCCTGCCATCATCAAAGGGTTTGATCACCAGACTCTCCATTATGAGCTCCAAGTACCTGATTCAAACAATGCACACACACATGCATCAATTATCAAGGGGAAAACCTATTCAAACAAGAATAAGTATAGTTTTAGGTACTTCCCTTGCATAAGAAGAATGGACATTGGCTTCTCATATTAATACCCCTCCTCAAGCTTGACCTGAGAATGAGAGTATGTGGTCAAGCTTGGAAGATGAGAGCTAATGATGATCACCAATGCCTTGAGACCACAGCCCTCTTAGCTTTAATTGTAGCCTTTTCTCCTGAGTGTACTTCCTGTCCACCCTCTTGGCATCAAGTAAGTCACTTCTGAGCAATCTCTCCACTGCTCCAATCATCCTCTCAAATATCTTGGGAGTTAATGGACACAATCAGTGCCAAAAGTGATGATGGGCAGTGGGCAATCTCCATGGTCAGGAATATGCATCTTGTGCAGGCTCTGATCAACATGGAAAATCTGTCAAACCAACACTAAGACAAGCATCAGTAGACAACAAGAGACCAGAACATGAGTTTTCACCAAGTCTGATCTTTAAAACACATTTTAAACAAGCAATGGACATATATCTTCATGATTCAATCCTAGCAACACTCTCTGAATCCTAATCATCAAGACTAAGCATTCAGGCAACAAGACAATTAATTTTCCTAAGGTCGAAGCAAGACAATTCTTTCAAGACAGCTTAACTTCGAGACATTTTAACAACCTTAGGCAGATTTTAAACAAGAGATTGAGAGAATAGAGATGGTGTTAATATGAGAAGCCAATGTCCATTCTTCTTATCCAAGGGAAGTACCTAAAACTATACTTATTCTTGTTTGAATAAGTTTGCCCCTTGAGAATTGATGCATGTGTGTTTGCATTGTTTGAATCAGGTACTTGGAGCTCATAATGGAGAGTCTGGTCGTGGATCAAATAAACCCTTTGATGATGGAAGGATGTCAGAAGAAAGGGGGAGACAAAGAACCAGCCAAATGAAGAGTTCCAAGCAGTTTTGAGTGTGAAGCAAGGAAGGCATTGGTGCCTGCTTGCCATTGAAGTAAGGCCATGATCCAGGGTTTATGAGTCCCTAACTTGATCATAAGACCCATAAACCCACTGGCCAATCCCTAGGCTGAGGATAGTTGCGCTCTTTTTCCCTAAGTGATGGTTTTATCCCATGAGGTTTTCAACACTTAGGTTTTTAATGAGGCAAGTATTCTCAGTTCCAACCTTGTCCAGGGATCTCCTATGGTCAAGCTTGAGGGAGAGTGTTGAAATGAAGAAGAGAATAACCAGAGGAAAAGAGTTAGTTCATGATAAAAGACAAGTGCATCAAGAGAAGCTGATTTTGGCTTGTATGTACAGCCTTGCTCCACAAGCTACCATCTTGACCTAGCTTACCTTGCAAGTCAAGAAATGAGTTGGGGGACATAATATGGACGTGGGGACATCTGAGAAGTCAAGTAAACATGTTTGAATATAAATAAGAGAGGAAGATAGGCTGGTTTGAATTTGAAAAGAAGAAGTCACATGGGTTGCCAAGGAGAAACAACTGGACCTGTCACTTTCACTCAACTAGGCTGTGCAAACCTCTCTCCTGTCTCTTTCTCTACTTCTGGTCGTGCCTATCCTTGTCCATATCCTCCTGGCCTCTTCCATTTCCCCATTATATTAGTTGTTTAGTCATTCCCTTGTTTAATCATTGTTTATTGTAAGTGATTGCCTATATAAAGGCTTCACCACCTCTTGTAACAATTATCCAAGATCAATACAAGTTCTCTATCTAAATTTGTGGCTCTCTATCTTGTGTCTAAACAATATTCATAATGTAGGAGTTAAGCATTATGGTTTAGAGGCTGCCTTATTCTCTCTTAAGGCAGCTTAGTAATTGTAAAAACTTACTCTAAACTCTTCTTTATCTACTGTCTTAAACTCTAGCTTACTGATTCTAAATCCTCTTCATCAAGTACACAAACTCAAAGTGTTGTGTTACTACAGAAGGATAGATTCAAACTAGAGATTCTCAGCTTTCTATAACCAGTTTACTCTCTAGGATCTAGGTTATAGTATAGGCTGTGAGAGAGGATTCAACCACCAGTTGGTTGTCTCTTCCATTGTAGGGGTGAGTTCCTGTTGTATGGTTGAAGGGATTCAGTTACAAGTTAACTGAATACTCTCTTGACATGAGACAAACACTCATAAATTCCAACATGGTATCAGAGCCTTGTTGCTCTTCTTTGGGATTAAAATCACCTCTTTTCTCACTATTTTTTTTTTTGAATAAATCTTTTCTCTCCCACTCTGATATAGTGTTAGCTTGGTCAGTACTTGTTAGTATCTTGAATGAAGCTTGAGGAAGAGAAAGATTTTGAAAATGCTTCACCATTATGCTTTATCCATTGGATAATAGCTTGTTTTTATGGAGCATCTCTTTGACCAGTAGACAAACTGTTTTGATCCATTGGTTTCATTGTTGTCTAAGACACATAAAACACTTGTTCATGTGTTATTCAGATGGTTTTCTTGTTGCAAGCCTTGGAAAACATCAGTTCATGAGTTATTCCAGTGGCACATGTCTAAGATCAGTGGATAAATTAATTGTTCAATGGTCCATTGTGCTTCAGCTACTAAAGCACCAAACTCTTGAGGAGTATTGGTTGCTCCTGGCTGTTAATGCTCATGAATTCCAACACTTGTACCACCAGAGTAAGCCACCAAGGACTTCCCATTGTCAGTTTCACGCTTCTCCCCTTCATTGTTCTTACTGGTACAAGCTCCACTTGAACCTTCTGAAATGTGAGCTCTTGCTTCACGGTCCTTCATGAACTTAGCTGGCTTGAGATGTGGATGGAGAATCCAGCATTGATTCTTCTTATGACCAGGCTTCTTGCAATGATAGCAATTCCCATTGAACCTCCTATCTTCATACTTTCCATGTGCGGCTTTATTTGCTTGTGGAGCTTCACCCTGGTCAATCTGAGAGTCTTGATTTGCAAGAGACAGCTCCCCCTTTCTTCCAAACAACCCAATGGACCCTTGCTCTTTCTGAATCCTAGCACACACATCTTCAAAGTCAGGAAGTGTGTCCTCTCTCAACAAGTGCTGGATGAGTCCATTGTAAGCTGGATTCAATGTAAGAAGTAAGCCAAACACCTTGTCTTGCTCACGCCTTTTGTTTAACTCATCAGCATCTGTTGTGCTTGGCCTCAACATTTCCAACTCTGACCATAGTGATCTAAACCTCCCAAGGTGTTAAGTGAACTCCATGTCTTCCGAACGAAGCCATTGATAGCTTGCTTGATCTCAAACACCCTGCTCAGATTAGAAGTGTTTCCATACACCTTCTTCAGAGTGTCCCACAGCTCCTTTGCTGTCTCACAGTAGCTATAAGCATCCAACAAGGCTGGCTCCAATGAAGCATGAAGCTGATAACACCATGAGATCTTCTTGCTGCTATTTCTCTACAGCATCACTTGCTCCATCCGAGGTTACCTCCTTGTCTAATCCATGAGTAATAAGCTTTGGAGCCTCACCAGATGTGATATGCCCCCACAGACCCTTACTTCCAATGTCTGTCCTGACCATCCGAGACCATACAATGTAGTTGTTCCCCTTAAAGGACACAAAGTACCTTCATCTTCATACCACTATCCATCTTCAAAGACAAGACAAACTCTTCTTGAACACAGGCTTAGACTCAGATCCAAACCACCAAACAGCTTCAAGACTCAATCTTCAAAGAACTCCTCCAAAAATACTTCCTTGAAACCGCAAACCACACAAGACTTGAACTTTACCACAGATCTCCAAGGAAACACCACAAAGACTCAACCTTTGAACTCTTAACAAACCAAACTGAAGATTATCACACGAACAGGACCTTGAAAACACCAACCGAAACTTCCTTGAGACAGGATCTCCAAGAAAAACACCAACCAACACAAACGCTTGTTCTTCAAAGATCTAGCCTCAAAGAACCTTAAGAACACCCACGAACAGTTCAAGTACACAGGTTGAAAAGCCAACCTGGCTCTGATACCATGAGATTTTGTGGATCTTGAATGAATAAAAAGAGATTAGAAGAGGTTTAAGTGAGATTATAGAAGGGATTTGAGTATAAAAGACTTAAAGAGAGATTATAAGACTAAGAACATTTCGAAAATGCTTTATCAGACTCTCATACTTGCTTAATGATAATCAGAGAGAGTTTACATATTTATACAAGAGACATAAGAGAGATCACTATTCAAAAGGAAGAAGCTAAAGCATGTGAAGTCAATATGGTGGAGCGCCTAATTCAAACTTCAGCCAATGAGGATGCTCACACGTTCTGACAGGCTGTCAGCTTGCCAGACCTTGCCAGCGTGTCCAGCTCGCGTCTCTTATCCTTCTCAACGGTCAGAAGTGATCAAGTGAAGGCTTGGTTGATACAAGAAGTGACCCGGGTAAGTCTTCATGGTAAATGGGTGAAGTTTACCTTGTACGGTCATGTGTACGGATCCCACATCCGTTCAACTTGCCCTAAGTATGCACTTAACCCATTTAACTCTTCCAGCCTCTATCCTGGTCGAACCCTTCACTGCCTATCCGTACAGGCCGTACCTTCATCCGTACAGGCTGTACAGCACCCTAAGTTTGAACTCACATCTCTTCTTCTCCATATGATCCCAACACTTCATATCTTCTCATATCAAGATGTAACTCCACTTCTCAACAGAAGTTACCTTGGTCTTAGTTTGATCATCCGACCGTTGGAGGAAGAAGGAAGTGCACCTGGACAGGCTGTCACTAGCTGGTGCAAAAGGAAGAAACCTTATCCACAGCCCAAGCGTGTGAGCAGCCTCATTGGACAGTTCAAACCAGACGCTCCTCTTCCCTTGACCTCACATGCTTGGTCTTCTTTTCTTTGCGATACCCTAATCTCTCCAATGCTATATATTGTAAACTCAGGTCATTAATAAATATTAAGCATTTCTAGTCACCTTTACACTTGTTCATCATGATTCTCTACTAATCTCATCCGAATCTCTTTCAATCTCTTCTAATCTCTCTATGATCTCTCTTAATCTCTCAATACCATTTCTTAATCTCTAAAAATCTCATGGTATCAGAGCCAGGTTGTCTGTGGTATTGAGATCTAGCGTGTTCTTCAGCTCCATTTAAGATTCAAGAGGTGTTCTTGAGCTGTTCTTGGCGTTTGAAGAAAGATGGACAACAACAACTACAACAACAAGGTTATCACGGTTTCGGTTGCTCTCAAGGGAGGAAGCAACTATCTGCTGTGGTCCAGGCTTGTAAAGACAGCGATTTGGAGGCTAGGGCCATGGAGACACATCACTGATGAGGCACGAGTGAAGCCAGTGGCCAAAGAAGATGAAGGTGAAAAGGAAAAGGAAGCAGCTTTGGCCGAGTACAAGAGATGGGTGCAAGATGATCTGATGGTCCTATCTGTGCTGCAAGGATCTCTTGAAGTCCCTCTTCTAGAAGCCTATAGCTACTGTGAGAACCCTAAACACCTGTGGGAGACGCTCCTGAAGACGTTTGTAACAAGACCAATCTGAGCCGAGTGTTTGAGTTGAAAGGAGCTATCAATGCTCTTGTTCAAGATGGTGAGGAGTTCACCAAGCACTTGGTAAAGTTCAGAGCTTTGTGGAATGATCTTGAAGGCTTAAGACCCAACACCACTGATCAAGAGACTCTTGCGGAAAGAAGGGAACAGGATCAAGTGTTTGGGCTGATGATGACTCTGGATTCTCAATACAAGGATGTGATTGCTCACATACTGAGGTCTCCGAGTCTTCCATCCATGGAGGAAGTATGCGCACAGCTGAAGAAGGAGGAGGGATCTATTGGTCTCTTTGGTGGAAAGAAAGATCTCTCCATGGCGCATATGGTTGAGGAAGTACTAGCTAACTAGGCTATGTACAAGGGTGGAGACAGGAGGTATGGTGAGAAGTTTATGGTGATTGTGATCATTGCAAGAAGCCAGCCCATAAGAGGATCCAGTTCTTGATACTTCACCCACATCTCAAGCCATCCAAATTCAACAAGGATCGAGAAGCAAGAGCTAACCTTTCTGCTGAAGCAAGTGGAGCTGGTTCATCCGGAACTAGTTCAAAGGCAAAGGCGGGTGAAAGTGAAGGCAAGGCTATGACTTCTCATCACTTGGGAGGAAGGGATACAGAGCATGATATGATCAGGAGATACGATATTGAATCTCTCATCAAAGCTCTGAAAGAGTCTGGTGGTAACAAACTCGAAACACCCTTGGATATTCCTTTTCTGCTCATATAGTATCTAGCACTCCTGATAGGTTGCTAGATGATTATAAGACTGCTCATACTGCTGATAAGATTTCTAGTATTCCTGATAAGTTGCTCGAGCTGATTAAGTCTTTGCATGATAGAAATTGATCACCTAGAACTCATACTGCTCAAAACATGAATAAGCCATTGATTATTGACTCTGGTGCATCTCATCATATGATTAGTGATAATAGACTTATCAAAGATATAGAACCTGCTCATGGACATGTTATGATTGCTAATGGAGCTAGAGTCCCTATTAAAGGTGTTGGGAAATTGACATTATTTGATAAGGATTCCAAAGCTTTCTATATGCCTGAGTTCACTTCTAATCTGTTGTTTGTCAAGAAATGCACCACTGATCTTCATTGCAATGTCATTTTCAGTCCTAATGATGTGAAATTTCAGAATATTGAGCACCAAGGAGACCTTTATTTGCTTGAAGATATTGCCCCTATTTCTAGTTCTTGTTACTCGTTTAGTTCTGTTTCTGGTTTGAATAAGGATGCATTGTGGCATGCTAGGCTAGGACATCCACATGTTAGAGCATTAGGCTTAATGTTACCAGGTGTCATGTTTAAAAATAATGAGTGTGAGGCTTGTATTTTGGGAAAGCATTGTAAGACTGTCTTTGAAAGATCTTCTACTGTTTATGAAAAGTGTTTTGATTTAATTCACTCTGATGTTTGGACAGCCCCTTGCTTAGCTAGAGATAATTACAAGTACTATGTCACATTCATTGATGAAAAATCTAAATACACCTGGTTAACTCTCATTAAGACTAAGGATAGGGTGCTTGATGCATTTAAAAAATTTCAAGACTATGTGACTAACCATTACAATGCCAAGATAAAGATTTTCAGGTCAGATAATGGTGGAGAGTACACAAGTCATGCCTTTGAGCAACACCTTTCTCAACATGGGATTCTACATCAAACCAGATGTCCTTACACTCCTCAACAAAATGGAGTGGCTGAGAGGAAGAACAAACACCTGATGGAGGTAGCCAGGTCCATGATGTTCCAAATGAGTGTTCCCAAGAGGTATTGGAGTGATGCTGTCCTTGCTGCTTGCTATCTGATCAACAGGATACCAACAAGGATCCTAGAGGATCAATCTCCATTTGAGGTACTGAACAAGAACAGACCTGTATTGGATCACCTGAGAGTATTTGGATGTGTTTGCCATGTTATGGTGCCTGGTGAGATGAGAAACAAGCTTGAAGCAATGAGTACCAAGGCTATGTTCATTGGCTACTCAACAACACAGAAGGGGTATAAGTGTTTTGATCCGGATGCAAGAAGAGTGTTAGTGTCCAGAGAAGTCAAGTTTATGGAAGAAAAAGGATTCTATGAAGGAAAGAATTGGGAGGATCTGGAGGATCTATCTCGACCATCAGACAAGGCTACTAGTCTGAGGATTATTCTTGAAGGACTTGGGATTGGGGTGTCCCAGGATCAGAGAGGGCATGATATGCTGAGTATACATGAAGCTGAAGAACCCGTACACCTTGATTATGAGGGGGGAGAAGAAGCTGAGGCTGGAGGTCAGGGAGATCAAAGCTCAGCTAGTCCAAGTCCTGATCAAGGTTTGGATGAAGAGGTTGTTGCTGAACAAAAGTTGAAGAACAAGAACAAGATGAACCAATGGAGGAACCAGAACAAGCTGAACCAGAACCAGTAGTTGAGGTTCCACTGAGGAGAAGCACACAGATGAGGAAGGATCTGTTGAGATGAGGTAATAAAGAGATGGTGTCTTGGATGTTCATGGATCATTGAGAGAAATAGAAGTGTTGAGGTTGAGACAGTAACTCAAAAGTTACCACAGTAACTTTGGAAAGTTACAACAGTAACTCTGGTTTGACCGGATGGAAGAAAGTTAATAGGTTAACTTGAGGTTTACATGAGATTGCTCTCTTCCTGACCATAAGGGACACTGGGAGAGGATAAGAGAGGAGTATGGAAAGGCAGTGACAGGCTGTAAAGCTAAAGCAAAAGGCACCAAGCATGTGAGCAATCTCAGCCATGTATTTCAAAAGAAGGCTCCCTTGGTCTGTTGACTTCACATGCTTACCTATTTTGAAATGTCTCTTGTACTCAGCCTCTCTCTATATATATGATGTATCTGAAACCTTAATAAGACTAATGGAGTTTTGAGTCTCTCTCTTTATTCTCTCACTAGAATCTCTTAATCTCTCTAATCTTTTCATCTAATTATCTCTGGTTGTTTGAATCATGCTCTAAATCACAAAAGTGTTTATGGTATCAGAGCCAGGTTGGCTAGAGGGAGTGAGTGTTGATTCATTTTCAAAAAAAAAAAAAAAAAAATCAGAGAGTGTTCTTGAGGTTATTGAAGATTCTGGGTATCTGTGTGATCTGTTTATCTGAGGCTGAGTTTTGGGAGATTCTCTGGTGGAAACAAGCAATCTCAACATGGATATGAAGCACAGAAGTAGTAGATCAGAGAAGATTGAAGAGGAAAACGAGTGGGTTTGTTCAAGCTGGGTAAAGACAGCTTTGGAAAGCTGTGGGATTTGGAGTAATCATGTAAAGGTGGAACCTTTAAAGGAGTTAGCTGCTGAAGAAAGTCAGACAGCAAGTTTGGAGAAGATTCATGTAAAGGAAGAACCTTTAAAGGAGATAGCTGCTGAAGAAGATCAGACAGCAAGTTTGAAGGTTCATGAAGCCAAGGGTGTGATCCGAGGCTTGAGACAAGGAAAGGGCGAGCTGTATCAGCTTGTGGGAAGGCTGAGAGAAGTATGGTCAGAGTTGGATATGGTGAAAATACACACATCAAATCCAAGATGCTTTACAGAAAGGAGAAAGCAAGATGTGATCTTTAGCTTTCTTATGGAGGAGATATGTGAGCTGGTTAATAACACTTGTGATTTGTGGGAGCTGAACAGGAAGTATGATAGATGGAAGGGAGGTACAAGCTGTAAGAAGGGAAGGTTGAAAGCTTTCCAAGGGATGGTTCATGATGAGAATGGCTTGGAGGAAGGACATGGAGTCTGAGTATCTGAGTAACAAGATAAGCTTGAACATGATCAAGAAGGCTGCACAACAAGTGATGAGAGGAGAGTGTTCTTCCTCGGCCTATATGGGTGAAGGGAGCATGGTAATGAAGGAGCAAGAGATCAAAGGAGCAGATGAGCGTGTCACAAAGAAGGAATGGGATGAGTTTGTCAAGCATGTGTATGCTTAGGCTACGACCCGGAGACTAGGTGCTCCTGCCAAAGCATCCACATCCAAACCCATCATCATTGATTCTGGAGCAAGTCATCACATGATCAGTGATCGAAGTTTAATAAGTGATGTGAAGAAGGCCACCGGGGGTGTGATGATAGCCAATGGTGATCTGATTCCAATAGAAGGAGTGGGAAAACTCAAACTGTTTGAAAAAGACACAAATGCCTTCTACATGCCACAGTTTGCTTCAAATCTGTTATCTGTGAAGAAAGCTACAATTGATCTTGGTTGCCAAGTAGTATTCAGGCCAGATGAGGTTGAGTTTCAATATTTGAAGACTGGAAGGGTTGTTGGTAGAGGAGACAGCAAGGATCAACTATACCATCTTCAATTGGCTAAGACTTCTAAACCCTCTTACTCTATGTGTTTGAGTAGTACTGCTGAGAAGATTGATAATATTAATGGGCATGCTAGATTGGGACATCCTCATGCTCGTGCGATTGAATTGATAATTCCTAATATGTCATTTAATCACTTGGATTGTGAAGCATGCATATTAGGAAAGCATTGTAGGACTGTTTTCCCAACATGAGAGACTACTTATGATCATTGCTTTGATTTAGTTCATTCAGATGTGTGGACTGCTCCTTGTGTGTCTAGAGATAGCCAGAAATACTTTGTTACATTCATTGATGAGAAATCTAAGTATTCTTGGCTTACATTGCTCCCATCTAAAGATAGGGTGTTAGAAGCATTTATGAACTTCCAAGCATATGTATCTAACCAATACAATGCTTCTGTGAAGGTACTGAGATCAGACAATGGAGGTGAATACATCAGCAATGCTTTCAAGAGTCATCTAGCCAAGCATGGAATTGTGAATCAGACTAGCTGCCCCTATACACCACAACAGAATGGTGTAGCTGAGAGGAAGAACAGACACCTGATGGAGGTTGCTAGGTCGATGATGTTTCATGCAAATGTCCCAAAACGCTTTTGGGGAGATGCTGTACAGACTGCTTGCTATCTCATCAATCGGGTTCCAACCAAGATATTGAAGAATCTGTCCCCATTTGAAGTGTTAAACAAGAGCAAGCCTTTCATTGATCACCTTAGAGTCTTCGGTGTGTGTGCTATGTCATGGTTCCAGGAGAGCAGAGAAACAAGCTGGAGGCAAAGAGTACTAAGGCTATGTTCATTGGGTATTCTATCGCTCGAAGAGGTACAAGTGCTATGATCCTGAAGCAAGGAGAGTAATGGTATCTAGAGAAGTGAAATTTGTTGAAGAAAAAGGTTATTATGAAAAAGGAGGGAAAATCTGAAGGATTTATCTCAAGATCCATTCGATAAAGCAACACGAGAGTGTTGCTGGAGAAGCTAGGGATAGGGTTATCCCAGGATCAGGAACCCGAAGGAGAGAACCTTCCAACCAGACTGGTGGAGCTGGAAGAATAACTCCTCTTAATCATGAGAGGGGAATGGAACTGAATCAGGTGAGCAAGAACAGAACCAAGAGGATTTAGGTCAGCATGATCATGAGGGACGACGGAGCAGTGAACTTGCCTCAGTCTAGTGGAGATGAGCAAGGAGAGTCTACTGGTTCAGGAGAGGAGTCTACTGATTCAGGAGAAGAGTATACTGGTTCTGGTTCGATGAGGAACAAGGAGAGTCTACTGGTTCAGAGGAACAGGTTCAAGCTGAGGTAGAGTCACTGGTTCAGAGGAACAGGTTCAAGCTGAGGTCCCAGTTCAGGATTTAAGGAGGAGCACAAGGATAATGGTGCAGCCTGGGTATGGCTTCTGCTCCTGGATCACTTGAAGGTAATGGAAGAGGGTTGTTCTTGGAAGGCTACTAGCTCTCCTTTGAACTATGGTCGGCTCTGCTGCTGTGGAAGGCTACAGAGATGGATAGCTACTCAAAGACACAAAATTACCTTATATTGTCTATGATGGTTTCACAAGGAATTTCTTCCTTTAAGTGAGATCAGTGTTCCTTTAGCTGAACAGAGAAAGCAAGAGACAAAGGCAAGCAAAGCTGCTGGAAAATTCTTTGATTCAAAGTTGAAGAAAAACAAAAGTTGCGTCCCATGTTTTTAAAAGAAATTGACAAGCCCTAGAAGTAAACCAAGGTGGTTTAATTCTAATTCTAATCCTAATCCTAATCCAATTTGAAATTGGTTTATTTTAAAATCCCTAATTGACTTGGTTTAAATTAAATGAAAACCCACTAAAACCAATCCCAAATTACATTTCAATTTAATTAAACCAACAAGCTGGTTTATCTTGATCTTCTTGACTTGTACCAGCCCCCACGATTTTCGCTAACTCCTGGAGCCTCTCCTCTTGTGCTCTAAGCCTTGATCTAGTAACTGGTCCACTCCACACACTGGTTGGCTCACTTGGTATCTCTTTCTGGTTCTGGTTCTCTTCAGTATCCTCAGATTCACACCTCTCTTCTAAGGCAGTCTCATCACTTGGCTCATCACTTTGCTCATCCTCATCAGTCTCACTCAGCTCCCCTTCTATGTCTCTGGTCATGGCTACACCATCCCCTCCTCCTTTAAAAGGATTTGACCTCAAATCCAAATCTTCTGCAATAAAAGGATCCAAGTCAGAAACATTGAAAGTAGAACTGATTGTGTACTTACTTCCCTTCAAGATCAATCTGGTAGGCATTGTTGTTGATTCTTTTCAGCACTTTGAAAGGTCCATCTTTCCTTGGTAGCAACTTTGATTTCCTCTCAACAGGAAACATCTCTTTTCTCATGTGAATCCACACAAGATCACCCGGCTCAAGTACTAGCTCCTTGCCCTTTGTTCTTCAGCCTCTCATACATCTTGGTCCTCTCCTCAATGTTCTTCCTGACCTGTTCATGCAAAGACAACACAAACTCGGCCTTTTGCTTGCCGTCAAGGTTAGTTTGTTCTTTTAAAGGTAAAGCAAACAGATCAAGAGGGGACAGTGGGTTAAAACCATAAACAACTTGAAAAGGTGAGAGTTTAGTAGCTGAATGCACTGCTCTGTTATATGCAAACTCTACATGTGGTAAACAATCCTCCCATGTCCTAATGTTACTCTTAGTGATGGCATGCAAAAGAGTAGACAATGTCCTATTGACTGATTCAGTTTGACCATCAGTTTGGGATGACAAGTAGTTGAAAACAATAGCTTAGTTCCCAACTTTCCCCACAGAGTTTTCCAGAAATAGCTAAGGAACTTAGTATCTCTATCAGAAACTATAGTCCTAGGCATACCATGCAATCTAACAACTTCTAAAGAAAAGATCAGCTACCAAAGATGCATCATCAGTTTTATGGCAAGGTATGAAATGAGCCATCTTAGAAAACCTGTCAACCACCACAAAGATACTATCTCTACCTTTCCTGGTCCTAGGCAATCCTAAAACAAAGTCCATAGAGATGTCAATCCATGGTTCAGTAGGGATAGGAAGAGGCGTGTACAAACCTGTTGGTTGAACCTTGGACTTGGCTTGCATACACACAACACACCTGGAGCACACCCTCTCCACATCTTTCTTCATACTCGGCCAGTAGAAGTGTCCTTGCAAGGTAGAGAGTGTTTTGGCGACTCCAAAGTGACCCATCAGCCCTCCTCCATGAGCTTCCCTGACATATAATTCCCTCAAAGAACCACAAGGAACACACAGGCGGTTATCATAGAAAAGAAAACCTTTTACTTGATAGAATTTACCACTAGCATGTTTCTCAGATTCCCTAAAGACTTCCTTAAACTCAGGATCATCAGCATAGCAAGATTTAATATGTTCAAAGCCTAAGAGCATAGTTTCCATTGTTGATAAAAGAGCATACCTTCTGGAGAGTGCATCAGCAACTACATTCTCCTTACCTTGCTTGTAGTGGATGACATAAGGGAATGTCTCAATGAACTCTACCCACCTAGCATGCCTCTTGTTCAGCTTCTGTTGCCCATTGAGATGCTTAAGAGATTAACGATCAGTGTGGATCACAAACTCCTTAGGCCACAAGTAATGTTGCCACACTTGTAGAGCTCACACCAAGGCATACATCTCCTTGTCATAGGTAGGATAGTTCAATGTGGCGCCTCCTAGTTTCTCACTGAAGTAAGCTATGGGTTTCCTATCCTGCATCAACATAGCTCCAATTCCAATACCAGAGGCATCACATTCAATTTCAAAAGTTTTAGAAAAGTCAGGGATTGCTAGTAAGGGAGCACTTGTTAACTTCTCTTTTAGCATTTGAAATGCTTCCTCTTGGGCTGGTCCCCAAGTGAAACCTACACTCTTTTTGATCACTTCAGTCTGTGGTGCTGCAACCGTACTGAAGTCCCTCACAAACCTCCTGTAGAAGCCAGCAAGTCCATGAAAACTTCTGACCTCTCCAATAGATTTAGGAACCGGCCACTCCTTGATGGCTTTCACCTTCTCCTCATCAACCTGTATGCCCTGTGAAGTCACAAAAAAACCTAAAAAGACAAGGTTATCTGTTCCAAAGGTACACTTCTTATAGTTAGCATACAGATTTTCTTTTCTAAGCACATCTAGAACTTGTTTCAAATGGTTAACATGTTCTTTCATAGTCTTGCTGTAGATCAGGATATCATCAAAATAAACAACTACAAATCGCCCTATCAAAGCTCTCAAGACATGATTCATTAACCTCATGAAAGTACTAGGTGCATTAGTAAGCCAAAAGGCATCACAAGCCATTCATACAATCCTAGCTTAGTTTTAAAGGCAGTTTTCCACTCATCTCCTTATTTCATTCTAATCTGGTGGTAACCACTTTAAATCAATTTTAGAAAAGACACATGAACCATGTAACTCATCTAGCATATCATCTAAGGGATAGGATGTCTGACTTAACTGTGATGTTGTTGATGGCTCAATCTACACACATCTTCCAGCTCCCATCTTTTGGTACCAAGAGGACAGGGACTGCACAAGGACTCATACTCTCCCTGATATGTCCCTTCTCCATTAACTCACTGACTTGTTTCTGAGCTCCTTGGTCTCCACAGGATTGGTCCTGTATGCTGGACGGTTAGGTAAGGTAGCCCTGGTACAAAGTCAATATGGTGTTCTATTCCTCTAATAAAGGCAGACCTATTGGGTTGTCCTCTGGAAATACATCTCTATACTCCTGCAAAGACATTCAATCTCCTCTGGAATCTCAGGAGCAAGGTTAGTAGTAGAGCTCAACAATTCTTTATAAACTACTAATATCAAATTTGATTGCTCAATCACAGCAGTTTTGATATCCTTAGCAGAGCAAATAGGTTGAGTTTACTTACCTGGCTGGTCTCTCCAAGAAGCAAGGATTTGTTGGCGGCTTTGGACTCTCCTCTCTATATTTTGACATGCATCTGATCCTGGTGTACCTGAGGGGTCATAGGCCAAGGTGATCTGTCCTCCTTGTGGACAAAAGTGTAACTGTTGGTGAAGCCATCATGTACTGATCTCTTATCATATTGCCATGGCCTCCCAAGAAGAATGTGGCTAGCTTCCAATGGTGCCACATCACAGGTAATCTCATCTTTGTACTTTCCCACTGAGAGTAAGATTTTCACTTGCTTGCTGACCTTTAAGCCTCCTGCATCATTGATCCATGGCAAGACATATGGCTTAGGGTGTTTGTACACTTCAAGACCCAACTTCTCCACCAGCTCATCACTTGCAACATTGGCACAGCTTCCTCCATCAATGATCAAGCTACAAACCTTTTTTGAATCAGACATCTGGTGTGAAACAAGTTTTCCTTTTGCCCATCTTCTTTGACCTTAGGCTGAGCATTGAGAAGTCTCCTGGTGACTAGCAGCTCCCCACGGACAGGGTACTCCACGCCTTCCTCATCAGACTCTTGGCGGCGTCCTCTTCCTCGAGATCACTTCTCCATTAGCTAGAATGGTCATAACCTTCTTGCTGGTACACTCATTAGCATAATGCCCAAAGCCCTGACACTTGAAACACTTAATGTTCCTGGTCCTAGTAGGTGTTGCTACTCCTTTGCCCTTGTCATCTTTCTTGGGCTCCACTGAGGAAGAACCTTCTTTGGACTTATCCCATGGCTTATCATCCTTGGAGTAGGCCGGTTTTGAAGCAGGAGTGTATGGAGACCGGGTAGAGCTCTTCCTCTTGTTTTGCTGCTCAATCAAAATTGCTTTATGCAGCAGTTCATCCATGTCCTCATACTCTTGTAGCTCCAACCTATCTTGTATGTTTCTGTTAAGACCTCCTTGGAACCTAGCCATAGTAGCTTCTACACCTTCTTCTAAGTCAGCTTTCAGCATGAGTGTCTCCATCTCCTGGTGATAGTCCTCTACACTCTTAGAGCCTTGAGAAAGCCTCTCAGTTTCTGGTGGAGATCTCTTCCTTAGTGAGTAGGAACAAATCTCTTCTTCATCACAGTTTTCATCTCAAACCAGGAAGCTATTTGAGGCTCTCCATTGTGTCTCCTGGTAACAGCAATCTGATCCCACCAGCTTATAGCATAGCCACTAAATTCAGTAGCTGCTAATCTCACCTTCCTCTCCTCAGTAATCTGTTGGCAAGTGAAAACCAATTCAATCTTCTTCTCCCTCCAAGTAAGCATCAGGGTCATTCTTGCCATGGAATGAAGGAATTCTAAGCTTGAGATTGCCTAGGTTATCAGCTGCTGGTCTCTCTGGTTTTGGCGCCTGCTGCGTGGCTGGCCTGAGATTCATTGTCACTGCTCCTGATGAACCCTTCATACTGCTCGCCATAAACCCTATGTCCCCCAACCTCAAACTGGCGTGCTCCTAGGCTGGATGCGTGCTCACGCAGCTCCCCTGGCGGCTCCTCTCTCTTGTCCTGCATCATCATCAACTAAATTTTCATAAGCTTGCTGTGCACGGTTGTAAGTGTTTTGCGTCCTTCTAGTTATCTCAGCCATCATAGCCTCAAATTGGACTTGGTTGAGGTTGATCTGCTGAGCAGCCGGTTCTTCTTTCCCTCCATCTCGCCCATCAGCCATTGTTTCCTGAAAACAAGTTAGCAAAGACAAAGAAACATAAAGGAAAATTTAAAACAACTCTCTCTCACTCGTTTCAGCTGCCAAGTCTCTGCTCTTCTCACAAGTTCAGTTAGGAACAAAGCTCTACACCTAAGATCTAGAACTAAACCCCAATGAATCAGAGAGAAAGTATTAAGATTTCGGCACCAGCTGACTTTACCACCCTGAGTTGGATTACTCTTCAGCTAGCTGGATTTCTCTTCAGCTTTCTTTTTTCTTTTGGATCAAAGATCTCTTCTTTTTTTTGATTAACAGGGTTGGCTCAGCTGTCTTACAATAGATAGATAGATAAGAGAAGTGTTTTGATGGATAGAATGAATTGAGTAGTCAAAATCGCAAACCCTAACCTTCAAGTGCCTCTAATACCACTTGGTGCAGCCTGGTATGGCTTCTGCCTGGATCACTTGAAGGTAATGGAAGAGGGTTGTTCTTGGAAGGCTACTAGCTGTCCTTTGAACTATGGTCGGCTCTCTGCTGCTGTGGAAGGCTACAGAGATGGATAGCTACTCAAAGACACAAGATCACCTTGTATTGTCTATGATGGTTTCACAAGGAATTCCTTCCTTTAAGTGAGATCAGTGTTCCTTTAGCTGAACAGAAAGCAAAGAGACAAAGGCAAGCAAAGCTGCTGGAAAATTCTTAGATTCAAAGTTGAAGAAAACAAAAGCTGCGCTCCATGTTTTTAAAAGAAATTGACAAGCCCTAGA
>JAEACV010000115.1:0-34836 GCA_016432835.1 Brassica nigra | reverse complement strand
GAAAATCAAAATCCCGGCTCATGACGGTACGACGATCCTGTCGCGACTCTGCAGTCTTCCAGATCGCGAATGGGCAGGTAACTCCCGGAGCTAACGGTGACGCTGATCATTGTCTTCGCCGAAAGCACCTCAAAGGCGCTGCGCCGAAAGTGGTTCTCCGACTCGCGCGAACTCCATCGGAAGCTTCCGCCAACTGGCCTCGCGCTTTCAAACAATACTCCATGTTCATGGACGAGAAACGTCCGACGCGGATCTATGGAGTCTAGCTCAGAAGGAGGACGAAGTCACCCGCCACTTCATGGCGTTCGCTGGTGATGGCAGAGTAACAGCATCAGCGATAATGTCGCAATCGACCGAGGAAAACTCTGGTACAAGTCGGTTCAAAGTGGATACTACCGAAAAGCCGCTGACAATCCAGGATACTTCCACAAGGCAACGGACTTACATCATGGAAGAAGAGATGAAGCTTCTATCGCAGAAGCACGGACCACAGAAAACGCCCTCAAAAGAAAACCTCGTGAACGACAAAACGCCCATCACGAAGGGAAGACGCCTGCGAGCATAACTACGCCATCAACTCGAGAAAGGCAGAACTCTCCGGAAACACCTGACCAGGAACCAGTACAAGGATAATTTACCGCGAGTTCCACGACCAGAGGTCACTCAACCGCGAACTGCAGGTTTCGGTACCGACTCACCGCAAAGCTCACCGCGAACTATCAAAGGTCAAGAGTATAAAGGACTTCTCCTGGACTCCGACCGCCCAAAGACCAACAAAACTGCCTCCGAGGACGCGCGACCGAAAATCAATCGGGGAAAAGCGGAAGAAGACAGACGACCAAGGGAACAACAGCGGTCGCTGAGGGTAAACATGATCATCGGAGGATCACAGTTCTACAAGACTCTGTCTCGTCGATAAAAGCCTACGGGCGAAAAGCCGAGACAAGTTCCAACTGGTTCCCAGACAGCGATGTTCCTAACCACACAATCGCTTTCGAGGAACAGGAGACCGTCGGAATCGACAAACCTCACTGCGATCCTTTGGTAATCGACCTGGTAATCCAGGATCTCGAAGTCGGCCGCATTCTCATCGATACAGGAAGCGGTCAGCGTCATCTTCCGCGACACCCTCTACAGGATGAAGATCCCACTTGGGGAAGTCGTCCCTGAGCCAAAACCTTTGACGGGGTTTTCGGGCCTCACTACCATGACCCTCGTGAGAATTAAACTCCGGTCATGGCAAAGGAAGTTACAAAGATCGTCGAGTTTGCAGTAGTCGACAACCCGGCCATCTACAACGCCATCATGGGAACCCCTTGGATCAACTCCATGAAGGCAGTACCATCCACATATCACCTCGGTATCAAGTTTCCGACTCCGACCGGAACCGCAGCCATCTGGGGTAGCCAGAAACAATCGAGACTCTGTTACCTAGCCGAGTTCAAAATCATCCGAACAGGCAACGATTCAAGACAGCGACAAAGCCTCTGAGTCCACCGCCATAAAAGCAGACAGCTCGACCCCCGCACAAACCGCCGATCCAACCAGCACGATCGAACGGCAACGCAGGGAGTAAAACGTTTCGCGACAACTATCAGAACTTCTGAGATGGCTTGATCCTCGAAAGAGTGCGTAGGCAGCTCGTCGAAACCGGCGAGTTCAGCTATCCCCTCACAAAAGGGGACTGGTGCGATACTCCTATACTCCCACAAAAGCGAAAAATCCGCACATGTACTCGAACTTCTCAAATTTTTAATAAAATTCTTTCTATCTTTTATGCTCACTTAAAGCATCAGCGGAAAAACGAAAATCATATCTTCAAAGAAACGCGAGACGTCGCAACTTCTTAAAAGATAACAAAACTTCGTATCATCCGCAAAGACAGTCCACCTGCGACTTAAAAATAACTCACGCCTGTCGATTGGCCCGGACGGAACACAAAAAGCGTTCCTCAATACAAACTCGTAGTCAGATCTACAAGGTCCTCTTACATCCGACAAGGATATCATAGGCTATACAAGAAACCCAAAATTTTGGTTTAGCGTCTCGGATAAACTCGAAGATAGCTCGATTCTTTTAACACAAGTCATATAAGCGGCGACTAGTCGCGGACGTTAAACGAAAAGAATCAGGAAGAAATCACTAACAGGCAAAACGAAAGCCGATCAGTCATCGCACAGCCTTAAAGCTGAGAGTAAGTCTAGGTCTTGCCCTAAAACCAGTCTTGCTGGATCTTGACATCTCACAGACATAGTATCGTATACGAGATCCCAAAACATGTCTCTTATCGCTTACACCTAAAACGCTCGCTAAAAAGTAGCATACGGACCAAGCGACAAAAAAGAGTTGGGATACGAAGTGACTACTCGCATCCTTCCCTCTACACTTGACGAAAGTATAAATCAAAACAAAAGACAAAATCTCGCAAATTTTCATATTCATAAAAGCCGCAAAGACGGCAGGATTCAAAGCCACCAACGGCCAGTCCCAAAACATAAGAATGCAACCTCCAACGGTCGCAGAATAAAACTCTTAAAAACGGCCACACACGGCCAAAAAATACGATTCACAAAAGAAAGTCAACATTGAGAAATCCGGATGCGGAAATCCCAAATGAACTAGCAGGCTGGTCCACTTCCTCATTCACGCCTTGAGCGTTCCCACCACCCTCGGCGTTCTCATCGGCTCCGGCCTCCACTGATCCTCGGAAACCTTGATAGGTTCCCATAGTCTCCGGACTCTTTCTTCTACCGGAGGAACCAAGGACTCAGCATGAGCACACTCGGCCATGAAATCCTTCATCTCAGCAATCTCGGAATCGAAGGAGAAATCCGGGTTCTGAGACTTGTAGAGGTTTACGACCGAACCCCGGCACTCGCGGAAATCACCAACAAACTCCTGAGCTTCTTTAAAACATTGAAACTCAGCAGCAAAACGATTCCGCCCGTCTCGCCACCTCAGCTGCGACCATCCTTTTTCCTCTCCTTTCCGCCCGAACGAGAGCTCGAGCATGAAGCTCAGCTTGCTTCGCGTTCTGCGCCTTTACCTCTTGTCGGAACCGGAAAAGCTCTCGCTCCGCTTCTGTGGTCTTGAAGTTAGCAATCCTGGATTTGCGGAAACTCGAGTCAAGCGCCTCGCTAAACACTCGTAGTCCCTGCATAAACTCAAGATCAGCAAGCATGCTTATATACAGATTCGAACGTAAGGTTAAGAAGTTCGAAGGGCCAAACCTCGTTGACACGTTGGGAGCCCTCGGCAAAAACCCGTTGTTTCTCCTCATCCTCCAGCGACTCGTCAGTAACAAACTCCGGAGGAAGGCAATCAAAGAAGTTGTTGGGGAGTGGAAAATCGCTGGCTCCGCCTTTTTCTGTTGGAGCAAAACTAGGGTTTTCTCCCAACGGTGAAGGATCTTCCGAGCCTTCCCCATCCTCGATTTCCTTCCCCTTGCGAGATCTCTGTCTACGCCTCCGAGTAGGAACTTCGATGACCGGTTCGGCATCATACGACGGGACAGGATCTCGGGACCGATAAAATCTTACCGCGTCTCGAATCCGTTCGAGGGTGAAGGACTTCCAGAAAAACGGCCTTTGACGAAGAAGATCTCTCTTGACAAAGAGATCACCGTGCAAATGCGCGATAGGGTTGTTCCCTACAAAGCAAAACTTTTTCACTAAAACTCGCACTTCCGAACAGGTGAAATAGACAACAGGGTTTTCATCGTATTACCTCGGTTGAAGTTCCATGCTTGCGGAAATAGATGGAGGCAGCTCTCCTCGACAGACTCACCATCTATTTGGACGAAGAAGAAACGCTCCTGCCACGATTTGGGATTCGAAGTAGTCCCCTGAATCACGGCCATATCCTTCTTAGGCAGCATGGAGTAGTAACCGTCGCTCCCCGTCGGCCGAGTGCCCCAAAGACCTTCGAAATCATCGGGACCAAGATCAATCCCGAGTTCATAGCTAGCAATCAGTACGCCAAGCCAACTCTCCAAGGCAGGAACGCTGAGCTGGCTGATCGAAAGTTCGAAGCGGTGAAGCGCACGAACAATGGCACCAGGGATCGGGAACCACATACGGCAGTACGTAAAGAAAGCTTCGTAACATGTAAAGAAACCTTGCGGAGGATTCCTTGCACTCGTTAACGGAACTGAATTTGACTCCTTCAGGAACCTGGTAAAAATCTCGAAGAACCTTGAGATATTTCTGAAACCGAGCTTCGCGCGAAAGGAGCACCAGGCTGCCTCAGAGGTCTCTTCGGAACAGGGATCTCTGGCAGTGTTAGCGAACACAAGGGCTTCGGTAATACGATTCTTCGCTCTTCGACCAACTCCTCCTGCTTCACCGTCACATGGGCAGGAGAGTCATCCGAGGATGAATGGGAAGAAGAGTTTCTCTTTGAGGACCTTGAAGACATTGTTCTGAAAGAGAGAGAAAGGATTCTTGAGAGAGAGAGAGAGTAAATTTCTTATGATGAAGTAAGAATGAGATTTCTTACTCCATCCTTATAAAGGAGGTAAAATCACTATTTACCCGACTTTCGCAAACGATTACGTCTCTACACCTTCCCATACGGCTATACCGCAAGCTAGGATCCGACAGGCACTACGGTTCCTAGCTAGCTGGGGGGGGGCTAACTGTTGGGGTCAAAATCGGCCAATGACGAAATCGTTACCCGAAAGTCCTCGAAGAAAAAAGCGACGATCAAAGCCAAGAAACGGTCGCCGCCGATAAAACTCACGGAAGGCTCGTCCACTCCCATCCGCCAGCGCAGGGTCCTGGCGCCCATCCGTGTAATCATCTCATGATCTCGGCAATGGCGCATCTTGGTCCCTTGAAACCCATGTCGGATCGTCCGAGATCTACAATGAGTCTTCCGTAAAGCCTTCCCAATTGTTTAAAGGATTCGATCTTTTAACACATCTAAAGCTCAAGCCTCGTTGCTCACATCCTTGAAGACGGAAAGTCTACAAATCCAAGTCCATCGCAAAATCCCGATACTCGAGGAGTCTTGTTGGATTAGAAACGATTATCTCGAAATCTACGGCTAACGATCTTCCCAAACTCAAAGATTTCCCGCAAACGACTAACGGGAAAAGATCGAACAACGAAAACCCCAGTCACGCGGGCGGCCTGGCGGCGGCACCCGCCTGGCGCTGGCGGCACCGCCTGGCGCCAGCCGCACCGCCACGCTGGCCGCTCATGCCGGGCGCACCTCGCCCTGGCGCACACACGCTGGCGGCCTGGCGCCGGGCGCACCTCGCTGGCCGGCCACCCGCCTATGCCGGGCGGCACGCGACACTTGGCTGGCCCGGCCGGCACCCTGGCGCAGGCGCACCCGCCTGCGCCGTGGCACGCTGACGCTGGCTGGCTGGCGCCGGCGGCACGCCACGCGGGCGCCTGGCCGGCGGCACCACGCTGGCGGCCATGCGGCGGCACCTCGCCTGGCTGGGCGGCACCCGCCTGCCGCACGAGGGACGGTCGGCCTGGCGCCGGGCACTCGCCCTGGCGCATCCGGCCACGCTGGTCGGCCTGGCGTCGGTCCACGCCTCGCCCTGGTCTCGGTCCTATCATGCCCGGTCCGATCCCATCTTAGCTTGTTCGGATCAATCTACGAAGTTTGGTACGATCACTGTTATTCTAGAACACCAATATCTCGACTATACAAGGAATTGGGGTTCCTTCGGAAACACCAAACCTTCAAAGACCGTTTTCGAAAACCGTAAAACGCCTAAACGCCCAACGTGGCCAAACGTCCACTTACGATTTTCGAAAGAAGGATAACTATGACGGTTTATCTTTATCCTCACATAAGAGATAAATGTCAAGTTTCAGAAGATAAATGTCAAGTTTCAGAAGATAAATGTCAAGTTTTCCAAGATAAATGTCAAGTTTCCGATAAACACGTAAACACTAAGATGGACGAAAATGGAAAAAGCCTCGATTCAGCCCGCGAAGATAGACCGCCTTAAGAGGAGTATATAAGGAGAGCTTTGAGCAAGAAGCAAACCAGATCACAAACTTTCAGAGCAATTAGCACTTAGAGGATTTAGCATTCTTTCTGTTTTCACTAGCGAGCCGACTCAACTAGCATAGACTTAGGCGACCAGACTAGCGGACTCCTCGACAGCTCTTACGGCCGATTTCTTTTCTTGTTGTACACGCTCAACGAGAATTCAGAAATAAGATCTCTTTCGTTCAACTTTTACGATTTCTATTTTCGCAACTTTTATCTCTATTGATTGTTTCGTGCGCCCAGCAGATATCCGGGACCTTCAAGGAAGATCGGGTTAACTCGGTTTTCCTCCACAAATCTTTATCGGAAATTGACGGTGCTAATTTGGTTCCCACAAAGACGCAATCAAAGCTCGCCTGCTGGTCTCGGCGCCAACCAGCCCGTGCTGGTCACGGGCGCCGGGCGCCACGTGCTGGTCCGAGCCACCCGCCTGCTGGTCCTGGCGCCACCAGCTGGTCACGGGCGCCGGGCGCCAGCTCGCTCGTGCTGGTCACGGGCGCCGGGCGCCAGCACCCATGACCAAATCCCAGGCGCCGGGCGCCAGCACCCATGTCCAAATCCCGGGCGCCCAAGTACGGACCACTCGACAAGTGTGATCTTCTTCCCGCAAAACCGTCTCAACAAACTAGTCCAACTATGCACTTTGTATCCTTGCTCGAAGACTCCCCTTCAACTCCTTGTAGACAAGAAACCCAAAAACCCCGTTTCGTCTTGGTCGAAATAAATTGGGAAAACTTTGGGAGACCACCAAAGGTTGACGAATGGATCTCGATTCATCGTATAAAACGATCTCGGTTATTGTAAAAACACCAGTCATCTAGACTACACGGTGAATTGAGGTTCCTTCGGCAAAACAAGTATCATGACAGACTGGTTTCTCGGAAAAATCGTAAAACGTCCATGATCGAAACAACGGCCCCAGAAGGCTCGAACGCGACCAAATCTGCCAACTTGCTATTTTCCGGGAAACCAAGTCGAGATGGACATGACGCCCCATGTTTATCTTAACATAAGATAAATGTCAAGTTTCCCGAAGATAAATGTGAAGTTTCTTGAAGATAAATGTCAAGTTTCCCGATAAACATGAAGACCGACGGAAATGGAAAGAAGCCCGATTCGCGATAGATTCGGCCCAAAGGAAGAATAGACCGTCTTAAAGAGGAGTATATAAGGAGAGCTTGGGGCGAGGAGCAAAGGGAGAACTTTTTCAGAGCAACATAGCACTTAGAGCAACTTAGGCACTTTTTTCCGTTTTTACTAGCGAGCTGCGACTCAACTAGGTTAGGACTTAGGTTGCTAGACTAGCGAACTTGCCGACAGCTCTTGTAGCCAAGGCTCTTACCTGTTGTTCACGCTCAAACGCGGATTCGGAAATAAGATCTTTTGCTCTATTCTTTTTTCTTACGATTTTCATTCCGTTTTCTTATTCTCTTTGTCGTACTGATTGTGTCATGTGTGGCCCATCTGATAACCGGGACCTTCAGGGAAGGCTAGGTTCACATGGCTTTCCTCCAAATCAACTAAATTTGACAGTGCGAATTTCGGTTCCCACAATCAGCTTCTGCATCCTCCACTGAGCAGATTTGCTTGTTTAGCAGTTTCAACATTGTCAAGTGTAGCTTGTACCTCATTTATCTGTTCCTTTCCAAGGAACGCTGCAGATCTTGCTCTTACAATGTTCTTTGTGCTGTTGCTGGATGCTAGGTTGTCTATCAGCTTCACAGCATCTTCAGGATTCCTCGTGGTGAAGCCTTTCACTGCAGGTCCAGAGCCATCTGATATTTCAATGCGATGCCTCAAGAAAGTGCAGAGCAGTTGCACTTTGTTGAATCCATGGTGTGGGCAGTCCCGCTGGTAAGACTTAAATCTGATCCAGGTATCCTTGAATGACTCTCCGCTTCGATTGAATGTGGCAATTTTCCTCCTTAAGTCTTCAGCCGCATCATCAAAGAAGTTACGAAAAAATGTGTTTTGATGTCGCCCGTGATGTAAGAGATCCTGGTGGTAGCTGCTTAAGCCACTGTAAAGCTTCTCCAGATAAAGAGTGTTTGAAGAGTTTACAGAGAAGGTAGTCCACAGGGACTCCATTGGCTTTGATAGCAGATATGAGATCCTCGAACCTCTCCAGATGGTCCATGGGATGCTCACTGGACAGCCCATAGTAAGGTGTCTGTCCCACAAGGGTGTAGTACTGCGGCTTGAGCTCGAAATCGCCTCTCTGAATAGCAGGGGGACGAATGGCTGATCTGTTGGTGTAGAACTGATCCGGACGGTTGTAGTCAGCTAAAGTTGGAGCAGCCTCTTCTACAGGTTGAACAGCTCCTGTAGGTGCAGTTTCTGGCTCAGGGATTACTTCATTCTGAGCATTGAGTTTCTGACCTGCTTCATTACAAAGGTGACCTTCTTGGTCACGCAAGTCTCCATTCTCATCTCGTGTGAGAATAAAAGGCGCAACCATGACTCGCGGAGTAGTATCGATCGATATACGGTTAGGGGTATCGGCCTATGTCGGATGAAAGATGTCGGTCGACGGTGAAGTAGTGTCGGTTGACGTGAAGGTACGAGTATCGGTCGACGAAGACGGTGTCTCGGTCGGCAGGGGTGCGTCGGTATCGGTCGACAGGCAGTTGATGGCGTCGATCGATGCGGAACGGATTTCCTTGCGGATGGAACGTTCCAAGCTAGCAGGGTCTTCTGAGAACAAAAGTCGGGATTCGTTGTTGCTTCTGGTGCTGCTGGGCATGTACCTGAAAAGACAAGAAAAAATTTTAGTGTCAGAAAACAAATTAAAATAAAAATAGAAATAACCTAGACCTAATCAGATTAGATCCTATTGTATCAAAGCCCCCCGGCAACGGCGCCAAATTTGATATCACTCAAATTACCCTAAGGAGTGACTTTACTCTCTTAAATAAGAGGTTTAGTTGTAGTACTTAGGGATCGAATCCACAAAGAGCTAGTGTACAAATAAGATGCAATCTTAATGACTATGCTAGGTTGAAAATATTTTAAAGTAAAGTGCAGGTTTGCTGAGTAAGGATAAGATTACTCAGTTGAAAGGATTTGGTTTTGAAACAGTAAAGAAAAGTAGTTAGATTCAGGGTAAGTATTCAGGAATTCAGGATTATAAATACTATAAAGGCTAACAAGTTGCTTGCATGATATGTCGCTCAACACTTATTAAATGAATCTATCAGCTCTCGCATTATTTAGACCATATATTACTTAGATGCTAAATGGTGTTGCGGTCAGCTAGTATGCCGATAGTATCGATCGATGGTTAGATCAGCTTTCGCATATCTCAAGAGGGTCATAGCATGTTTAGGATGTTGTCAGGTATTGCATGTAATAAGCAATGCAATCCAAGTTCATTTTCTAGGTAGCTAAGCTAGAAAAAGAATTAGTCAACAATCTTAACAATAAATATCACAACTATAGCAATTATAGGTTGGGGCTAATCCCTCATATCCTATTTAAACCCTAAATCTAACAAATGAATCTACTCAGACATGGCTAAGTAGTTCATAGCAACAAAGTAATAATAGAAATTCATAGACCTATTAGAGGATGAACACTTAGGTTCCAATGACAAATATCTTTGGATCTCTCCTCTAGGTCTAGAATTCTATAACCTTTGTTAACAAGAGAACTGAAAAGAAATAAGTAGAAGAAGAAGAAACTTGTAGAAAACTTAAAACTAAAAACTTGTATATCTTCTATGTAAAAGCTTGTATATATTGTCAAAACACATATGCATATAAATATATGAGTTCATTAGGTTAAAAAACTCGTCAGGGGCATTCTTGTAAAATATGATATCTTGGGCTTCAAGTTCGGCCAGGTCCAACTTGTCTTTCTGCCGCCTCAGTATCGATCGATAGTACAGGGTGTACATCGATCGATTATAGTCTCGATGTATCGTCCTTCGGCTAATATGTGTCAATCGATTGCACAGAGTGTGCATCGATTGATGTGTAACTCTGGTGTCGACCTCTGTTCTTGATCACGGGCGAACTCTTTTTAAGCTCCAAAAAGGTACCTAAAACATCACTTTTCTCCAAAATGCTTCAACCTGAAAACATACCTAATAGACTCCAAAACATAGATAATAGTAGTAAAAACACTCATATACCATGGGTTAAAACGGGTAAAATCCATGGTATATCAGCTTATATGCATCATCCAAGAAGAAGGTCAAAATTTAAGCAAGGTGGAAGGATCTATAGTCGCACAGTGATCAATGAAGAAACTGCAATCTTGCTGAAAACAATTTTCCATCAGAAGTGCATACAAAAAACCAAAGACCTGCTCGGCATGTGACAGAGGGGAGAGAGCAACATATCATGTTACTGTCCCAAGCATGTTCAGGGAAATAGGACGACTTAGTGGAAAACCACGAAGTGGAGACTTACGGAGACTCGAGCACGCCATTTGCGGACATATTTGCTCACCAACTGTGAAGATGTTCTACAATATGAGAGGTAAAAATATATTTTCATTTGAATTGTTAGATTAATATTAAATAATTTTATTTCATATTTGTAGATCCTAAAAATCTACACTAGGAATTTTGTAGTGTTTGAGGTATTAAATTAGGGAGAAAAAGGATGTAGGTAACGACTTCCTTAGAACACAACGATTTAATCAGATTCGGGTTGAAAAAAATGGACTTTTTATTGGATTATGAAGGTTGATTACAAGTAATGAAATGAGAACAAGAACTACACAAAGATTTTGGGAACCGAAATTCACACCGTCAATTTCCGATAAAGATTTGTGGAGGAAAACCGAGTTAACCCGATCTTCCTTGAAGGTCCCGGATATGTGCTGGGCCGCACACGATACAATCAATGAGAGTTTAAGTTGAAAAGTAAAAATCGTAAAGTAGAGCGGAAAAAGATCTTATTTATGAATTCGCGTTTTGAGCGTGAACAACGGGTAAGAAATAAGCTACAAAAGCTGTCGAAAGGTCCGCTAGTCCGGCCGCCTAGATCTAACCTAGTTGAGTCGCAGCTCGCTAATGAAAACAGAAAGAGAAAGCTAAAACGCTCTAAGTGCTAAGTGCTCTAGAAGTTTGGTGATGATTTGCTCCTCGCCCAAAGCTCTCCTTATATACTCTTCTTAAGACGGTCTATCTTCTCGCGGGCTGAACCGGGCTTTTTCTATTTCCGTCCATCTTCGTGTTTATCGGGAAACTTGACATTTATCTTTTGGAAACTTGACATTTATCTCTTATGTGAGGATAAGGATAAACCGTCATAGTTATCCTTCCTTTTCGGAAAATCGTAAGTGGGCCGTTTTGGCCACGTCGGGCCGTTTAGACGTTGTTACGGTTTTTCGAAAGAACATTCTTTGAAGGTTTCGGTTTTTCCGAAGGAACCCCAATTCCTCGTATAGTCGAGATGTTTGGTGTTTTAGAATAACCGTGATCGTACCAAACTCACGAAGATTGATCCAAACAAGCCAAGGTGGGATCAGACCGAGCATGATGGGACCGAGACCAGGACGAGGACCGTCGACCGGCGCCGGGGTTGCCGCCGGCGCGGAATCGCGTGCCGCCGGGCGCCAGGGGTGCCGCCAGCGCCAGGCCGCCCGCTGACGCTGGCGCGCCAGGCCGTGTGCCGCCGGTGCAGGCCGCCCGTGACACGTGCCGCCGGCGCCAGGCGATGTGCCGCCAGCGCCAGGCCGCGCTGACGCTGCCACCGGCGCCAGCCGGGTGCCGCTGGCGCCAGGCCGGCCAGCGTGACGCCACGCCACCGGGTTCAGGCCGCCCGCTGACGCCGGGCCGGCGGGTGCCGCCGGCGCCAGGCGGCCCGCTGCGGACGCTGCCGGCGCCAGGCCGGGTGTGCCGCCGGCCAGGCCGCCCGCTTGACGCTGCGCCGCCAGCGCCAGGCCGCCAGCGTGCCGCCGGCGCCAGGTCGGTGCGGCGCCAGGCCGCCGCGTGACGCGTGCCGCCGGCGCTAGGACGCCTTGCAGTCCGTGGGTTTTCCGTTGTTCGATCTTTCGCTAGTCGCTTCGTCGGGAAATCCTTGAGTTTGGAAGGATCTTTAGCCGTAGATTTAGAGATAACCGCTTTCAAGGGTTTGAGTAATGTGGTTTCGAAGCTTTAGACGCTTAAAAGATGATCTTTAAACAATCGAGAAGGCTTTATGAAGAATTATTATAGTTTGCGGACAATCCGGACATGGGTTTAAGGGACCAAGATGGTGCTGTTGCCGAGATCACGAGACGATTGCATAGATGGGAACCAGGACCCTTGCCGGGCGCCAGAGGGACAGGGCAAGCCTGCCGCCCGCGCCGTCCTGCGTCCACCGGTGCCTGCTTGCCTTCGTTGATCCCGGGCTCACGGTCCGTTCATACCTTCTTGTGAGTTCATCGAGTGACGATCCGCTTGGTTTTGATCGTCACTTGGTTTGTCTTCGAGGACTTTCGGTGACGATTTCGCGTTGACCGATTTTGACCCCAACAGTTAGCCCCCCAGCTAGCTAGGAACCGTAGTGCCTTTCGGGTCCTGGCTTGCGGTTTAGCCGTATGGGAAGGTGTAGAGACGTAATCATTTGCCGAAAGTCGGGTAAATAGTGATTTTACCTTCTTTATAAGGAGGAAGTAAGAAATCTCATTCATTCTTACTTCACCATAAAAGTCATTCTCTCAAGAATCCTTTCTCTCTCTAAGAATAATGTCTTCAAGATCCTCAAAGAGAAATTCTTCTTCCCATTCTTCCTCGGGTGATTCTCCTGCCCACATGACGGTGAAACAAGAGGAGTTTGTTGAGGAGGAAGCTAAGAATGCGTGATACCGAAGCCTTGTGGGTTCGCCCCATCACTGCCAGATATCCCTATTCCGAGGAGACCTCTGAGGCAGCCTGGTGCTCCTTTTACCGAAGCTTGGTTTCTCGTAAATATCTCAATGTTCTTCGAGATTTTTACCAGGTTCCCGAAGGAGTCAAATTCCAGATCCCTGTCGGTAACGAGTAGGAATCCCGAAGGTTTCTTTACATGTTACGAGGCCTTCTTGATTTATTGCCGCATGTGGTTCCCGATCCCCGCACCATTGTTCGTGGCGCTTCATCACTTGAACTCTCGATCGGTCAGCTCAGCGCCCCTGCCTTGGGAGTTGGCTTGGCACTGATCTCGTTATGAGCTCGGATCGATCTCAGTCCTGGTGATTTCGGGCCTTTGGAGCACTCGGCCGACGGGAGCGATGGTTACTACTCCATGCTGCCCAAGAAGGATATGGCCATAATTCAGGGACCACTTCAACCCTAAGTCGTGGCAGGAACGTTCTATATCCGAATAGATGGTGAGTCTGTCGAGGAGAGCTGCCTCCATCTATTTCCGCACACATGGAACTTCAACCGAGGTAATATGACGAAAATCGCCGTCTATTTCGTTATTCCGAAGTGCGAATTTTAATGAAAAGTTCCGCTTTGTAGATAACGGGCGCGATTTGCATGGCGATCTTTTCGCCAAGAGGGACCTCCTTCACAAAGACCGTTTTCTGAAGTCTGTCACTAACGGATTTGACGAGTAAGGCTTTACCGTCCCGGTGACCCTGTCCCATCGTATGACGCCGAACCGGTTACCGAAGCCCCAACTCGGAGGCGTAAACAGAGATCTCGTAAAGGGAAAGAGATCGATGGTGGGGAAGGTTCGGAAGATCCTTCACCGTTGGAGGAAAACCCTAGTTTTGTTCCAACGGAAAAGGCGAAGCCAGCGATTTTACTCTTCCCAACAACTTCTTTGAAGGTCTTCCTCCGGAGTTTGTTACCGATGAGTCGCTAGAGGAAGAGAAGAGGCAATGGGTTTTTGCCGAGGGTTTCCAGCGGATCAATGACGTTTTGTTCTTTGAACTTCTTAACCGTATTCTTGATTCCGCATATGTGGGAACCGAAATTCGCACCGTCAATTTCCGATAAAGATTTATGGAGGAAAACCGAGTTAACCCGATCTTCCTTGAAGGTCCCGGATATCTGCTGGGCCGCACACGAAACAATCAATAAAAATAGAAGTTGCGAAAATAGAAATCGTAAAAGTTGAGCGGAAAAAGATCTTATTTCTGAATTCGCTGAGCGTGAACAACAGGTAAGAAGTAAGCTACAAGAGCTGTCGAAAGGTCCGCTAGTCCGGCCGCCTAGATCTAACCTAGTTGAGTCGCAGCTCGCTAACAAAAACAGAAAAAGAAAGCTAAAACGCTCTAAGTGCTAAGTGCTTGAAAGTTTGTGATCTGGTTTGCTTCTTGCTCAAAGCTCTCCTTATATACCCTCCTAAGACGGTCTATCTTCTCGGTCTGAGTCGGCTTTTTCCATTTTCGTCCATCTTCGTGTTTATCGGGAAACTTGACATTTATCTTCTGGAAACTTGATATTTATCTTCTGGAAACTTGACATTTATCTCTTATGTGAGGATAAAGATAAACCGTCATAGTTATCCTTCCTTTCGAAAATCGTGATGGGCCGTTTGACCACGCTGGGCCGCTTGGCTTTTACGGTTTTCGAAGGAAGGTCTTTGAAGGTTTCGTTGTTTCCGGGAATCTCACCGTGAAAGTCGAGATAGTAGTGTTTCGTATAACCGCGGTCGCACTCAAACTCGCGTAGATTGATCCAAACAAGCTAAGATGGGACCGAACCGACACGATAGACCGACCGACGAGGGCCGGACCGACGCCAGGCCAATTCCAGAACGGTGCCGCCGGGCGCAGGGCGGTGCCGGGGCGCCAGGCCGCCCGCGCGACGGGTGCCGCCAGCGCCAGCTCGGTGCCACCGGGCGCCAGCTCGCTCGTCCCGCTGTGCCGGTGTTGGCCAGCTCACGTCCTGGCGTCCGGGCGCCAGGTCAGGTGCCGGCGCCAGGCCAGCCTGCCCCGCTGCCGCCGGCGCCAGGCCGGGTGCCGCTGACTTCGGGCGGCGCTGCGGATCGGTGCCGCCGGCGCCAGGCCAGCTCAAGGCCCCGCGGCCGCCGACGCCAGGCCGCTCGTGGACGGTGCCGCGGGCGCCAGGCCGGTGCCGCTGGCGCCAGGCCGGTGCCGACGGCGCCAGGCCGGCCCGCTGCGGTGCCGCCGGGCAGGCCGGAAGCCGCTGCGCCAGGCCAGCCTGCCCCGCGCCGGCGCCAGGTTGGGTGCCGGGCGCCAGGCTGGGTTGCCGCTGCGCCGTGCGCCGCCAGGAATGCCGCCGGTAGTCGCCGGCGCCAGGCCGGGTGCCGCCGGCGCCAGGTCGGGTGCCGCTGGCGCCAGGCCGACACGTGACGCCGCCGTGCCAGGCCATCTTGCCGCCTGTGGGTTTTTCGTTGTTCGATCTTTCCGCCAGCCTTTAGGGAAATCTTTAGTTTGGGATGGTCTTTAGTAGATTTCGAGATAATCGTTTCTAATCGTGAGATTTCCTCGAGTATCAGGATTTGAGATGGACTTGGATTTGTAGATTTTCCGTCGTCAAGGATGCGAGCAATGTGGCTTCGAGCTTTAGATGTGTTAAAAACGGATCTTTTAATCAATCGGAAGGCTTGGAAGAACCATCGTAGATCTCGACGATCCGTCATGGGTTTTAAATAACCAAGATGCTGCCGTTCGAGTTTATGAGATGATTGCACGGATGGGCGCCAGGACCCTTGCTGCTGGCGCCAGATGGGAGTGGCCGAGCCTTCCCGCGAGTTTTATCGAGCGACAACCCGCTTTGGCTTTGATCGTCGCTGGCTTTTCTTTCGAGGACTTTCGGTGACGATTTTGTCCTTGACCGATTTTGACCCTAACAGTTAGCCCTCCAGCTAGCTAGGAACCGTAGTGCTTGTCGGATCCTAGCTTGCGGTATAGCCATGGGAAGGTGTTGAGACGTAATCGCTTGCCAAAGTCGGGTAAATAGTGATTTTACCTCCTTTATATGGATGGAGTAAGAAATCTCATTCTCACTTCACCATAAGAAATTTACTCTCTCTCAAGAATCCTTTCTCTCTTTAAGAACAATGTCTTCAAGATCCTCAAAGAGACACTCTTCTTCCCATTCATCCTCGGATGACTCTCCTGCCCAAGTGACGGTGAGGCTGGAGGAGTTGGTCGAGGAGGAAAAGAAGAATGCGATACCGAAGCCCTCGTGAGGTTCGCCTCAACACTGCCAGAGATCCCTGTTCCGAGGAGGCCTCCGAGGCAGCCCGGTGCTCTTTTCCGCCTAGCTCGGTTTCTAGTAAATATCTCTGTTCTTCGAGATTTTACCAGGTTCCCAAGGAGTCAAATTCGATTCCCGCTGGTAACGAGAGTGCAAGGAATCCTCCGCAAGGTTTCTTTACATGTTACGGCTTTTACGCATCGCCGATGTGGTTCCCGATCCCTGGTGCCATTGTTCGCGGCGCTTCACCGCTTCAACTTTCGATCAGCCAACTCAGCGCTCCTGCCTTGGAGAGTTGGTTTGGCGATTGATCGCTAGCTACTTAACTCGGATTGATCTTGGTCCCGATGATTTCAAGGTCTTTGGGGCACTCGGCCGACGGGGAGTGACGGTTACTACTCCATGCTGCCTAAGAAGGATATGGCCGTGATTCAGGGACTACTTCAATCCCAAATCGTGGCAGGAGCTTCTTCGCCCAAATAGATGGCGAAGTCTGTCGAGGAGAGCTGCCTCCATCTATTTCCGCGAGCATGGAACTTCAACCGAGGTAATACGACGAAAACCCTGTTGTCTATTTCACCTTTCGAAGTGCGAAGTTCTAGTGAAAATTTCGCTTTGTAGGGAACAACCCTACCGCGATTTGCCTGGTGACGCCTTTGTCAAGAGAGATCTTCTTCCAAAGGCCGTTTTCGAAGTCCTTCACCCTCGAACGGATTCGAGACGCTGTTAGACTTTATCGGTCCCGTGATCCTGTCCCGTCAGATGATGCCAACCTGTCACCGCAGCTCCTATCCGAGGCGCAGACAGAGGTCTCGTAAGGGGAAGGAAATCGATGATGGGGAAGGCTCGAAAGTCCTTCACCGTTGGGAGAAAAACCTAGTTTTACTCCAACGGAAAAGGCGGAGCCAGCGTTTTCCACCTAACAACTTCTTTGATGGCCTTCCTCCGAGTTTACTACTGATGAGTCGCTGGAGGATGAGGAGAAACAACGGTTTTGCCGAGGGCTCCCAACGGTCAACGAGGTTTGGCCCTTCAACTTCTTTAACCTTGCGCTTGAATCATATATAAGCATGCTTGCTGATCTTGAGTTTATGCAGGGACTAAGAGTGTTTAGCGAGGCGCTTGACTCGAGTTTCCGCAAATCCAGGATTGCTAACTTCAAGACCACGTAAGCAGAGCTTTTCCGTTCCGGCAAGAGGTAAAGGCAGAACGCGGCAAGCTGAGCTTCACTCGAGCTCGCTCGGGCGGAAAGGAGAGGAAGAAGGATGGTCGCAGCGGAGGTGGCAAGACGGGCGAATCGCTGCTGCTGAGTTTCAATGTTTTAAAGAAGCTCAGGAGTTTGTTGGTGATTTCCGCGAAAGTGCCGGGTTCGGTCAGAACCTTCACAAGTCTAGAACCCGGATTTCTCCTTCGATTCCGAGATTGCTGAAATGAAGGATTTCATGGCCGAAAGTGCCATGCTGAGTCCTTGGTTCCTCCGTAGAAGAAAGAGTCCGAGACTATGGGAACCTATCGAGGTTTCCGAGGATACGGTGGAGGCCGGAGCCGATGAGAAGGGTGGTGGGAACGCCAATGAATGAGGAAGTGGACCAGCCTGCTAGTTCATTTGGGATTTCCGCATCCGGATTCTCAATGTTGACTTCCTTTGTGAATCGTATTTTGGCCGTGGTGTGGCCGCTTTTAGTAATTTTATTCTGCATCGCTGGAGGTTGCATTCTTATGTTTTGGGACTGGCCGCTGGTGGCTTTGAATCCCGCCGCCTTTTTTATATATAAAATTTGCAGATGCCACTTTTGTTTACGCTTTAGGAAGCGAAGCGATAAGTATTAACATGTTTTGGGATCTCGTGATAATGATACTATGTCTGTGAGATGTCAAGATCCAGCAAGACTGGGTTTAGGCAAGACCTAGGTTTACTCTCAGCTTTGAGGCTGTGGATGACTGATCGGCTTTCGCTTTGCCTGTTAGTGATTTCTTCCTGATTTTTCGCTTAAAGTCCGCGACTAGTCACCGCTTATATGACTTGTGTTAAAAGAATCGAGCTATCTTCGAGTTTATCCGAGACGCTTAAACCAAAATTTGGGTTTCTTGTATAGCGCTATGATATCCTTTGTCGGATGTAAGAGGACCTTGTAGGTCTGACTACGAGTTTGTATTGAGTGAAACGCTTTTGTGCGTCCGTCGGGCCAATCGACGCATGGAGTTATTTTAAGTCGCTGGTGGACTGTCTTTATGGATAATACGAAGTTTTGTTATCTTTTAAGAAGGCGACGCCTCGCCGCTTTGAAGATATGATTTTCGCTTTTCCGCTGATGCTTAAGAGCATAAAAGATAGAAAGAATTTTATTAAAAATTTCGGAAGTTCGAGTACATGTGCGGATTTTTCGCTTTTGTGGGAGTATAGAGTACGCGACCCAGTCCCCTTTGGTGAGGGGATAGCTGAACTCGCTGGTTTCGACGAAGCTGCCTACGCACTTCTTCGAGGATCAAGCCATCTCAGAAGTTCTGATAGTTGCCGCAGACGCTTTTACTCCCGCGGCGTCGCCGCCCGATGCTGGTCGGATCGGTGGTTTGTGCGGGGTCGAGCTGTCCGCTTACGGGCGGTGGACTTCAGGCTTTGTCGCCGCCTTGAATCGCTCTGTTCGGATGATTCTGATCATCTTTCTTCGAAGTCCCGGAATGTTGTGTGATTCCTTTGCTCGCTTCGGTTACGCAGGGCTGCTCCGATCTTTCGCAGTTTGAACTCGCCAGGTAACGAGTCTCGATTGTTTCGACTACCCCAGATGGCTGCGTTCCGGCCGGAGTCGGAAACTTGATACCGAGGTGATATGTGGATGGTACTGCCTTCATGGAGTTGATCCAAGGGTTCCCATGATGGCTTGTAGATGGTCGGGTTGTCTACTGCAAACTCGACGATCTTTGTAACTTCCTTTGCCATGACCGGAGTTTAATTCTCCGAGGGTCATGGTAGTGACGCCAAAACCCCGCCAAAGGTTTTGGCTCAGACGACTTCCCAAGTGGGATCTTCATCCTGTAGAGGGTGTCGCGAAGATGACGCTTGACCGTGCTTCCTGTATCGATGAGAATGCGTCGACTTCGAGATCCTGGATGACCAGGTCGATTACCAAAGGATCGCAGGTTTGTCGATTCCGACGGTCTCGGTTCCTCAAAGCGATTGTGTGGTTAGGAACATCGCTGTCCGGGAACCAGTTGGAACTTGTCTCGCGCCGTAGGCTTTTATCGATGAGACAGAGTCTTGGTAGAACTGTGATCCTCCGATGATCATGTTTACCCTCCGCGATCGCTGTTGTTCCTTGGTCGCCCCGCTCTTCTTCCGCTTCCATTGATTTTTCGGTCGCCGTCCTCGGAGACAGTTTTGTTAGTCTTTGGCGGTCGGAGTCCAGGAGCAAGTCCTTTATACTCTTGACCTTTGATAGTTCGCCGGTGAGGAGTTTCGGCGGCGGCGCCGGTGAACCTTGCAGTTCGCAGTGGAGTGACCTCTGGTCTCGTGGAACTCGCAAGGAGTTATCCTTGTACTGGTTCCTGGTCCAGGTGTTTCCGGAGGTTTTGCCTTGCCCGAAGTTGATGGCGAAGTTATGCTCGCCTTTGGCGCCTTCCCTTCGTGGATGGACGATTTGTCGCACGAGGGTTTCTTCTGGACGCCGTTTTCTGCGGTCCGCGGCTTTCGGTAGAAGCTTCATCTCTTCTTCCATGATGATGAAGTCCGCTGCCTTGTGGAGAGTATCCTGATTGTCCGCGGCTTTTCCAAGAGTATCCACTTTCGAACTTCGACTTGTACCAGAGAGTTTTCCTCGCGCCGACATACATTGTCGCTGATGCCCGCTACTCTGGCCATCACCAGTTTGAACCTTCGCATGAAGTCGCTGGAGTGACTCGCCTTCCTTCTGAGCTAGACTCCATAGATCCACGCCGGACGCTTCCGTCCATGAACATGGAGTACTGTTTGAGAAACGCCGAGGCCAGTTGGCGGAAGCTTCCATGGAGTTCCTTTGAGCCGGAGAACCACTCGAGCGCAGCACCTTTGAGGTGCTCGACGAAGAGAAGACAATGACTGCGCCTCGCTCTCCCCGAGTTTGCACCTACCCATTGCGATCTGGAAGGACTGCAGGTGCGACTTAGATCCGTTGACCGCCATAGACCGATTTTGATCTTCCCCGGTCTGAGATGCGGTTTCCGCGATCCGAGTGGTGAACGGCGTTGTGCTTCCTCGAAGTCTATCGATCTCGGGCGGAACTGGTCGCCTGATGGATTTGCGATTTTACCGCTTCACTTCGCCACGGTCTTTGAGAGATTCGCGAGATCATGGATCTCGCTATTGCTGCCGGCGCTCTCCCAACCTGTCGCGCTGGTCGCGATAGATCCGAAGTTTGATCTTCCGCGAAGTTCTTCCTGCTCCATCCAGTAGAGTTCTTCTTCCTCTTCTGTCATGGGCCTATCGGCGATACACCGCCGAGCGGACTGGCTTCGGTTCTCTGGTGGATGTCAGCGCTCTTCATCGGAAGGATCCGATTGGTCGCTGATATCTAGATTGATGCGCCGACGCCGCTTCTTTGTTTCCGCCGCCGGAGTGGAAGGTTCTGCGAGGTCGCTTTGCTGTCCTTTCGAGCCGCTTCCTGAGTGGGCTCTTCGGGCATCTTTTTTCTCGGCTTCGAGATCCAAGTCGAAGTCTGCCGCCGCGCGCTTTGGTGGATCCGCTGCAACTTGCTCCTCGCAGTTAAGGTGTCGACCTGTTTTGGCGAAGCAGGTTATCAGCTTGTCCTGTTGTTCCGCCTGGGCGGAGGTAAACAGTTCCTTCATCTGCCTGAGCTTCAGTGTTTGCATCAGCAGGATGCGGACGATCTCCAGCTGGAGTCTTCAACGCTAGGCCGACGGGTGTTCCGCCTAGCTGGCTGATCTTTGGTGACGCCGGTAGACATGATCGAAAGTGCAGCTAGATAGATAGATCCGTAACCCTCCTTCTAGCCAACCTGGGAACCAAATTCGCACCACATTCCGATAAAGATTTGTGGAGGAAAACCGAAGTTAACCCGATCTTCCTGAAGGTCCCGGATATCTGCTGGGCCGCATTACCAAAACAATCAATAAAAATAAGTCGTAAAATAGAAATCGAAAAGTTGAGCGAAAAGATCTTATTTCTGAATTCGCTTGAGCGGAACAAGGTAAGAAGTAAGCTACAAGAGCTGTCGAAGGTCCGCTTAGTCCGGGCCAAGTCTAACCTAGTTGAGTCGCAGCTCGCTAGTGAAAACAGAAAAGAATGCTAAAACGCCTAAGTGCTAAGTGCTCTGAAAGTTTGTGATCTGGTTTGTTCTTGCTCAAAGCTCTCCTTATATACTCCTCTTAAGACGGCCTATCTTCTCGCGGCTGAGTCGGCTTTTTCCATTTTCGCCCATCTTCGTGTTTATCGAAACTTGACATTTATCTTCTGGAAACTTGACATTTATCTTCTGAAACTTGACATTTATCTCTTATGTGAGGATAAAGATAAACCGCCATAGTTATCCTTCCTTTCGAAAATCGTGACGGGCCGCTTTGGCCACGCTACCGCGCGCTTTTACGGTTTTTCAAAGGACGGTCTTTGAAGGTTTTGTTCCGGCGAACCTCACCCTCGTAGTCGATAGTGGTGTTTCAGAATAACCGTGATCGTACCAAACTCGCTAGATTGATCCAAACAAGCTAAGATGGGATCGACCGACACGATAGACCGACCAGACGAGGGCCATGGACCGACGCCAGGTCAATTCGCGCGGACGGGTGCCGCCGCGCCAGGGTCGGTAGCCGGCGCTGCCAGCCGCCCGCTGCGGATTTGCCGCCGGGCGCCAGGCCTCGCCGGGCGCCAGGCCGGTGCCAGGTCGGCCCGCTGCGGACGGTGCCGCCGGGCGCCAGGCCGGGTGCCGCCGGGCGCTAGTATTGTGCCAGGTCTCCGGTAAGGCCGCGCCAGGCCGCCCGCGATTTGGCGCCGGGCGCCAGGCGGTGTTGCCGCCAGGCCGCCCGCTGACGTTGCCGCCGCCAGGCCGCCCGCTGATGGTGCCGCGCCAGGTCGGGTGCCGCCGGCGCCAGGCCAGCTCATGGGCCCCGCTGGCCACGAATCAAGCCAGCCCGGCCCCACGTCACGGCCAGCCAGTTGGTGCCGCTGGCCAGGCGGCCCAAGGTGGACGGGTGCCGCCAGCGCCAGGCTGGTGCCGGGCCAGCCAGGTCGGCTCATGGCCTCGCTGCCGCTGGCGCCAGGTCGGGTGCCATCGCGGGTTTGTCGCTCAAGGCGGATGTGTCACGGTGCCAGGCCATCTGTCGCCCGTGGGTTTTCGTTGTTCGATCTTTCCCCGCCACCGCTTATGGAAATCTTTTAGTTTGGGAAGGTTTAGTCGATTTCAGATAATCGCTTCTAATCCAACGAGATTTCCTCGAAAGTATCGGGATTTGAGATGGACTTGGATTTGTAGATTTTCCGCCGCCGCGATGCGAAAGCAATGTGGCTTCGAAGCCAGATGTGTTAAAAAACGAATCTTTAATCAATCGAAGGCTTTATGGAAGAACCATCGTAGATCTCGGACGATCCGGCCATGGGTTTTAAAGAACCAAGATGCTGCCGCTAGTCTCGAAGCTTATGAGATGATTGCACGGATGGGCGCCAGGACTTGCCGCTGACGCTGACGGAGTGGGCCGAGCCTTCCCGAAGTTTTATCGGTAGAGACAAACCCGCTTTCGCTTTGATCGCCGCTTGGCTTTTCTTTTCGAGGTCTTCGGTGACGATTTCGCCTTGACCGATTTTGACCCCAACAGCATATATGTATGTTTATTGGTCTTGAATTTGTGCGTGGACTAAGAGTGTTCGCAATGCGCCGACTCAAGTTTCCGAAGTCCAGGATCGCTAACTTCAAGACCACGGCCGAACAGAGCTTTTCCGGTTCCGGCAAGAGGTAAGGCAGAACGCGGCAAGCTGGAGCTTCATGCTCGAGCCTTGTCCGGGCGAGCGAGAGGAAGGAGGATGGTCGCAGCTGAGGTGGCAGACGGGCGAATCGCTCGCTGAGTTTCAATGTTTTAAAGAAGCTCAGGAGTTTGTTGGCGATTTCCGCGAAAGTGCCGGGCTCGGTCAGAACCTTTACAAGTCTCGAACCCGGATTTCTCTTTTGATTCGGAGATTGCTGAGATGAAGGATTTATGGCCGAAAGTGTCATGCTGAGTCCTTGGTTCCTCCCAAGAAAGAGTCCGAGACTATGGGAACCTATCGAGGTTTCCGAGGATACGGTGGAGGCCGGAGCCGATGAGAACGCCGAGGGTGGTGGGAACGCCAAGGCTGAACGAGGAAGTGGACCAGCCTGCAGGTTCATTCGATTTCCGCGATCTGGATTTCGATGTTGACTTCCTTTGTGAATCGTATGTTTTGGCCGCAGGTCCGCTTTTAGAGTTTTATTCGCAATCGCTGGAGGTTGCATTCTTATGTTTTGGGACTGGCCGCTGGTGGTTTAATCCCGCCGCCTGGCGGCTTTTATAAATATGAAAATTTGCTAGATTTCGCTTTTGTTTTGATTTATACTTTCGCCAAGTGTAGAGGAAAGAATGCGGTAGTCACTTCAGATCCTAACTCTTTTTTGTCGCTGGTCCGATGCTACTTTTTAGCGAAGCCGCTTTTAGGTGTAAGTTTATAAGAGACATGTTTTGGGATCTCAGATAATATACTATGTCTGTGAGATGTCAAGATCCAGCAAGATGGGTTTAGTGGCAAGACCTAGGCTTACTCTTTAAGGCCTGTAAGGAGCGATGATCGGCTTTCGCTTTGCTCGTTAGTGATTTCTTCCTGATTCTTTAAAGTCCGCGACTAGTCGCCGGCTTATATGACTTCAGGTTAAAGAATCGAGCTATCTTCGAGTTTATCCGAGACGCTTAAACCAAAATTTTGGTTTCTTGTATAGCTTATGATATCCTTTGTCGGATGTAAGAGGACCTTGTAGGTCTGACTCAAGTTTGTATTGAGGAACGCTTGAGCGCGTCCGCCGGGCCAATCGACGGGCATAAGTTTTTTAAGTCGCAGTGGACTGTTTTAGCGGATGATACGAAGTTTTGTTATCTTTCAGAAGTTACGCCTCGCCGCTTCTTCAAGATATGATTTTCGCTTTTCCCAAGTGTTTATGTGTTAAGTGAGCATAAAAGATAGAAAGAATTTTATTAAAAATTTCAAAAGTTCGAGTACATGTGTGGATATTTCGCTTTTGTGGAGATAGAGAGTATCGCATTCCCCCTTTGGTGAGGAGGATAGCTGAACTCGCCGTTTCGACGAAGCTGCCTACGCACTCTTCGAGGATCAAGCCATCTCAGAAGTTCTGATAGTTGCCGCGAAACTTTTACTCGCTATTGCGCCGATCGCGCTGGTCGGATCGGGCGGTTTGTGCGGGGTCGAAGCTGTCCGCTTTTATGGCGGTGGACTCGTGAGGCTTTGTCGCTGTCTTGAATCGCTGCCTGTTTGGATGATTCGATCATCTTTTTCGAAGTCCTCGTGAATGTCAGGTGATTCCTTTCTCGCTTCGGGTTGGCCGCCATGCTCCGATCTTTCGCAGTTTGAACTCGCTAGGTAACGTAGTCTCGATGTTTCCTGACTACCCCGATGGCTGCGACCTGCTGGAGTCGAAATTTGATGCCGAGGTGATATGGATGGTACTGCCTTCATGGAGTTGATCCAAGGTTCCCATGATGGCGCTAGATGGTCGGGTTGTCGAACTACCGCAAACTCGACGCATTTTGTGACTTCTTTCGCCATGACCGGAGCTTAATTCTTCCCGAGGGTCATGGAAGTGACGCCGAGAACCCAGTCAAAGGTTTGGCTCAGGAACGACTTCCCAAGTGGATCTTCATCCCGTAGAGGGTGTCGCGAAGATAATGTTGACCGCATTTCCTGTATCGACGAGGATGCGCCGCACTCGAGATCCTTGATTACAGGTCGATAACCAAAGGATCGCGAATGAGGCTTGTCGATTCCGGACAGCTCCTCGAAGTGATCGCAGTTAGAATATCGCTATCCCGAAACCAGTTGAACTTGTCTCGCTTTTCGCCTGTAGGCTTTATCGACGACTGAGTCTTGTAGAACTGTGATCCTCCGATGATCATGTTTACCTCCTCAAGCATTGTTGTTGTTTTGTCGCCCCGCCTCTTCCGCTTTTCACCTGATTGGTTTCGGTCGCTGTCCTCGGAGACAGTTTTGTTGATCTCTACGGTCAGAGTCCGTGAGCGTGTCTTTATACCTTTGACCTTTGATAGTTCACTGGTGAGGAGCTTTGCGGCGAAAGCGCGGAGAACCTTGCAGTTCGCGAGTGGAGTGACTCTGGTTTTCGTGGAACTCGCAAGTAGGAATTATCCTTGTACTGGTTCCTGGTCCGTGTTTCCGCAGGTTTTTCCCTTGCTCCGAAGTTGATGGCGTAGCGTTATGCTCGCCTTTGCCTTCCCTTCGCGGATGGACGCTTTTGTCGCTACGAGAGGGTTTTTTTTTCGAGGACGTTTTCTGTGGTCCGTGTTTCTCAGCGATAAGCTTCATCTCTTTCCTCCATGATGCTGAAGTCCGCTGTTTTGTGGAGGGTATTCTGGATTGTCCGCGCTTTTCCAGTAGTATCCACTTTCTCGAACTTCGACTTATACCGAGAGTCTTCCTCGTAGCGCCGACATGCACATTGTCGCTGATGCCCGCTATCTGGCCATCACCAGTTTGAACTCTTCGCGATGAAGTCGAGCGACTCGCCCTCCTTCCGAGCTAGACTCATAGGTCAACACGGACGCCTTCTATCCATGAACATGGAGTATTGTTTGAGGAACGCCTGAGCCAGTTTTAAGCCCGATGGAGTTCCTTTGAGCCGAGAACCATTCGAAGAGCGCCCTTTGAGGTGCTCAATAAGAGAAGACAATGACCCGCCGCCTCGTTCCGCCGGCCCGAATTTGCACCTACCCAATGCGATCTGGAAAGACTGCAGGTGCGACTTTGAGATCCGGCGTACTTGCCATAGACCGGATTTTGATTTTCCCTCGGTCTCGAGATGCGGTTTCCGATCCGGAAGCGTGAACGGCGTCGCGGGCTTCCTCGAAGTCTATCGATCTCGGGCGGAACTGGTCGCCTGATGGATTTACATTTCACCGCCACTTTGGCCACGGCTTCTTAAGAGATTCGCTGGAGATCATGGATCTCGCATACCGGGCGCTCTCCATTTTGTCGGTGCTAGTTTTGATGGATCCGAAGTTTGATCCTCCTCATGAAGTTCTTCCTGCTCCATCCAGTAGTAGTTCTTCCTCTTCTGTCATGGGCCTTCGGCGATACCGCCTGCCGAAGCCGGACTGGCTTCGGTCCTCGGTGAATGTCAGCGTCTTCATCGGAAGGATCCGATTGGTCGCTGATATCTAGATCGGCGCGCCGACGTCAGCTTGTTTCGTGAAGCGGAGTGGAAGGTTCTACGAGGTCGCTTTTGTTGTCCTTCGAGCCGCTTCTCGAGGGGCTCTTCGGGCATCTTTTTTTCTCGTGGCTTCGAGATCCGTCGAAGCACTGTGGGAACCGGAATTCACACCGCCAATTTTAATGAATAAGATGGCGGAGGAAAGCCGCTAACCCGACTTTCCTGAAGGTCCGGATTCTCGCGCAGCCAACGCACAAGTGACCGAATAAATGCGGAAAAAGTTTTGTTAAGATTTGAGACTGACCTTAAGAAAGGCTGCCCACGCACTCTTCGAGATCAAGTCCGGACGAAGTTCAGCTTAGAAAGAATTGAACAAGAGATCGAACAGTCTGGGCGTTCGATCTAAGTGAGTTTGTCATGTAAACAGCATGTCAAGATAATGCCTTAGGTTTCTATGTGCGGAGCTTTGAGTAAAAGTATAGTTAGATCCTTCCGAGAGGAACGGGTCTCATGGAGAAGATAAAACTAGAACAAGAGGCGGCCAGACGCTCGAAGTCCTGCCTCGCTGGCCTAACCGCCTAAGTTCTAAGTTCTCTAAGCTAGCAGGATGCTCTAAGTCTCCAATCTAGGATTTTCGGATCCCTTTCTTCTGCCCTCGTTTCCTCCTTATATATCCACTCCAAGGTCGGTTTGCCTTTAGGATGATGGACCTCGCCTTTGGGCCCAAGCTTATCTCTTCGTGAAGTATTCCATTTTCACGATCTTTGTAATTATCCTCGAAGTTTTCGGTGACTTGATGTTTATCCGATGTTCGATATCGACAAACCGCCATAGCCTGATTGGGCCTGAATTCTAAAATCGTAAGTTAGTCCGTGGACTTGTCTTAAGTCGCGTTAAACGCTTTTATACGATTTCTGAAAGACTATCTTTCTCGTAAAATAAACCGTATAACCTAAAGGATCGATGTTCAAGTTAATCGACTTTGTTTTATACTGATATCTTCTACGAAATCCAATCCTTCTAGTTTTTGTCGAAACATCGAGGACGATTCCAATCGAAGTCGAGGATGTTTATTCCAGAGCGCGATCGCCCCAAACTCATGATGATTGATCCAAACAAGCCAAGATGGGATCAGACCAACACGATGGGACCGAGACCAGGACGAGGGCCGACCGGGCGCCAGGTCGGGTGCCGCCGGCGCCAGGCCAGCCCGCCGCAAGCGACGGTGCCGCCGGGCGCCAGGGTCGGTGCCGGCGCCAGGCCAGCCCGCGACGGAAAGCCGCCGGGCGCCAGGTCGGTGCCGCCAGCCAGCGCCAGGCCGGTGCCGCCGGCCAGCCAGCCCGCTGGACGGTGCCGCCGGCGCCAGGTCGGTGCCGCCGGGCGCCAGGCCAGCCCGCGGCGACGGTACGGCCAGGCTTGTGGTCGGTGTCCGCTGGCGCCAGGCCGCCAGCTGTCACTGGAGTCAGCCGGGCGCCAGGCCGGTGCCGCCGCGCCAGGCCGCCCGCCACGGTGCCGCCGGCGCCAGGTCGGTGCCGCTGGCGCCAGTCCAGCCCGCGTGACGGGTGCCGCCGGCGCCAGGCGGGTGCCGCGCCAGGCTGAAGATCTCGGCGAGGGCTTCATTTGATATCTTGATCGTTTTCTGGTTCCTCACGGTTTGAGAGAACGACTCTTCAAGTTTCGAGGCAGATTCTTTGCGTTTGTGGTTTTGTGGTGATCGAATCTTGATGTCCTTGGGCGAAAGGATCGATCTTTCCGGGACTCTCGCCCCGCACGTCCGAAGTCTTCTCGATCTCACAGAGAGTGGATATTCTATTTGAGAAAATCTCGTGATAACTTCTTTTCAAATTATCCGAGACTTTTGTTTCAAGAAATACTTTCTGAGACTTTCAGTCATTGATTCCGCCGCGGACCATTTTGACACCAACAGTTAGCCCCAGCTCGCGCTAGAACCTTTGTGATGTTCTTGCAGCATAAGACATGTCAGGTAAGATAGGCGGAATTAATGGTTGAAAGGCTCCGCTGAAAGTGGTAAGATGGGGCTGCGCCTTCGGCTGCCTCACGCACTTTGTTGTAGGGACAAGCCTCTCAGAAGTTCGCTTTTGGAGTTTAAGACCCTTGTGATCTGTTTTCCCACAGACTTATATGGTCTGGTTATGTGTCATGAGAGACTTTCGAGCATGATGCTGTTGATGTATTTGTTTTTCGATTATTTATGAACTTCAGTTTTTCAAGTATGAGAAAGAGGGTGAGTTGTCGCCTCATTCCTAGTTCCCTGATGATCACCGCATCTATTGTTTGCATAAAGCGAGATTTTCCGCGTTTACCGATTTACGCAAAAGTTCGTGAAACTAATAGGCTTAAGTGAAGAGACAAATTTTTGATCTCGATACCATACTATGTCCGAGATGTCAAGATCCAGCGCGGCTGGTTTAGGCAAGACCTAGGTTTACTCGACTGAGGCTCAGCGATGACAAATCGGCTTTCGCTTTGCCTGTTTGCGCATTTTAACCTGACTCGCACCGCTTAAAATCCGCTAATTGTTGTCGGCTTATATGATTTGTCCGGGCGGAGTCGATACTTCCTTTACTTAAGAGCTAAACCAAAATTTGATTTCTTGTATAGCGCTATGTTTATCCTTGTCGGATGCAAGAGAGCCTACCCCTTGAAGGGCTGCTATTTGTCCGCTTTAGACGCTAGAGTTCGCTTGTTGTGATCAGCAACAACGAAAATGATGCCAGTTTGAGGCATGTTACCGCTTTAGAGGTGTGTTTGTGGCTGTTTTGAGGAAAGAATGTCCTTCGGTTTAGCGACGCCTCGCGAGTGCTGAAGGTCGAAGTTTTGTGCCGCATTTCGTGGTTGAAATGTTCGGCTTTGAGATTTTGCTTAATGTTCGCAGCCAGAAACTGTTGTTTCGTTTAGACGCGACTACAAGAGGTCGTAAGTTCGACCTGGAGAAGCCGCCTACATTCACAGTGCTTCGCGGAAGTGTTGGCCTTCCGGATTTGTTTGTATATATTAAGGATGACTCAGATAACTCTGAGCCTTGTCACGAAGTGTTTCTTTTCATGCCGCGGTTTACGGGCGATAGAACTTAATCGATTGACGATGAGTTTAAATCTTCCGCTAACCATATGGTTGTTAGGACTGAGTTTTGGTATGAAGAGTTTATCGATGATTTCGATTCGGGTTATGCGACAAATTGCTTATGCATAGTCACTTACGCTCTATGAACAAATCGTGGATTGTTGTTTTAGCCGCTATGATTGAGCGGTGCCGCCAGAGCTTTGATTGGCATGGAGGCTAGATTCAGCCGTGACGCCAAGGAAGTTGTTGGTAACGATCAGACCATGACCCTTATTAAGGTCATGTTATTACTTATTGTCCTTAATGGGGATGCCAATTCAGGTCCGGCTTTACGGAAGGGCGAAGCTGGCCGAGGGCCAAATAGTGCTTGCCGAGATAGACATGCCAAGCATAGCGGAGTTTTCTGAGTTATGGCTGATGGCTTTAGAAACGATCTTCCACTTTAGGTCTCAGTTATAATGATGAATGGTTCAGATAAATTTTTTTTTGTTGCATGAAAATCGTTTCATTTTATCCGAGGGGAAAAGTTTAAAGGATCGACGCAGGACACGCGGCGGGTTCGCTCATGTGATTATTTCCTGCTCGGACGAACTGAGTGAAAGCAGGAGCCAGAAACCTTGTGGAGCAAAACTGTCTATGCCAGCTACCCATTGGACCCATTATGTTTATTTTACAAAAGTTGCTTTGTATGAATTGACCGACCATACAGAGGATTTTTCATAAAAGTGATGTAAGGGGTTTTCGCAAAGGTAACCGAGAGCTTTCTCACAAATTACTTGCGATATTCGCGACCACGGATTATGTTTTCCTCATTCACTTTTACATCGCGAAATCGCTTTGCATGAGACCGATCATGTTTTTTCCATAGGCTGTTTTTAAAATGTTCTTGTTATACGAAAGTAATGGATGACCGGTTTCATGGAGATAGAAAATCGCAGATTGTTAAAGTAGCGATGTTTCCGCGGATTACACGAGATGTTTCCGCTTATGATTTCGACCTTTGACTAAAAGCTGCTTCGAACTTACTGGAGTTTTACCGAAGGTTATTTCTATTGTAGTTCACCGGTTATTAGTCTGAACGCCGATACATGCTTCTTTAGTCGAAGCCTATAATTTGTGAGGTGACATAGAGTTTTAAGACGAATCTTATTGCTGCGCAGAGTTTGCTTTGTCAAGCGGTTCTGATGTGAAGCACAAAGTTTTCAAGATGGGATTATATAGATATAGATAATGCATTCCATTCCTTTCTTTTACGAAAAGAAAACGGTTAGCCGCCTTCCAAGGCTTGTGTACGCTTTTCTTTAGGAAGCTGGATGAGTATGCTTTTAACGCTGCGGCAATCAAGCCGGTTTCGAGACTAGATCGGTTTGCATGTTCTGCCTGGACAATCAAGGAACGATGGAACAAGACTTGAAATTTTGCCTAAGACTTAGCTTGCTAGACTATCCACCTAGGTCCTAAGTTCCCAAATTCTACGGCAGTTTCTCAAGACGCTTTTGTTCCTGTCCTACAAAGAATTAAAACCTGTACAAAAATTTTTCGAGAAAATAGTCTTTTCAAGGTTTCGCATTTCGAAGCGAATCCCATTTCGTGATAGTCGGGACGCATTGGTATTTAGAATAACCGTGACTACAAACTTACGAAGATTGATCCAACAAGCCAAGATGGGATCGGACCGGCACGATAGACCGAGACCAGATCGAGGGCCGTGGACCGGGCGCCAGGTCGGGTGCCGCCGGGCGCCAGCGTCGATGCCGCCGGGCGCCAGCTGCCTGCGCCCGCTGCGTACGGGCGCCAGGTCGGCTCTGCGCGGACGGGTGCCGCCGGGCGCCAGGATCGCCCGCTGCGGACGGTGCCGCTGGGCGCCAGGCCGGGTGCCGCTGGCGCCAGGTCGCTCGGCTGACGCTGCGTCGCCGTGCCAGGCCACCTTGCCGCCTTGGGTTTTCGTTGTTCGACCTTTCCCCGCTAGTCGCTTTTGCGGGAAATCTTGAGTTTGGAAAGATCTTTAGCCGTAGATTATGAGATAATCGCTCTAATCCAACGAGACTTCGGTATCGGACTGAGATGGACTTGATTTGCAGACTTTCCGCCTCGGGGTTTGAGTAATGAGGCTTCAACTTATATTTTAAATAATGAATTTCGCGGAAAAAATCGAAGGCTTTGCGGAAGAATCGCCATGTTTTTTCAACAATCCAACATGGGTTTAAGGGACCAAGATGTTGCCGCTGTTCGAGATCACGACGACCGCACGGATGGGCGCCAGACCCTTATCACGGGCGCTTGCCAGGCCAGCCCGCTGGAGTCGTGGTGCCGCCGGGCGCCAGGTTGTGCCGCCGCACCAGTCGCCCGCGGTCGCTGCGTACAACCACGCCAGGCCAGGGTGCCGCCGGCGCCAGGCCGCCCGCTGCGTGTCGCCAGGCCGCCGCCGCCAGGTCGGTGCCGCCGCTTGGCCGCCCGCTGTCGCAGGTCCGGCGCCAGGCCAGCCCGGCGAGTCGCAGGTCACCGGCGCTTACCGGTGCCGGGCGCCAGGTCACTTCCGCCGCGGTCACGCCAGGTTGGTGCCGCTGGCGCCAGTCGCTTGCCGCGGTCGCCAGGTCCCGTCCGCCGATGCTGCTGCTGTTGCTCGCCGATCCCCGGGCTCACGGACTCAAAGACCGAAGTTACGAAATACTCAGGCAAAGATGCATGGTACTGAGACAGGACCGGTCTCGCCCTATGACGGGACAGAGAGATCCTAGGCGAGGGTGGTGTAGACAACGAATTGTTTTCTTCAAAATCTCAACGAAGCTCCCATTGAGACGAAACGAAAACCATCTTGACCTAGGCTCAAAGGAGAAAAGTGAGGTTTCCACAGGCGAGGTGGCCATGGGCGAGGTGACCTTGGTGATGGTTGTTCTCGTCCATGGGCGAGGTGGCCTAGAGTGATTTTGTTCCTTCAGAAAATCTCAACGAAACTCCGATTGAGATGAAAACGAAGCCATTTTGACCTAGTGATGACTCCTTTTCAGGTCCTAATCAAATGTTGTAGAATACAAGATGTCAATCCAATTCTAAGAGATTCTAATGCAAAGGGAATGCAAGTTCATGCTTAATCTAAGTCTATCAAGAGAGGATGATTTAGAAACTAAGACAATATTAAAAATGCAATAAAAGATTGAACTTTCTTTCTTATGAGGAGAGTGAGACCCATGGGTATAGGGACTTGATATCAAATGATTAAGCTTCAATCCAAGATGCTAACTTTTCAATCAATCTAATCCTTATGCCTAGACAACAAAACTAAGCAAGCTCTATCCCTAGATGAATGCTCTTTGCAATGATCACCCAAGTACACCAAATCCCTTTGGCTGTAATGATCAAAGCAAACATGGAGAATGAGTCTAATAGCAATCCTAGCTCCTTTGACAACTAATCCCTTAGGCAAAGCAAGCTAAAAGCATAGATGAGTTGGTTCGGCATTTCATAGAACACCTCCGGGCATGAAATGCCTATAGCTCTATGCTTGAGAGGCCAACTCAAATATAGCTTTAAAACACCAAATCTATGCAAGGAAATGATAGATCTAACAATAGACACCTTGGATCTAACTTAATCACTCTCTATCACCCTAACCCATGGATCTTAGAAGGATCTACTCACTAATCCACATGCTTACTCTTAAATCCATCATAGATTCAAGCTTAAACATATAGAGAAAGAAAGGATATGAAATCAAACAATCAAGAACACAAAGACAAGATGAGATTATGAATCAAAATGAAACTTTACTCAAGAGGTTTATGTGTTCTTAGATAGAAAATGAGATAAGTCCCCAAAGGGATACAAGAGTATTTATAGGGGCTTGGAAACCCTTAAAACATAAAAGGAGAAAGTCTAAAGCCCTTGGCCAAGTGATTTTCACCAATGAGAAGCAAGGAGAAAGGAAGAAACTGAGCCACCCGGCAGCCAGTGCCTGTCCAGGCCGGGTATGCCCAGGTCGGGTATGCCTTGGTCGCCCAGTCCGGCCTCAGTCTCCGCAAGCGGGTCCTTGTGCCGCCTGGTATGGACCGCTGGGCCCGCCTCTAGGCGTTCAGCACAATCAGGACGTGCGGGTGCTTGTCCTCGGTCGTCCTGGCCGTCCCTGAGCTTGTCCAGGCGAGGTTTGATGGTTGGCCCGGGTGTGCTCACCCGGGTTGCTTGACATGCTTCCACTCAATTGATCATAACTCCTCCAATATGGCTCCAAATGTCTTGAAACCACTTCCAATGGAAAGCTAACTCAGAATGCCATGTCTCCACCAAATATTAGCATCAGAAGGTATTCCTAAGGCTTCTGTCCATGTTCATCTTTAAACCCTTCTTTTTCATCACAAAACTCCCACACATCTTCAATATCTCCAAAGTGTGCTCCAACACCTAATAAGGACTTATGAATGCAAATGAGCCTAAAGATGCCTAATGCCTAATCTAAATGAGCAAAAATGCATAAGATATGATAGCTAAAAACATGTAAATATGCAAGACATCAACTCCCCCACACTAGACCTTTGCTTGTCCTCAAGTAAACTTTTCAAACACAAGGGGGGTGGATGCAAGGATGGGAACAAAGCCACAGGAAACACTCATAGCACTCAACCTGACATCCTAAAGAAACATAGCAAATAGCAAGAGCAAAACTTCTTATTATGCTCTAGCTTCACAAGGCCTATCAATTACTCTTATGCCTCAACACAAGATGCAATGCCTATCAACCAACATGCTCTCTTAACCAGCCCTCATTGATTCACACACACACACACAAGGTGAAGTCTCACAAATGGGCACATTATCTCAATCATTTGGCTAGGTGATCAAATGGTCTAATATGGATGAAAAGGAGGGTTCAATGCATCATTTCAAGGTGGCAATCACTCAAAAATCAAGGAGCTTGATCATTATGCAAAATTTATCTAAGACTAAAGAGCATTCATGCATACATGGATCCATCCTCCTCATTCTACCCAAATCCTAAGTGATTACAAGTTCTACACCCTTTAATTCATCCCATAACCCAAAATGAAAACATACTCACATCACTCAACCCAATGAACATTTTCTTTCTCATGATGCTACCTCTAAGGACCTCTATTCACATTCTAAGCTCTAACTCTTAAATCTTTCCTTCCCCACTATCTTATTGAATCTCTTATTATTATTTTATTATTTTTTTTTTCTTTTCTTTTCTTTTCTTTTTTCTTTTTATATTTTTTTATATATGCATGAGAGCAATACGTAACTGAACGA
>JAEACV010000616.1:0-46364 GCA_016432835.1 Brassica nigra | reverse complement strand
TGTGATTCAAGAAGACAAAGACGAAGATGATGATGAATTTTGACAGCCGCTGATATGTTCGACGACTCGACGGCGTCATCCAAGATGATAACTTCAGCTCAAACGTGAGTCTCCAACACAAGAGGATTCGCCGACGCTACCAAGCGCAGATGTAGCGGAACGGAGGTTCTAAAGTCGAGATGTCGTCCGCAATCTTTTGTTCGTCCAACGATACGAGAATAAAGTCGACTGGAGAGACGCATTGAAACTTCTACATGAGGGATCGATTCGATTTTGATGGGACATATCCACTACGACGCTATTAATTGTTAAGTGTTGGGTTCCCTGATGCATCCGAGAGTGCGTTTCTACAAAAGGGAAACCCCGCATTTTATGTTCAGATTTACTTAAGAGGATCATACATGTTATGCTATCGAAGGCCCTAACCGATGCTCCATGTACAAGCAACACCGAAATTTTAGACATTTGTACAAGAACTTTCTCGACGACGTTGGTCCGCACGTACCAACGAGTGTCGGAATAGCTATAACTAAGCAGTTTGCTGTAAAGGTATTATTAAGTCGCTGACTTATTTATACGACGCTGCTGAGTTACTTTAATATTATAACTTAGTTATAAGAACGATGCGCCCGCTTTTAAATATGTGTTGTGACTGAAATGCATGAATCGCTTTTTCATGTGGATAGATGGATTATTGGAAATCACATCGGATGCTGATTTGCAAGGGAAATCGAGGAGGAACACCCGAGAGTGGTATGAAAACTTGCCTTCTTACTTATACATGATAAGAAGGGCAATCCGGTACAGTTACGCTTCAAATCGATGAGTTTGGCTGATTCATGTATGTGTTTCTCGCTTGCGCGAAGCGAAATGGGTTTCCTTTCATGCGCAGTTGTGGTTGACGCCACGCTTCTTAACGGTAGATAAGGGGACGCTTCACAGCACTAGCTCAGATGGTAACTTTCAGATTTTTCCAATAGCCTTCGTGAGTGGTTGACACTGAAAATGATGATTCGTGGCATTGGTTTTTCGAACTAAAACTTTGATTCCCGACGACCAGGGTCTTCTATAATCTCGATAGCATAGCTCAATGTGCAAAGCAATTGGAAATGTATATCCGCTTGCTTTCGGGAATTTGCACGCATTCATTTATATAAGAACATTTTGGGACGGTGCAAAGGAAAAGATGTATTTCATCCGTGAAGAAAGGGCAAGATGTTTTGTGGTGACTGACTTTGAAGCGATATTCTATGAGATTAAAGCGATTAATCCTGAACTCCATGGCTATCTCCAAAGAGCCGATGTGAGACCGTGCTGTTCATTTCCGCTTAGAGGTACAATTTGATGACTACTAACATAGCTGAATCAATGAACAGAGCAATCGTCAATGCTGAGGTCTTAACATTCTTTGAATATTAAAATCGATTTGGGTTATGATGACAAGATGGTTTGCTGAACGGAGAGAGGATGCCAGATTGTAAAACCACGCCAGAATTACGCGGTGTGGAGAAACAACTACAGTAAGTCAGCCGACAGTCACTATAAATCAGCCAAAGTATTGTTTATTCAGCCTATTATATTATAACTCAGCCTGTATAATTTTGCATTTTACTGTGGTCGCTAAGTGATGCCAGAATATTGACGGTACAAAGGATTGATGATCATCACACTGAAGTTAAATATGGATCATCCGACGAAGTCTTTGCATGTTGTTAATTTGATACTGAAAAGTGCACGTGCCAGCCGCTTCAATGCAGAAATTACCATGTGTACACGCAATCGCAGCTGCGGAGTAGGAATGTTTGTCGTATATCTCGCAGTCCTTACTATAACAATGCTTATTTGATGAGCCACGCTGACTCCTATGCGCCGGCATCGAGCTTCCTGTTCCGAAAACGCTAACCAACCGTGCTTGCCCCGGATATTCCCAACAACCAGGAAGACCTAAGAAAAGTAGGATGAAATCTGCTTTAGAAATTGCACTTTCAAACAAACGCCCTAGAAAGCACACACATGTTCTCGATGTGACGAGTGGACATAATGCTAAAATCATCCGATGCCGTAGTGTATTCATTTATTACGGCTGGTTTATGGTTTTCCATTTTGTAAAACGGCTTGGTTAATTATTTTCATGATTTTGTATTACAGCTGGGTTACGGCTTTAATGTTTTGTATTACGGCTGAGTAATTAGTATCATGATTTTGTAATACAGCTGAATTACGATTTCGGTCAGGCTATCGCTTTGTACACGACTGAATTAAACCAAACTAACTAGAAACTCAGTTAAGGAAAGTTACTTTATCGCCTCGAAATTATAAAGGTCTCGATGTATGAGCCAGCCGTATTTTTCAGATGCCATTATTTCAAAATGGAAGAAATACAAAACGCCCTTTATAAATCAATTAATGGCTGAGTTAGGCTGAGTGAAGTGACGGGGAAGATGACTAAAACTCTTAATTTTATATTCGATATTATAATTGCATTGTCTCGATATTAGTTTTCCAGTCAGAACTTGTTTTCACACTTAATAAACATGATGACATAATTTGTCAACTGAAGTGACGGGGAGATGAGTAATCTAATTTAAACTTAAATGTACGTACTAATTATGAATTTTATACGGCTGAGTAATGGAAAATAATTCAACGCGGGCTGTGTTATAAGAGTGATGGCTGAGTTATATGAAGCATCCCTTCGGTTGGTGAGATAATTAATGCTGTTTGAAAGCAACTCTTCGGTAATCAGAAATTGATACTCCCCGCTTGGAAAGCAACTCTTAGAGAATATTGATGTTTCAAAATATAAGAATGTTTTGATATTTTTAAGGTACTTTAACTTTATGGAAACTGGTTGACCAATAGTATTTTAATGTATATATTTATGAGTGGATAATTTATTTTATATTTATATTATTAATGATGTTATTTTTAAAAGTTAAGTTTCTTAATTCTTGTGGAACAGAGGGAGTATAATGACGGCTGAATTATAGTTATTTGACGGCTGAGTTACAGCTTTAAACGATCTCACACGCCTAATAAAGGAGGCATAATTTATTGAATTGACGGGGAGACGAGTAGTTCTTTAATTTTAACGTAATAATTATAGTTATTACATGGCTGATTTATAGTTATTTCATGGCTGAGTTATATTCTGCCAAATAACAAAAGTCGCGATATTAAAACCGTTTCACGCCGATAAATACTGTTTGTCACTTAACAATTAAAAGATCTACACCTCTCTATATTTTACACAATAGCTCTCTATCTCTCGTAATCAATTCCATCCCCTTTCAGACTCAATGGAATATTTCCTCTTTTCAATTGCCTAAAGATATTCAGGCGTTAGTTGTCGAACGTAGGCCCGCAACTCCATCCTTGATCTTTTATGAAGAGAATCGTCCAAATGGATGAAGGCGCTAGCAGACCCGCATAGGTATACCATTTTTTCGATGTGTTATCCGTTCCTTGGGATCTCGATATGCCTTCTCATTTTTTAAAAACTTGCTACGAGGAGGGAAACCCAAGCACAATTTATTTAAAGGGTGCACAGTTTTTCTTCTCTTGGTGCTTTAAAGAAGAAGGGCTTTATCTCTTGAAACAAGCAGCAGATGCAGGATATGAGCGTGCTGTGTACCTTCATGCAATCACTCGAGTTATCTATTGGAGTGATGGGGAGTATATGAGCCGTATTCCTAGAGAATCAGTCATGAGGATGGGGAAACTAGTCCGATCTGTGAAATGGGGAGGGGGTTTGTGGCATTGTAACGAGTTCCGCGAGAAGAAAAAAGCGTTTGATTCTTCTTATCTTCCGTGGTTCTATAATTGCAAATTTGGAAATTTTATTGAGCGATCATGGAACTGCTTGTGGCAGATTGATATTTCCAAAGATGACAGCATGTGTAACCGCTGTTTCTACATCAAAGAGCTGGGGTGCTTCTTCCACATTTTCACCAGAACCCTTTTGGACACAAGGAGGTGGCGAAGATGTAATGTATCAGAAGCTTCCCTATCTTTTTAAGTTCTTTGCAATGCCATTATGTCTGTCAACAACAAATTGATGTACGATACATCTGAGTTTATCTTATATGAGGAGTTATCGTGTTATTTTAGTATATGAGTTTATCTTATACAATGATTGTTATTATGACGATACGGCTGAGTTATTGAATGAAAAACATCACCGCTGTGCTAAGTAAAAAATTGTTCCCGCCAAAAATAAGAAACTTCCCGAATTAAATAGAAAATTGTTATTTCACGGCTGAGTTATTGAATGAAAATCATCACCGCTGTGCTAAAAATCAATCTTTACGGCTGAGTTAAGTATTTTCATGATTTTAATGTTTTATAATAATGACTAAATTACTTTCGGTCAGGCTATCGCTTTGTATACGACTGAATTAAACCAACCTAACTATAAACTCCATAAACCAAAGTTAATTTATCGTCTCGAAATTATAAAGGCCTCGATGTATGCGAGCTAGCCGTATTTTTCAGACGCCATTATTTCGAAACTGGAAGAAATATTATACATCCTTTATAAATCAACTAATGGCTGAGTTAGGCTGACTGATGTGACGTGGGAAGACGACTAAAACTCTTAATTTTATATTCGATATTATAATGGCATTGTCTCGATATTAGTTTTCTATGTGACGTGGGGAGATGACTAAATTATTTTAGAGAAACTTAAATCATAAGTACTAATCTCATTATGATTTGTATAGGTCTGAGGAATGGAAAATAATTCCCGTTTGGAAAGCAACTTTTCACGGCTGAGTTATTAGTTATTTCACGGCTGAGTTACTAATTATTTCACGGCTGATTTATAGTTATTTCACGGCTGAGTTATTGAATGAAAATCATCACCGCTGTGCTAAAAATAAGAATTTACGGCTGAGTTAAGTATTTTCATGATTTTAATGTTTTATAATACGACTAAATTATGATACTCGTGATGCTTGTTCCACATTGATCGATCCAAGGATGACAGCATGTGTGACCGCTGTTTCTGGATCAAAGAGCTGGGGTGCTTACTCCGATTTTGAACCGATAAGCGCTATTAATGAAAGTATTTTCACCGATATTATAAAGATCGCGGTTAAATCAATTGTACATACTAAGTATGCTGATACGACTGAGTTATGGAATGACATTACGGCTGCGTTATGGAAAAAAAGTTCCCGCCAAAGTACTAACGTCTCGAAAATAAATAATCTTTATTGATGAGATTATTATAAGATACGAGGCTGTGTTATTATAGCGATACGGCTGCCGATAAATAAGTTACTTCTCGAACAATTATTAGGTCTTCACCCCCCTTGTCAGACTAAATGGATTATTTCCCTCTTTTCGAATTGCCTGAAGATATTCAGGCGGTAGTTGTCAAACGTGTGGCCCGTAACTCTTTCCAAGATCTCTATGGCATCAGAGCAGCGTCCAAGTCAATGAAGGCGTTAGCAGACCAACGAAGGGTATACCATTTTTTCGATGTGTTATCCTTTCCCTAGGGACTCGCTTTGCCTTCTGAGTTGATGAAAACTTGCTCGAGGAGGGAAACCCAAGCACACTTTATATAAAAGGTGTAAAGTTTTCTACACATTCACAAGCAAGAAGAAGGGCTTGCTCTCATGAAGCGTGCAGCAGATGCAGGATATGAGAGTGCTGTGTATACACACGCAATGAATCGAGCAATCTTTCGGGGTGAAGGGATGTATTTTCATGGTATCTCAACAGAATCAGTTGAAAGGATCGGGAAACTCGTGCGATCTGTGAAATGGGGATGTGGTTTGTGGCATGCTGACGAAGTTCCGCCAGAGGGCCTATTTCATTTCATCTGTTGTTCTGTCGTTCTACAGTTGCCAATGTGGAAATCTTATCGAGCGACAATGTATGTGCTTGTGGCATATTGATAACACTAAGGATGACAACATTTCAGGGCGTTGTTTCTGGATCAAAGAGGTGGGCTTGTTCTTCCGTGATTTTGAACCGATAAGCCTACTTAGGGACACAAGGAAGTGGTGAAGTTGTAATTGAAAAGTGTTGAATGTATAACGGCTGGATTATGGTTTTCCTTTTTGTATAACGACTGGGTTAGGTATTTTCATGAATTTGTATAACGGCTGGGTTATGGTTTATAAGTTTCTGTATTACGGCGGAGTTATTAATATCATGTTTTTGTATTACGACTGAATTACGGTTTCAGTCAGTTAAGGTCCTCATACATTCGTCTCTTTTTCTCACGTGAGCTGTCTTCATTACTTCAATCTCTTTTCCCAACCGAGCAACGTTAAGTATGAGGAATGAGATGTCATCGCTCATGCCACAATCACGGGCTTGATATCTTCGACCTCTTCCACCAAACACTCATCCGCCCATTTGAATAAATGTCTCTGTTTTCACAAATACAACCAGATCTAAGTATTACATTTGAAAACATACTAAATAAGAACCAAAACTAATCATCATAGTTCATTGAAGTGACGTGGGGAGACGACTATTGTTTCTTGTGTGTTATTAAATTTAATTTCAAAATTATTTATCTCCTTAATTTTTATCGCGCAATTTTAACTTTATTTTCTTGTTTAATTATACCAACCAAACTAGAAACTCCATTGAACAAACTGACGGTCTCGACAATGCAATAGTTTGTATCCTGGCTGAGTTAGTTGTACTTAGTGGCTGAGTTATTGTTTTTTCCTTGTTGAGTTGTTATTACCTACTGACTGAGATATATAACATTATGGCTGAGTGAGATTTACAATACTTAGAGGTAAAGACAAGTACGATTGAGACTGAGGGAAACCTTAAACATACAGATAAGGAATCAGTCTGTAAAACCAAAATTATCCGGACTGAACTCTTCAAAAATGTGTACGAAGTTCAAGCCACACTCTAGTAAGCATCCAAGAAGGCTTGTCGCCTCCATGCTTCCATGTTCTCTTAACTCTCGTGATCTGAAATCGAAACAGCGACCTCGCAACTTTATTAAAAGATTTCCAAACTAGATAATTATGCCTTCGATCCCACGTGTTTTTACGCTACAAACAAAAACATTACTAATATTAGGTGTTTTATCTCAATCTGATTTGAAAACATAGTTGGTCCTTACAGCTAATTGAAGAAACAAGCGCTCCTTAATATGATCGAATGGAACGATATGTCGGCCATGCATGACCCATCCGCCTATCAGAATCGGCGGATCACCAGGAGAGATCGCTAAAACCTGAACCAGGTAGGTGGTTTTGTCTAGCAAGTCACCCAGACCAGGATTTAGAACTGGGAGGTTTTCCGACGGCGAGCTTTGAATCGCATTGACACTGTTTTCTATCCTCGCTGAATAACCTGGAACAACCGACATAATTTATTTTTTGGAGAAATAAAAAGCTCTACAAAAGGTGTACCAGAAGGGGACTATATATGAGAGATCTCTGAACTCAAAAGTCGCGAGAAAAATTAAGGGAAATTAAATCTGATTTCGCGACTACAAGAAAATATGAAAAGTCGAGATTAAGTAACACTCGACGACTGAGTTAATGTAAATTTTACGGCTGAGTTATCGTTGTTAGTCAAAATCAGTCAACGACGGAATCGTCAATCCGAAGTCCTCGAAAGAAAACCAAGTGACGATCAAAACCAAGAAACGGTCGCCACCGTGAACTCACGAAGGTATGAACGGGCCGGAGCCCGGGATCAACGGCGCAAGCAACAGCAGGCACCACAGACGCTGACACGGCACGGACGGCAGGACGCCTGGCGGCAGCAGGACGCCCGCCGGCGCAGGTACGCCCACGCCACGCTTCGCCGGCGTAGGTCGCTAACGCCAGCGCCGGGCGGTAGGTCGCTTCCACGCCGCCAGCCGGGCGCAGGCTTGTCCTGTCCTGTCTGGCGCTGGCGGCAGGCCTGTCGTCTCCCGTCTGCCGGGCGTAAGGGTCCTGGCTTCATCTGTGCAATCATCTCGTGATCTCGGCAACGCAGCATCTTGGTCCCTTAAACCCATGTCCGGATTGTCCGAGAACTACAATGACTCTTCCGCAAAGCCTTCGATTGTTTAAAAGTTCATATTTTAAACGCCTAAGTTCAAGCCTCATTACACAAACCCTTGAAGACGGAAAGTCTACGAATCCAAGTCCATCTCGATCCCAATACTCGAGGAATCTCGAAGATCTTGTTGGATCAAAACGGTCATCTCGAATCTACGGCTAAAGATCTTTCCAAACTCAAAGATTTCCGCACGAACGACTAACGGGGAAAGATCGGCAACGGAAAAGCCACGGGCGGCAGAGAACCCTGGCGCCGCCGCCAGCGCCACCGAAGCCGCCTGGTGCCGGCAGCGCCACGCTGGCCGCCTCCGGCCGCGCATCGCAGTCACGCGAGCCGCCTTGCCGGCGGCATCGCTCGCCACTGGCCGCCTATACGGGCGTAAGCCGCCTGGCGCTGGCGGCAAGCCCCCTGGCGCCGCCGACGCCCTCGCCCGCCTCGGTCCCATCATGCTCGGTCTGATCCCATCTCAACTTGTTTGGATCAATCTTCGTGAGTTTGGTACGATCACGGTTATTCTAAACACCAAACATCTCGACTATACGAGGAATTGGGGTTCCTTCGGAAATGCCAAAACCTTCAAAGACTATTCTTTCGAAAAACCGTAAAAACGTCTAAACGGCCAGACATGGCCAAACCGGCCCACTTACGATTTTCCGAAAAGGAAGGATAACTATGACGGTTTATCCTTATCCTCACATAAGAGATAAATGTCAAGTTTCCAGAAGATAAATGTCAAGTTTTCCGAAGATGAATGTCAAGTTTCCCGATAAACACAAAGATGGACGAAAATGGAAAAAGCCCGATTCAGCCCGAAAAGAAGATAGACCGTCTTAAGAGGAGTATATAAGGAGAGGTTTGGGCGAGGAGCAAAGCATCACAAAACTTCCAGAGCACTCAGCACTTAGAGCAACTTAGGCATTATTTTCCGCTTTTACTAGCGAAGCCGCGACTCAACTAGGTTAGAACTTAGGTTGCTAGACTAGCGAACTTGCCGACAGCTCTTGTAGCCAGGGCTCTTACCTGTTCTTCACGCCAAACGCCGATTCGAAATAAGATCTTTGCTCTATTCTTTTTCTTACGATTTTATTTCGCTTTCATATTTTCTTTGTCGCATTGATTGTGTCGTAGCGCCCAGCAGATAACCGACCTCCGTGGAAGGCTTGGTTCACTGGCTTTCATTCAAATCAACTTAATTTGACGGTGCGAATTTCGGTTCCTACAGCTTACGCTAGAAGGAGGGGGTTACAGATCTATCTATCTCGCGAACTGCACACGCCGATCATGTCACTGACGCCACCAAAGACAAGCCAACGATAGACGGAACACCCGCCGACGCAACGCTGAGAAGACTCCAGCTGGAGATACGCCCACAGTCGCTGATGCAAACACGAGGCGCCAGACAAATGAAGGAACTGTTTACTCACCGTGAGCGGGCGGAACAACAGGACAAGCTGATAACCTCGCCGCAAAACAGGTCGACACCTTAACTGCGAGGAGCAAATTGCCGCTGATCCACCAAGGCACGGCGCGCAGAAGACTTGACTTCGGATCTCCCGGAGAATGAGAAAAGATGCTCGAAGAGCCCACCCCGAGGAAGCGGCTCCAAAGGACAGCAAACGACCTCGCAGAACCTTCCACCCCGCTACGGGAAACAAGGAAAGCGACGCCGAGCACATCAATCTGATATCAGCCACCAATCGGATCCTTCCGATGAAGACGCTGACATCAACCCTAGAGGACCCGGCCAGTCCGCCGCAGACGGTATCCTTCGAGAGGCCCATGACGAAGAGGAGGAAGAACTCTACTGGATGGAGCAGGAAGAACTCGCGAGGATCAGGCTCGATCCATCGACCAGCCGACAAAATCGGAGGAACGCCGGTAGAAATAGCGAGATCCATGATCTCCGCTAATCTCTTAAAAAGACCGGCCGAGGTGAAAGCGTGGAATCGAATCCACCAGCGACCAGTTCCGCCCGAGATCGATAGACTTCTCGAGGAAGCACGGAAAACTCCATTCACCGCCGATCACGGAAACACGATCTCGACCCGTGGAAAATCAAAATCCCGGCCTATGACGGTACTAACGGATCCTAAGGCGCACCTGCAGTCTTTCGAGATCGCAATGGGTAGATGCAAACCTCGGAGCGGAACGACACGGGTCATTGTCTTCTTCGCCGAGCACCTCAAAGGCGCTGCACTCAATGGTTCTCCGCTCAAAAGGAACTCCATCGAAGCTTCCGCCAATGGCCTCGGCGCTTTCAAACAGTACTCCATGTTCATGGACAGAGAAACGTCCGACGCGGACCTATGGAGTCTAGCTCAGAAGGAAGACGAAGTCGCCCGCGACTTCATAAGGTTCAAACTGGTGATGGCCAGACTGACAGGCATCAGCGACAATGTCGCAATCGACGCTCGAGGAAGACTCTCCGTATAAGTCGAAGTTTCAAAGTGGATACTACTGAAAAGCCGCGACAATCCAGGATACTTCCACAAAGCAACGGACTTCATCATCATGGAGGAAGAGATGAAGCTTCTATCGCAGAAGCACGGACCACAGAAAACGCCCTCAAAAGAAACCCTCTCAGAACGACAAGAACGCCCATCACGGGGAAAGACGCCAGGCGAACATAACTACGCATCAACTCGAGCAAGGCAAAACCTCCGGAAACACTTGGACCAGGAACCAGTACAAGGATAATTCCTACCGCGAAGTTCCACGAAACCGAGGTCGCTCCACGCTAACTGCAGGTTCGGTGCCCGCTCGCCGCGAAAGCTCCTCACCGCTAACTATCAAAGGTCAAGAGTATAAAGGACTTGCTCCTGACTCCGACCGCCAAAGACCAACAAAACTGTCTCCGAGGACCGCGAACCGAAAATCAATCGGGTGAAAACGCGAAGGAGACAGGACGACCAAGGAACAACAACAGTCGCCAGAGGGTAAACATGATCATCGGAGGATCACAGTTCTACCAAGACTCAGTCTCGCCAATAAAAGCCTACGGGCGAAAAGCCGGTGACAAGTTCCAACTGGTTTCCGATAGCGATATTCCTAACCACACGATCGCTTTCAAGGAACAGGAAACCGCCGGAATCGACAACCCTCATTATATCCTTTGGTTATCGACCTGGTAATCCAGGATCTTGAAGTCGGCCGCATCCTCGCCGATACAGGAAGTACGGTCAACATTATCTTCCGCGACACCTCTACAGGATGAAGATCCCACTGGGGAATCGCCCCGAGCCAAAACCTTTGACTGGTTTTCGGCGCCACTTCCATGACCTCGAGAATTAAACTCCCGTCATGGCAAAGGAAGTTACAAAGATCGCCCAGTTTGCAGTAGTCGACAACCCGCCATCTACAATGCCATCATGGGAACCCTTGATCAACTCCATGAAGGCAGTACCATCCACATATCACCTGCATCAAATTTCCGACTCCCACCGAACCGCAGTCATCCGGGTAGTCAGAAACAATCGAGACTCTGTTATCTAGCCGAAGTTCAAACTGCAAAAGATCGGAACGCCCCAGCTGCCAACCCAAACGAAAGCAAAGGAATCACACAACATTCCTCAAGACTCAAAAGATGATCCAATCATCCCAACAGGCAACGATTCAAGACAGCGACAAAGCCTCCGAGTCCACCTCCGTAAAAGCAGCATAGCTCGACCCCACACAAACCACCGATCCGACCAGCACGATCGAACGGCAACGCACGGGAGTAAAACGCCTATGCAACTATCAGAACTACGAGATGGCTTGATCCTCGAAGAGGTATGAGGCAGCTCGTTTAAACCCGGCGAAGTTCAGCTATATCCTCACCAAAAAGGGGTAGGTACGATACTCCTATACTCCCACAAAACGCCAAATATCCGCATTATGTACTCAAATTTTTCAAACTTTTCAAATAAAATTCTTTCTATCTATTTTTACGCCACTTAATTTAGAAAATGCGAAACACTTCGAAAACGAAAATCATATCTTCGAAGAAACGCCAGACGCCGCGAACTTCTGAAAAGATAACAAAACTCGATCATCCGCTAAAACAGTCCACCTAAGACTTAAAACAAATTATGCCCGCCGATTCCCGACGGACGACTCAGAAACGCTTCACTAATACAAACTCGAGTCAGACCTATAAGGTCCTCTTACATCCGACAAGGATATCATAGCTATACAAGAAACCCAAAATTTTGGTTTAGCTGCCTCGATAAACTCGAAGATAGCTCGATTCTTTTAACACAAGTCATATAAGCCGCACTAGTCGCTGACTTTAAACTAAAAGAATCAGGAAGAAATCACTAACAGGCAAAACGAAGCCGATCAGTCATCGCGACAGCCTTAAAGCTGAGAGTAAGCCTAGGTCTTGCCCTAAACCCAGTCTTGCTGGATCTTGACATCTCACAGACATAGTATCGTGATAATGATCCCAAAACATGTCTCTTATCGCTACACCTAAAACGCCGCTAAAAGTAGCATAACGGACCAAGCGACAAAAAAGAGTTAGGATAATGGCGACTACTCGATTCTTTCCTCTACACTTGACAAAAGTATAAATCAAAACAAAAGACTAAATCTCGCAAATTTTCATATTCATAAAGGTCAGAAGACGGCGGATTCTAAGCCACCAACGCCAATCCCAAACATAAGAATGCACCTCCAACGGTCGCAGAATAAAACTCCTAGAAAACGCCACACACGGCCAAAACATACGATTCACAAAAGGAAGTCAACATCAAGAAATCCAGATGCGGAAATCCCGAATGAACCTGCAGGCTGGTCCACTTCCTCGCTCACTTTGAGTGTTCCCACCACCTCGGCGTTTCATCGGCCGCCTCCACCAGATCCTCGAAACCTCGATAGGTTCCCATAGTCTCCGGACTCTTTCTTCGACTGGAGGAACAAAGGACTCAGCATGAGCACACTCGCCATGAAGTCCTTCATCTCAGCAATCTCGAATCAAAGGAGAAATCCAGGTTCTCGACTTGTAAAGGTTTACGATCGAGCTCGCGACTCGGAAATCGCCAACAAACTCCTGAGCTTCTTTAAAACATTGAAACTCAGCAGCAAACGATCGCCGCCTCGCCACCTCGCCGCGACCATCCTCCTTCCTCTTTCCGAACAAGAGCTCGAGCATGAAGCTCAGCTTGCTGCTCGCGCCTTTACCTCTTGTCGAATCGGAAGAGCTCTCACCAGCTTCTTTGGTCTTGAAGTTAGCAATCCTAGACTTGCGGAAACTTGAGTCAAGCGCATTGCTAAACACTCTTAGTCCCTGCATAAATTCAAGATCAACAAACGCATATATATGCAGATTCAAAAATACGTTAAGAAGTTCAAAGGGTAAAACCTCGTTGACCGCTGGGAACCCTCGCAAAACCCGCTGTTTCTCCTCATCCTCTGACTCGCCAGTAACAAACTCCGAGGAAGGCCGCCAAAGAAATTGTTGGGAAGTGGAAAATCACTGGCTCCGCCTCTTTCGCTGGAACAAAACTATAGTTTTCCCCAGCGGTGAAGGATCTTTCGAACCTTCCCCACCGCCGATTTTCCCTTTACAAGATCTCTGTTTGCACCTCCGAAGTCGGGCTTCAATGATCGGTTCGCATCATATGTCGGACAGGGTCTCGACCGTAAAGCCTTACGGGTCTCGAATCCATTCAAGAGTGAAGGACTTCCAGAAAACGGCCTTTGACGAAGGAGATCCCTTGACGAAAAGATCACCATGCAAATGCTAACAGCCCCGCTTCGCAAAACGAAACTTTTTCACTAAAACTCACACTTCCGAATGATAGAATAGACAACGAAGTTTTCATCAGATACCTCGGTTGAAGTTCCATGCGGAAATAGATGGAGGCAGCTCTCCTCGACAGACTCACCATCTATTCGACATAGAAGAAACGCTCCTGCCACGACTGTGGTTCGGTAGTCCCTGAATTATGGCCTTATCCTTCTTAGGCAGCATGGAGTAGTAACCGCCGCCTCTGGCCGAAAGTGCTCCAAAGGCCTTCAAATCACCAGGACTGAGATCAATCCCGAGCACATAACTTGTAATTAGTACGCCAAGCCAACTCTCTAAGGCAGGAACGCTGAGCTGGCTGATCGAAGTTCGGCGACGGCGCATCTAACAATGGTGCCAGGATCGGGAACCATATGCAATACGTAAAGAAGGCCTCGTGAACATGTAAAGAAACCTCCGAGGATTCCTCGCGACTCATTACGGAATTCGAATTTGACTCCATCAGAATCTGGTAAAATCTCAAGAACCTTGAGATATTTACGTGAAACCAAGCTCGGCGTAAAGGGAGCACCAGGCTGCCTCAAAGGTCTCCTCGAACAGGGACATCTGGCAGTGATGGGGCGAACCCACAAGGGCTCGGTAATACGATTCTTCGCCTCCTCGACTAACTCCTCTTGCTTCACCGCCACATGGGCGGAGAGTCATCCGAGGATGAATGGGAAGAAGAATTCTCTGGAGGATCTTGAAGACATTGTTCTTAAAGAGAGAGAAAGGATTCTGAGAGAGATGAATTTTATGATGAAGTAAGAATGAATGAGATTTCTTACCCTCCTTATAAAGGAGGTAAAATCACTATTTACCCCGATTTCGCAAACGACACGCCTCTACACCTTCCCATAACGGTTATACGCAAGCCAGGACCCGAAGACATTACGGTTCCTAGCTAGATGGGGCTAACTGTTGGGGTCAAAATCGGTCAACGATTTAAATCGCCACCCAAAGTCCTCGAAGAAAACCAAGTGACGATCAAAACCAAGAAACGGTCGCCACCGATGAACTCACGAGAAGGCATGAACGGCCGTGAGCCCCGGGATCAACAAAGGCAAGCAACAGCAGGCACCAGCAGACGCTGGACACGGCACGGACGGCAGGACGCTGGCGCCAGCTGGCGCCGCGTATTTGGCGCCGGGCGGCAGGTTTGTCCTGTCCCGTCTAGCCGGGCAGGCCTGTCGCCTCTCGGCCTCATTCGGGCGGCAAGGGTCCTGGCTTCATCTGTGCAATCATCTCGATCTCGGCAACGGCAGCATCTTGGTCCCTTAAACCCATGTCCGGATTGTCCGAGAACTACAATGATTCTTCCGCGAAAGCCTTCTCGATTGTTTAAAAGTTCATATTTTAAACGCCTAAGTTTGAAGCCTCATTACTCAAACCCTTGAAGACGGAAAGTCTACTAATCCAAGTCCATCTCGATCCCGATACTCGAGGAATCTCGAAGATCTTGTTGGATCAAAACGGTTATCTCAAATCTACGGCTAAAGATTTTTCCAAACTCAAAGATTTCCTACACTTAACCAATCGAAGAGGGAAAGATCGGCAACGGAAAAGCCACGGGCTGCAGAGAACCCTGGCGCCGGGCGTGTGGGAACCAAATTCACACCGCCAATTTTAATGAATAAGATTGCGGAGCAAAGCCAAGTTAACCCGACTTTCCTTGAAGGTCCGGATTCTTCGCGACAGCCAACGACAAGTGACCAATAAATGCGGAAAAGATTTGTTAAGATTTGAGACTGACCTTAAGAAAGGCTGCCTACGCACTTTCGAGGATCAAGTCGGACGAAGTTCAGTTAGAAAGAATTGAACAAGAGATCGAACCGTCCGGCGGGTTCGCTCTAGTATGAGCGCTTGTCATGAAACAGGCATGTCAAGATAACGCCTGTGGTTTCTGCGCGGAGCTCTTAAGTAAAGAATTGTCCGATCCTTCCGAGGAGCGGAGATTTGCAGCAGGAGGCGCCAGACGCTCTAGGGCCTGGTTCGCCTAATATGAGCGCTGGTCATAGAAGCGGCATGTCAAGATAATGCCTAGGGTTTCTATGTGCGGAGCTCTGAGTAAAAGTATAGTTAGATCCTTCCGAGGAACATGGGTCTGCGGAGAAGATAAAACTAACAAGAGGCGCCAGACGCTCTGAGTCCTGCCTCGCTGGCCTAACCGCCTAAGTTCTAAGTTCTCTAAGCTAGCAGGATGCTCTAAGTCTCCATTCTAGGATTTGGATCTCCTTCTTCTGCCCTTGCTCTCCTTATATATCCACCCAAGGTCGGTTTGCCTTAGGATGATGGACCTCGCTTTGGGCCCAAGCTTATCTCTTCAGGAAGTATTCCATTTTCGCCGATCCTTGTAATTATCCTCGAAGTTTTCGGTGACTTGATGTTTATCCGATGTTCGATATCGGACAAACCGTCATAGCCTGATTGGGCCTGAATTCTAAATTCGTAGTTAGTCCGTGGACTTGTCTTAAGTCGTTAAACGCTTTATACGATTAAAGACTATTTCTCGAAAGACTATCTTTCTCAAAATAAACCGATAACCTAAAGGATCGATGTTCGTTAATCGACCTTGTTCTATACGATATCTTCTACAGAAATCCAATCCTTCTAGTTTTGTCGTAAAACATCGAGGACGCATTCCAATCGAAGTCGTAGGATGTTTATTCCAGAGCGCGGATCGCCCCAAACTCATGATGATTGATCCAAACAAGCCAAGATGGGATCAGACCAACACGATGGGACCGACCAGGACGAGGGCCGCGACCGGCGCCAGGTCGGGTGCCGCCGGGCGCCAGGCCAGCCCGCGACGACGGTGCCGCCGGGCGCCAGGTCGGTGCCGCCGGCGCCAGGCCAGCCCGCTGACGGTGCCGGGCGCCAGGCCGGTGACGCCGGGCGCCAGGCCAGCCCGCGGCGACGGTGCCGCCAGGCCGCCAGCGCCACGTGCCGCCGGGCGCCAGGCCAGCCCGCGGACGGTGCCGCGGGCGCCAGGTGGCGCCGCGCCAGGCCAGGTGACGGTGCCGCCGCGCCAGGTCGGTGCCGCCGCGCCAGGCCAGCCCATGCGACGGTGCCGGGCGCCAGATCGGTGCCGGGCGCCAGGCCGCCCGCCACGGTGCCGCCGCCAGGCCAGCCCGCTGTCGCCGCCGGGCGCCAGTCAGGCCTGCGCTGCGTGCCGCCGGCGCCAGTCCGGCCTGCGTGGCGTGCCGCCGGCGCCAGGCCGGTGCCGCCAGCGCCAGGCTGTAGATCTCGGCGAGGGCTTCGATTTGATATCTTGATCGTTTTCTGGTTCCTCACGGTTTGAGAGAACGACCTCTTCAAGTTTCGAGGCAGATTCTTTTATGTTTGGTTTTGTGGTGATCGAATCTTGATGTCGCGCGAAGCGGACCGATCTTTCCGGGATTCTCGCCCACGACGTCCGTAGTCTTCCGATCTCACAGAGAGTGGATATTCTAATTTGAGAAAATCTCGATAACTCCTTTTCAAATTATCCGAGACTTTTGTTTCAAGAAATACTTTCTAGAGACTTTCAGTCATTGATTCCGTCATGACCGATTTTGACACCAACAGTTAGCCCCCAGCTCGTTAGAACCTTCGTGATGTTCTTGCAGCTTATAAGACATGTCAGGTAAGATAGGCGGAATCAATGGTTGAAAGGCTCCGCTGAAAGTGGTAAGATTGGGGCTGCGCTTCGGCTGCCTACGCACTTGGTGTAGGGATCAAGCCTTCCGTAGTTCGCTTTGGAGTTTAAGACCCTTGTGATCTGTTTTCCGCAGACTTATATGGTCTGGTTATGTGTCATGAGAGACTTTCGAGCATGATGCTGTTGATGTATTTGTTTTTCGATTATTTATGAACTTCAGTTTTTCAAGCATGAGAAAGAGGGTGTGAGTTGTCGCCTCATTCCTAGTTCCCTGATGATCACCGCATCTATTGTTTGCATAAAGCCAGATTTTCCGCGTTTACCGATTTACGCTGAAAGTTCGTGAAACTAATAGCTTAAGTGAAGAGACAAATTTTGATCTCGATACCATACTATGTCTGTGAGATGTCAAGATCCAGCGTGGCTGGGTTTAGGCAAGACCTAGGTTTACTCTCGACTGAGGCTTTCATGACAAATCGGCTTTTTTGCTTTGCGATTTTAACCTGACTCGCACCGCTTAAAATCCGCTAATTGTTGTCGGCTTATATGATTTGTTCGCGGAGTCGAGCTACTTCCTTTACGTAAGAGCTAGACCAAAATTTTGATTTCTTTGTATAGCGCTATGTTTATCCTTGTCGGATGCAAGAGAGCCTACCCTCAAGGGCTGCTATTTGTCTGTTTAGACGCTAGAGTTCGCTTGTTGTGATCAGCAACAACGAAATGATGCCAGTTTAGAGGCATGTTACCGCTAGAGGTGTGTTTGTATGTTTTGAGTTTTAGACGAGGATTTCGCCGAACGCTTTGAGGAAAAGAATGTCCTTCGAAAGGCATGACGCCTCGCAGTGCTGAAGGTCGAAGTTTCTCAGCCGCATTTCGTGGTTGAAATGTTCGCTGGCTTTGAGATGTTTTATTAATGTTCGCAGCCAGAAACTGTTGTTTCGCTTAGACGCAGGACCAAGAGGTCGCGAAGTTCGACCTGTGGAGAAGCGCCTACATTCACAGTGCTTCGCGGAAGTGTTGGCCTTCCGGATTTGTTTGTATATATTAAGGATGACTCGATAACTCTTGGAGCCTTGTCACGAAGTGTTTCTTTTCATGCCGTGTTTACGGGCGATAGAACTTAATCGATTGACGATGAGTTTAAATCTTCCGCTAACCGTATGGTTGTTAGGACTGAGTTTTGGTATGAAGAGTTTATCGATGATTTCGATTCTGGGTTATGCGACAAATTGCTTATGTATAGTCACTTACGCTCTATGAACAAATCGTGGATTGTTGTTTTGCCGTTATGATTGAGCGTGCTCGCCAGTAGCTTTGATTGGCATGGAGGCTAGATTCAGCCGATCGCCAAGGAAATTGTTGGTAAACGATCAGACCATGACCCTTATTAAGGTCATGTTAGTTTACGATTGTCCTTAATGGGGATGCCGAATTCAGGTTCGGCTTTACGGAGGGCTGAAGCTGGTCGAGGGCCAAATAGCGCTTGCCGAGATAGACATGCCAAGCATAGCGGAGTTTTCTGAGTTATGGCTGATGGCTTTAGAAACGATCTTCCACTTTAGGTCTTAGTTATAATGCATGAATGGCTCGTGATAAATTCTTTTTTTGTTGCATGAAAATCGTTTCATTTTATCCGAGGGGGACAAAGTTTAAGGGATCGACGCAGGACACGCGCGGTTCGCTCACGCGGATTATTTCCTGCTCGGACGAACCGCTGGGAGTGAAAGCAGGAGCCAGAAACCTTGTGGAGCTAAAACTGTCTATGTCAGTTACCCGCTGGACCCATTATGTTTATTTTACTAAATTTGCTTTGTATGAATTGACTCGACCATACAGAGGATTTTCGTAAAAGTGATGTAAGGGGTTTTCGCAAAGGTAACCGAGAGCGCTTTCACTAATTACTTGCGATATTCGCACCACGGATTGTGTTTTCCTCATTCACTTTTATGCATCAAGTAAATCGCTTTGCATAAGACCGGTCATGTTTTTCCATAGGCTATTTTGTTTTAAAATGTTCTTGTTATAATAAAGTAATGGATGACCGGTTTCATAGAGATAGAAAATCGCAGTTTGTTAAAGTAGCGATGTTTCCGCTGATTACACGGAGATGTTTCCGCTTAAGATTTCGACCTTTTACTAAAGCTGCTTCAACTACTTATGGAGTTTTACCAAGGTTATTTCGCTATTTTCGTAGTTCACCGCCATGCTATTAGTCTGACGTTGGTACACGCTTCTAGTCGCGAAGTTTGCATTTAGAGACGACGAGAGTTTTCAAGACTATGTTTGTAACGGTTAGCTATGCCATTAGCGCTTTTAGACGAATCTTATTGCTGCGTAGAGTTTGCTTTGTCAAAGCGTTGTCTTGATGCTGAAGCAAAAGTTTTCAAGATGGGATTATACGGTATAGTATAATGCACTTCTCTTTTTTTACGGAAGAAAACGGGTTAGCCGCTCTTCCAAAGCTTGTGTACGCTTTTTCTTCTTTGAAGCGGATGAGTATGCTTTAGAACGCTGGGCGCATCGCTTCTCGGTTTGAGAGACTAGATCGGTTTGCATGTTCTGCCTGGACAATCAAGGAACGATGGAACAAGACTGGAAATTTTGCCTAAGACTTAGCTTGCTAGACTATCCACCTAGGTCCTAAGTTCCCTAAATTCTACGGCAGTTTTTCAAGACGTTTTTGTTCCTGTCCTACAAAGAATTTAAACCTTTACAAAAATTTTCGAGAAAATAGTCTTTGAAGGTTTCGCATTCGGCGAATCCCATTTTCTCAATAATGACGATTGGTGTTTAATAACCGTGGATCGCATTCAAACTCACAAAGATTGATCTAAGCAAGCCAAGATGGGATCGACCGGCACGATGGGACCGAGACCAGACGAGGGACGCCGACCGACGCCAGGCCGGGTGCCGCTGGCGCCAGGCCAGCCCGCTGCCCGCCGGGCGCCAGGCCAGTCCAGGTCTCTGCGCCGGGCGCCAGGTCAGCGCCGGCGCCAGGCCAGCTCCGTCTCTGCCGCCGGGCGCCAGGTCGGGTGCCGCTGGCGCCAGGCCAGCCCGCCTCGTGCCGGGCGCCAGGTTGGTGCCGCTGGCGCCAGGCCAGCCTGCCCCTGCGGCCACCGGGCGCCAGGTCGGTGCCGCTGGCGCCAGGCCAGCTCATGTCTCCGGCTGGCGCCAGGCCAGCTGCCGCCCGCCAGGTCGGGTGCCCGGGCGCCAGGTCGGTGCCGCCGCGCTAGGCCAGCCTCGCCCCGCTGCCGGGCGCCAGGTGCCGCTGGCGCCAGGCCAGCCCGCCCCGCCGGGCGCCAGGTCGGTGCCGGCGCCAGGCCAGCTCGCTGCCCCGCTGCCGCCGGCGCCAGGGGTGCTCCGGCCAGGCCAGCCCTGTTCCCGTGCCGCCGCCAGGTCGTCTTTGCCGCCTGTGGGTTTTTCGTTGTTCGATCTTTCCCTCGCCACCGCTTATGGAAATCTTTTGAGTTTTGGGAAGGTCTTTAGTCGAGATTTCGAGATAAACGCTTTTGACCCCAACAAGAGCAAAGTGAGGTTTCACAGGCGAGGTGACCTTGGTGATAGTTGTTCTCGCCCACAGGCGAGGTGGCCGAGAGTAATTTTGTTCCTTTGTAAAATCTCAACGGAAACTCCGATTGAGACTAAACGAAAGCCATTTTGACCTAGACACAAAGGAGAACAAAGTGGGCTCTTACTAAGGCGAACTGGGAAGACTGATCTTACCTTATGGCAAGTCGTCCTAGTAAGATCAACCTCCGACCTCCTTTCGCTTTCCCGCTTGTTCCTCGAGAGTTGTTTGTGTAAGGCGTATGGGAATCGGTGAACCGATTTGCCGCGGCTTCGTTCCACGAGTAATATAGGGTTTCCCAAGGTTTCGAGGAGAATAAGTTTTATTTTTCCGAGAGGTTCTCGAAAGAAACGCTTTTCAGAGAAACCTTGCTCGCTATGCATTTCTTAACTTGGTAACAAGACTAATTTTGGGGTTTGATAGATTTTATCGCTGTCTTTCTGCTAGATAGAGAAATTGCGAGCTCGCTTTTGTGCTCTTCCTGTGGCGGAAAGCCGCGCTAAGTTTTTGATTTGCTCGAGCACCGCGGGCGCTTTGGCGTAAGCGCTGGCCATAGGAACAGTCGCTGCTGGAGTTGTTTTACCATCGCTGACGAACTGCAACTTTTCTTTCATATTTCGACATTGGTTCGACTGCGCTTTGGCGTCGTGATGAGTAAGAGTAATCCGCCCCTCCTTCTAGCCAAACTGTGGGAACCAAATTCACACCGCCAATTTTAATGAATAAGATTGCGGAGGAAAGCCAAGTTAACCCGACTTTCCTTGAAGGTCCGGATTCCGCGACAGCCAACGACAAGTGACCGAATAAATGCGAAAAGATTTGTTAAGATTTGAGACTGGACCTTAAGAAAGGCTGCCTCACGCACTCTTCGAGGATCAAGTCGGACGAGTTCAGTTAGAAAGAATTGAACAAGAGATCGAACCGTCCCGGGTTCGCTAGTATGAGCGCTTGTCATAGAAACAGGCATGTCAAGATAACGCCTGTGGTTTCTCGCGCGGAGCTCTTAAGTAAAGAATTGTCCGATCCTTCCGAGAGGAGCGGAGATTTGCGAGCAGGAGGCGCCAGACGCTCTAGGCCTGGTTCGCCTAATATGAGCGCTGGTCATAGAAGCGGCATGTCAAGATAATGCCTAGGGTTTCTATGCGGAGCTCTGAGTAAAAGTATAGTTAGATCCTTCCGAGAGGAACATGGGTCTGCGGAGAAGATAAAACTAGAACAAGAGGCGCCAGACGCTCTGAGTCCTGCCTCGCTGGCCTAACCGCCTAAGTTCTAAGTTCTCTAAGCTAGCAGGATGCTCTAAGTCTCCATTCTAGGATTTTGATCTCCTTCTTCTGCCCTTGCTCTCCTTATATATCCACCCAAGGTCGGTTTGCCTTAGGATGATGGACCTCGCCTTTGGGCCCAAGCTTATCTCTTCAGGAAGTATTCCATTTTCGCCGATCCTTGTAATTATCCTCGAAGTTTTGGTGACTTGATGTTTATCCGATGTTCGATATCGGACAAACCGCCATAGCCTGATTGGGCCTGAATTCCTAAATTCGTAAGTTAGTCCGTGGACTTGTCTTAAGTCGTTAAACGCTTTATACGATTTTAAAAGACTATCTTTCTCAAAAGACTATCTTTTCTTAAAATAAACCGTGATAACCTAAAGGATCGATGTTCGCTAATCGACCTTGTTCTATACGATATCTTCTACGAAATCCAATCCTTCTAGTTTTTGTCAAAACATCGAGGACGCATTCCAATCGAAGTCGTAGGATGTTTATTCCAGAGCGGATCGCCCCAAACTCATGATGATTGATCCAAACAAGCCAAGATGGGATCAGACCAACACGATGGGACCGAGACCAGGACGAGGGCCGCCGACCGGCGCCAGGTCGGTGCCGGGCGCCAGGCCAGCCCGCGACGACGGTGCCGCCGGGCGCCAGGCCGGTGCCGCCGGGCGCCAGGCCAGCCGCTGACGGTGCCGCCGGGCGCCAGGCCAGCCCGCGGCGACGGTGCCGCTGGCGCCAGGCCGCCCACGGAAAGCCGCCGCGCCAGGTCGGTGCCGCCGGGCGCCAGGCCAGCCCGCTGCGGACGGTGCCGCCGGCGCCAGGCCGGTGCCGCCGGCGCCAGGCCGGTGACGGTGCCGCCGGCGCCAGGCCGGTGCCGCCGCCAGGCCGCCGGGCCAGGCCAGCCCGCCGGCGACGGTGCCGCCGGCGCCAGGACGGTGCCGGCGCCAGGCCGCCCGCTAACGGTGCCGGGCGCCAGGCCAGCCTGCGTAAGCCGCTGGCGCCAGTCCGGCCTGCGTGGCGCAGCCGCCGGCGCCAGGCTGTAGATCTCGGCGAGGGCTTCGATTTGATATCTTGATCGTTTTCTGGTTCCTCACGGTTTGAGAGAACGACTCTTCAAGTTTCGAGGCAGATTCTTTTATGTTTGTGGTTTTGTGGTGATCGAATCTTGATGTCGCGCAGCGGACCGATCTTTCCGGGATTTCGCCCACGCACGCCCGTAGTCTTCCGATCTCACAGAGAGTGGATATTCTAATTTGAGAAAATCTCGATAACTCCTTTTAGAAATTATCCGAGACTTTTGTTTCAAGAAATACTTTCTGAGACTTTCAGTCATTGATTCCGCTGCATCGATTTTGACACCAACAGCGGTAAGCGAACGCTGAAGCCGCCTGGCGCCGGGCGGCATCGCCACGCTGGCCGCCATGCCGGGCGCACGCCACGCTGGCTGGTCGGCGCCGCGCATGCGCCACGCTGAAGCCGCCATGCCGGGCGTAGCCCCGGCGCCGGTCGACGCCTCGCCCGGTCTCGTCCCATCATGCTCGGTCTGATCCCATCTCGCTTGTTTGATCAATCTTCGTGAGTTTGGTACGATCACGGTTATTCTAAACACCAAACATCTCGACTATACGAGGAATTGGGGTTTCTTCGAAATGCTGAAACCTTCAAAGACTATTCTTTCAAAACCGTAAAAACGCCTAAACGTCCGAAATGGCCAAAACGCCCACTTACGATTTTCCAAAAGGAAGGATAACTATGAAGGTTTATCCTTATCCTCACATAAGAGATAAATGTCAAGTTTCCAGAAGATAAATGTCAAGTTTTCCAAGATGAATGTCAAGTTTCCGATAAACACCTAAGATGGACGAAAATGGAAAAGCCCGTTCAGCCCGAAGAAGATAGACCGCCTTAAGAGGAGTATATATGAGAGCTTTGGGCAAGGAGCAAATCATCACAAAACTTCCAGAGCACTCAGCACTTAGAGCAACTTAGGCATTATTTTCCGTTTTTACTAGCGAGCTGCGACTCAACTAGGTTAGAACTTAGGTTGCTAGACTAGCTTAACTTGCCGACAGCTCTTGTAGCCAGGGCTCTTACCTGTTGTTCACGCCAAACGCCGGATTCGAAATAAGATCTTTGCTCTATTCTTTTTCTTACGATTTTATTTCGCTTTCATATTTTCTTTGTCGTGACTGATTGGCTTGGTGGCAGCGTTCCCACAATCGCAGGGTTTAGGGTTTACGTTGCGCAATTTTATTTTGGCATATTCATTTATTTATATTTATGATATGGATTTATGGTGCAGGAAATATAGTAAATAACACAAATTTTTTTAGAATCTGATTGTGTAATGTTTACTTGGGTTTAATTATGCACACATCTCATTGAAGTATTGTAAGGTTTCAAGTAATTGTAAGACAACCAATACCTCAAGATCATGATGGATCCCAAACTTGTAATTTCAATACAGTAGACACATTGAGTTGATAATATATTCACTTAAAATTACATATCCAGAGTTAAGGTAACATTTTACCGTGATAAACATTTCATTCTTTAAATTTTAGGTATGTTTGAGGTATTATTTAGTTTCAGAAGCGAAATGGCTGAGTTATAGTAGTCAATACGGCTGAGTTATAGTAGCCGATACGGCTGAGTTATATTAGTCGATACGGCTGAGTTGTTTAAATTGTTACGATATGGCTGAGTTATAGAAATTAGTGAAAGTCAAATACATCCCTAATAAAATTAGACAATTTAAGTCAAATAATATGAATAACAAACACGAGGTTCAAGTGGACAGCATATTGTTCAAATGTGTATTTCCTCCTTCATGAGGATCTCTCTGCCATCTTCACACGTAAACCTTGTATAATTTTATCGCTTATCCCATCAAAATTTACCCCAAGCGCTAGACACTCCATAAACTTCAACGAATACACCCTACGCTAACTGGTGTTTTGTGGAACGAATCTTTTGCTCCTCCTCCTGAATGCAAACTTCTTCTTACTATGGGTTCGGAGATTTGCAGGAATATGCTCATTCAAAACCGCTGAAGCATTTCGTAGCGTTTAAAATAACCTAGAATTCTCTCCTCACTTTCGGTGTGCTCTCCAACCATTGATCGTAGCAATCAATTTTCTCCTTCTTCAGATCCACGTGAAACGCCACCCAGTGATCTTGCCCGGTCTGAAGACATCCGTACACGTGATCCACATCTTGATACCACTTCAAGTTTGTCTTAAAGTCATGGGGAATCCTACCGTTTACTAGATCTTCGTAACCGCCTTTAAATGTCATCATCCGAGGTTTCATCTTAAACTGTTTGTAATCGTGGAACCCAATTAGCTAAGATCCAAGTGTCAAAGAAGGCAATGCGTTTGGACCAGAATGGGGTGGGATCTCGCATGGACCTTTGAATGAGGCAATTCATATACGCTTTGATATGCTTCACAAATATTATAAACAACTCAGCCATAATATATAATTTCAGACGCAATCTAAACTATAACTCAGCCGTAATATTAAACATAACTCAGTCGTAATAAAAAATTTTAGAATAAAGACTTACATTATCAAACACCCATCCTACTCGCTATCTGGACACGGTCTCTCATGGATGAGTATGCTGTAGAAGTGACTCTCATGATCAGCTGATCTTGCAACTTTTTTTCCTGCTGGTTCTGATTTTTTGGGTGGAATACTGCTAATGTGTTTCATAAGTTTTTCATACAGAGACGGATCAACAGGTGCGCAAGGGTCATATATTGCTGTTGAAGGCTCAATATTCTTCCTCATGCACGTCGTTCCATTGTTGTCAATTAACGGAAAAACTGGTCCTGAAGGTTCTGAAGAATCCACCGCCGTCAATGCAAGATAATTGAACACTTCTCTCCCGAAAATCTATTACGACGGATAATGCAAGAAGATCTTGGCCTGATATCTCAGACTCCGGCAACACTTCGTTCTCATCAGCCACCTCAGCGCATTCACTGTCATCTTGAATAGCCTTTTTATTGTTTACAGCCACTCTGATTACACCCCCACGCGCTTATTTGTCTCGCACCTTTTTCTTCATCAACTCAGCCTTCTACTTCTTAGCATCGGCTTTTTGCTTCTTAACTCAGCCTGTTTTCTTTTTTTTTCCTCAGCCATCTCCTTCTTCTTCAAATCTTCCTCTTCCTTCGCTGCTTTTTCTTAGCAGCGCATCCTCAGCCTCATCCTCATCCTTTAACCTTAACTTCAAACCCTGCCTCCTCCTGGTGCTGCCGCAAGGGTGGACAATTAGCAACCTTATCATCCCATAAGTCTTTGCAGGAGAAACGCTAACAAAATCAACGCATTTCCTTTAACAGGTGTTGCATTAGCCCTATCAAAATCCCCAGCCAAAATCCTTTTCACCCCTTGAGCATTATCAACTTCCTCGCAAAATATTTTTCGGTCCCAACCCTTAGCAGGCTTAGCAGGTTTAACGCTGGACTATTGACAGACTTCCGATGTTTGTCCTGCGGCGATGGCTTCTCTGAAGACCCTTCTTCGCCACCAGCGATGGAGAGGTTATCAATGTTTTCATTACGCATCCCAAGCCCCAGAACTTTCAGGCGCTCCTCCAATGTATCTTTCACAATATCCTCACCAGTCTTATTCTGGTCAAACCAGAGGCTTAAACCGCTAATCAATCATTTTCCCCACAGCACTCACAATGGACTCCATAGTCGCATTGTTCACCAAGTCTTTACTAGGTTCCTCGCTAGAACCCTTTCCCCGCTGCACCAGCTTGACCTCACTGGTGTTCACTTTCTTCTGCTTAGGGTGGCTCAGCTTCCACTAAACCCCACCCTTCGCTTCTTCTTCTTCTCATTCCCTTCCCTCAAAGATTCCCCGACTTCCCAAAAGCCTTTGACAAATGTACCAGTATGTATGTATGTTATCGCGATTGAGCTGTGGGTCTTGACGCTCATTCGCCATTGAGGAAACATCTCTTGAAGTGAGTCCTTCAAAACCATTCTCCTCACACGGACCTGCAACACCATGTTATGACAGATCTCAGCCATATAATATATCATAACTCAGTCATCGCTAAAATTAAAATTCACTCAGCACGAATAACTCAGATCTGAGGTCAAACCTACCTTGGTATGCTTGTTCATTTCTCAGCCATGAAAACTTTTACGCGGTACGGCTTCCACCCCATCGCAAAGCGAACATCTTCATTTGAAGCACTCTCCCAAAACACTCACCGCTGTGGGACGGATTCAGACTAAATCTGTAACGCGACAGCCATGCCGCTTTATTGTGTATGTCCCTCCTTCTGAGACAACGTTTTGAGAGAGTCAGAGAATTCCTTATGCAGACCGACCCCATGGATACGACTCATGGTTTCATCGTCAATCACCCTTATTGCACCTTGAAAGGGTATCCTTGAATTGTGATGCAAACAATGAGTCCCATCACTTGAAGAAATAGCAGCCCCAACCACTTACGCTTTGATAACTTCAAAGCGACAGAAGTCTAATGCTGCCTTGAGTTCGCCTAACTTGGGTCCCACCCCTGCTGCACCTTCAACTCCTCCTAAAACTCTCTGTACTGATCAGGTTCAAATGCCTCTACTGGCAATGGACCTTTGTTTAACCCGTGATCTCACCAATTTGAGCAAGCTGAACCTCATAGGCTCATCAACCACGACACCATATCTCCTTCTTTTGTACTCGGAGCCGCCTACATAGTAGATAGTGTACTGTCCTACCAGACCACACGCTTATGCTCACATAACCTAGCAACTACCCAAGGCCGAGTTCAGCAGTTCTCCCACACATCAAGTCCTATTGTTTCTCTAACACTAGGCCAATCTCCTAAACGGAAATTGTGATTGATAGCTTTATCTTCTAGGTTAGAGAACCCTTCGATAAAGTCTTGAGGGTAACTCCTGATCTAGCTTCAGAAACATCCATCTGATCATTATCACCCAACAATAACAAAGACACAACAAAACAATAACTCAGCCATGTGGGAACCGAAATTCGCACCATCAAATTAAGTTGATTTGGAGGAAAGCCAAGTGAACCAAGCCTTCCCTGAAGGTCCCGGATATCTGCTGGGCCGCACACCACACAATCAGTAATGACAAAGAAAATATGAAAGTGAAATAAAATCGTGAAGAACAAAGAATGGAGCAAAAGATCTTATTCCGAATCCGCTTGAGCTGAACAACAGGTAAGAGCCTCGCTACAGGAGCTGTCGGCAAGTTCGCTAGTCTAGCAACCTAAGTTCTAACCTAGTTGAGTCGCAGCTCGCTAGTAAAACGAAAATAATGCCTAAGTTGCTCTAAGTGCTAAGTGCTCTAGAAGTTTGGTGATGATTTGCTCGCCCAAAGCTCTCCTTATATACTCTTCTTAAGACGGTCTATCTTCTCGCTGGCTGAACCGGCTTTTCTATTTTCGTCCATCTTTGTGTTTATCGGAAACTTGACATTTATCTTCGAAAACTTGACATTTATCTTCGAAACTTGACATTTATATTTTGGAAACTTGATATTTATCTCTTATGTGAGGATAAGGATAAACCGCCATAGTTATCCTTCCTTTCGAAAATCGTAGTGGCATGTTTTGGCCACGCCGGGCCGATTAGACGTTGTTACGGTTTTTCAAAGAACAGTCTTTCAAGGTTTTGGTTTTTCCGAAGGAACCCCACCTCGTGATAGTCGAGATGTTTGGTGTTTAATAACCGGATCGCACTCAAATTCACGAAGATTGATCCAAACAAGCCAAGATGGGATCGACCGAGCATGATGGGACCGACCGGACGAGGGCCATCGTCCGCGTCAGGGCTTGCCGCCAGCGCAAGGTCGCCTGGAACGCTGCCGGTGCCAGGTCGGGTTTGCCGCCGGCGCCAGGTCGCCCGCTGACGCTGCGCCGCCGCGCCAGGCCGCCCGCGACGCTGCGTCGCCAGCCAGGTCGGGCGCTCGCCGCGTCAGGCGCTCGCGCGCCGTGCCAGGCCAGGTGTGCCGGCGCCAGGCCGCCCGCCTGGACGATGCCGCCGGTGCTAGGCCATCTTGCCGTCCGCGGGTTTTTCTTTTAGTTTGAAGGATCTTTACCGTAGATTTCGAGATAAACGCTTTCAAGGGTTTGAGTAATGTGGCTTCAACTTTAAACGCTTAAAAGATGGACTTCTAAACAATCGAAGGCTTTATGAAGAATCATTGTAGTTTGCGGACAATCCGACATGGGTTTAAGGGACCGCGCTGCCGCCGTTCGAGATCACGGTGACATTGCATAGACGGTACTAGGGACCCTGCCCGCCAGACGGACAGGGTGTGGGAACCAAATTCACACCGCCAAATTCGATAAGATTGCGGAGGAAAGCCAAGTAAACCCGACTTTCCTTGAAGGTCCGGATTCTCTGCGCTGCCACACGTAAATCGATAAAATAAACAGAAGACAAAGATGGAATTGTAATATTTGCCCGAGGGCTTAATTAGATGAAAGATACGAGTACAAGGATTCTCCAAAGACAAAGAGATTTGCGATTAAAGAAAAGATAGAGTCGCAGGCAGCCAAACGCCCTAAGCCTTGTCCGCTAGTCTAACCACCTAAACCCTAGTTCTTCTAAGCTAGCAGGATGCTCTAAGTCTAATTTTCGATCCCTCCTCCTCTACTCTTGCTCTCCTTATATATCCACTCCAAGGTCGGTTTGCCTTAGGATCATGGACCTCGCCTTTGGGTCCAAGCTTATCTCTTCGTGAAATATTCCATTTTCGCCGGTCTTCATAATTATCCTCGAAGTTTTCCGCTATTTTTGGTGACTTGATGTTTATCCGACGCTCGAAATCGGATAAACCGCCATAGCCTGATTGGGCCTGAATTTTAAAATCGTAAGTAAGTCCGTGGACTTGTCTTAAGTCGCTGAACGCTTTATAATGATTTCTGAAAGACTATCTTTCTCGTGAAAATAAACCGCTTAGCTTAAAGGATCGATGTTCGCTAATCGATCTTTGTTTTACACGATATCTTCTACAGAAATCCAACTCTATTTTTTGTCGTGAAAACATCGAGGACGCATTCCAACCGAATAGAAAGATGTTCATTCCATAGCCGCGGATCGCATTCAAACTCACGAGGATTGATCCAAACAAGTCAAGATGGGATCAGACCGAGCTTGATGGGATCGAGACCAGGACGAGGGCCGCCGACCGCTCCAGGTCGGGTTCCGGGCGCCAGGCCGCTTGGAACGCTGCCGCCGGGCGCCAGGTCGGTGCCGCGGGCGCCAGGCCGCTGCGGACGCTGCCGCCGCTGGCCGGTCGCTGCTGACGCTGTCGCTGGCGCCAGGTCGGTGTCCGCCGCCAGGTCGGTGGTGGCGCCAGGTCGGCCGCTGCGGACGATGCCGCTGGCGCCAGGCCGCCTTTGCCGTCCGCGGAGTTTTCCGTTGTTCGATCTTTCCCGCTTAGTCGCTCGCTGGAAATATTTGAGTTTGAAGGATCTTTACCGTAGATTTCAAGATAACCGCTTTTGACCCCAACACGGTAAGCCGCCACTGCGCGGTCCCGCGGCCCACCAATGCCTGCTTGCCTTCGCTGATCCCTCGGGCTCACGGTTCGCTCATGCCTTCTTGTGAGTTCACCGAGTGACGACCCGCTTCTTGGTTTTGATCGCCACTTGGTTTTTCTTCGAGGACTTTCGGTGACGATTTCGCCGTTGACCGATTTTGACCCCAACAGTTAGCCCCCCAGCTAGCTAGGAATCGTAATGCCTTCCGGGTCCTGGCTTGTATAGCCGTATGGGAAGGTGTAGAGACGTAATCGTTGTCGAAAGTCGAGGTAAATAGTGATTTTACCTCCTTTATAAGGAGGGAGTAAGAAATCTCATTCACTCTTACCTCAACATAAAAATTATTCTCTCAAGAATCCTCTCTCTAAGAACAATGTCTTCAAGATCCTCAAAGAGAGATTCTTCTTCCCATTCATCCTCGGGTGATTCTCCTGCCCATGTGACGGTGAAGCAGGAGGAGTTTGTCGAGGAGGAAGCTAAGAATGCGATACCGAGCCCTTGTAGGTTCGGCCCCATCACCGCCAGACATCCCTGTTCCGAGGAGACCTCCGAGGCAGCCTGATGCTCCTTTACCGAAGCTTGGTTTCTCGTGAATATCTCACGGTTCTTCGAGATGTTTACCAGGTTCCTGAAGGAGTCAAATTCGGATCCCTCGCCGGTAACGAGTGCGAGGAATCCTCCGGAAAGTTTCTTTACATGTTACGAGGCCTTCCTTATTTATTGCCGCATGTGGTTCCCGATCCCTGGCACCATTTTTCGCTTCATCACTTCAACTATCGATCAGCCAGCTCAGCCCCTGCCTTGAGAGTTGGCTTGGCGCATTGATCTCAAGTTATGAGCTCGAATCGATCTCAGTCCGGTGATTTCAAGGCCTTTGCAGCACTCGCCGCGGGAGCGACGATTACTACTCCATGCTACCTAAGAAGGACATGGCCATAATTCAGGGAACCACTTCAACCCTAAGTCGTGGCAGGAACGCTTCTATGTCCTAATAGATGGTGAGTCTGTCGAGGAGAGCTGCTCCATCTATTTCCGCGACGCATGGAACTTCAACCGAGGTAATATGATGAAAACTCGCTGCCTATTTCGCTATTCCGAAGCGCGTTTTTAATGAAAAAGTTCCGTTTTGTAGATAACGGGGCGGTTGCGCATTTGCATGGCGATCTTTTCGTCAAGAGGGACCTCCTTCGTCAAAGACCGTTTTTCTGGAAGTCCTTCACTCTCGAACGGATTCGAGACGCGGTAAGGCTTTACCGGTCCCGAGACCCTGTCCCATCGTATGACGCCGAACCGGTTACCGAAGCCCCGACTCGGAGGCGTAAACAGAGATCTCGTAAAGGGAAAGAGATCGATGGTGGGGAAGGTTCGGAAGATCCTTCACCGTTGGGGAAAACCCTAGTTTTGTTCCAACGGAAAAAGGCGGAGCCAGCGATTTTCCACTTCCCAACAACTTCTTTGAAGGTCTTCCTCCGGAGTTTGTTACTGATGAGTCGCTGGAGGAAGAAAAGAGGCAATGGATTTTTGCCGAGGGTTCCCAGCGGATCAATGAGGTTTTGTTCTTTGAACTTCTTAACCGTATTCTTGAATCCGCATGTATGTTTATTGATCTTGAATTTGTGTAGGACTAAGAGTGTTTGGCAATGCGCCGACTCAAGTTTCGAAGTCCAGGATTGCCAACTTCAAGACCACGAAGCCGAGCGAGAGCTTTTCCGATTCCGACAAGAGGTAAGGCGCAGAACGCAAAGCAAGCTGAGCTTCATGCTCGAGCTCTTGTTCGGGCGGAAAGGAGAGGAAGAAGGATGGTCGCGGCCGAGGTGGCGAGACGGGCGGAATCGTTTGCTGCTGAGTTTCAATGTTTTAAAGAGGCTCAGGAGTTTGTTGGCGATTTCCGCGAGTGCCGGGCTCGGTCGTAAACCTTTACAAGTCTCATAACCCGGATTTCTTTTGATTCCGAGATCGCTGAGATGAAGGATTTTATGGCCGACTGTGCTCATGCTGAGTCCTTGGTTCCTCCAGTTGAGGAAAGAGTCCGAGACTATGGGAACCTATCGGGTTTCCGAGGATACGTGGAGGCCGGAGCCGATGAGAACGCCGAGGGTGGTGGGAACGCCAAGGCGCGGAATGAGGAAGTGGACCAGCCTGCAGGTTCATTCGGGATTTCCGCGATCTGGATTTCTCGATGTTGACTTCCTTTGTGAATCGTATGTTTTGGCCGTGTGTGGCCGCTTTTTAGAGTTTTATTCTGCATCGCTGAGGTTGCATTCTTTATGTTTTGGGACTGGCCGCTGGTGGTTTAGAATCCCCCGCCTTTGGCGGCTTTTATAAATATGAAAATTTGCGAGATTTCGCCTTTTGTTTTGATTTATACTTTCGCCAAGTGTAGAGGAAAGAATGCGAGTAGTCACTTCAGATCCTAACTCTTTTTGTCGCTGGTCCAGATGCTACTTTTAGCGAGCCGCTTTAGGTGTAAGTTTATAAGAGACATGTTTTGATCTCGATACCATACTATGTCCGTGAGATGTCAAGATCCAGCAAGACGGGTTTAGGCAAGACCTAGGTTTACTCTCAGCTTTAAGGCTGGCGATGACTGATCTTTCGCTTTGCCTCGTTAGTGATTTCTTCCTGATTCTTTCGCTTAAAGTCCGCTACTAGTCGCCGCTTATATGACTTGTGTTAAAAGAATCGAGCTATCTTCGAGTTTATCCGAGACGCTTAAACCAAAATTTTGGGTTTCTTGTATAGCGCTATGATATCCTTTGTCGGATGTAAGAGGACCTTGTAGGTCTGACTACGAAGTTTGTATTTGAGTGAAACGTTGAAGCGTCCGGGGCCAATCGACGGGCATAAGTTTTTTAAGTCGCAGGTGGACTGTTTTGGCGGATGATACGAAGTTTTGTTATCTTTTCAGAAGTTGCGACGCCTCGCTTTTTCAAGATATGATTTTCGCTTTTCCGGCGTTTATGCTAATGAGCATAAAAGATAGAAAGAATTTTATTAAAATTTCAAAGTTCGAAAGTACATGTGCGATATTTCGCTTTTGTGGGAGTATAGAGGACGCATCACCCCCTTTTGGTGAGGAGATAGCTGAACTCGCGGTTTCGACGAAGCTGCCTACGCATTCTTCGAGGATCAAGCCATCTCAGAAGTTCTGATAGTTGTCGCGAACGCTTTTACTCCTCGCGGCGCTGCCGCTCCGATCGCGGCTGGTTGGATCGGCGGTTTGTGCGGGGTCGAGCTGCCGCTTTGGCGGTGGACTCGTGAGGCTTTGTCGCTGTCTTGAATCGCTCGTCTGGATGATTCGATCATCTTTTTCGAAGTCTTCAGGAATGTTGTGTGATTCCTTAGCTCGTTTCGGTTGGGCTGCTCCGATCTTTTCGCAGTTTGAACTCGCTAGGTAACAGAGTCTCGATCGTTTCGACTACCCCGTGATGGCTGCGATTCCGCCGAGTCGGAAATTTGATGCCGAGGTGATATGTGGATGGTACTGCCTTCATGGAGTTGATCCAAGGGTTCCCATGATGGCTGTAGATGGTCGGGTTGTCGACTACCGCGAACTCGACGATTTTTGTGACTTCTTTCGCCATGACCGAGCTTAATTCTTCGAGGGTCATGGAAGTGACGCCGAGAACCCAGTCAAAGGTTTTGGCTCAGAACGACTTCCCAAGTGGGATCTTCATCCTGTAGAGGGTGTCGCGGAAGATAACGCTGACCGCATTTCCTGTATCGACGAGGATGCGCACTCGAGATCCTGGATTACCAGGTCGATAACCAAAGGATCGCAATGAGGCTTGTCGATTCCGACAGCTTCCGCTCCTCGAAGTGATCGCGGTTAGGAATATCGCTATCCGAAACCAGTTGGAACTTGTCTCGCTCCCGTAGGCTTTTATCGACGAGACTGAGTCTTGGTAGAACTGTGATCCTCCGATGATCATGTTTACCTCCGCGATTGTTGTTGTTTCGTCGCCCGTCTCCTTCCGCTTTTAACCCGCATTGGTTTTCGGTCGCGGTCCTCGGAGACAGTTTTGTTGGTTTTGGGCGGTCAGAGTCCAGAGCAGGTCCTTTATACTTTGACCTTTGATAGTTTGCTGGTGAGGAGTTTTGGGCGGGCGCCGCCGAACCTTGCAGTTCGCAGTGGAGTGACCTCTGGTTTCGTGGAACTCGCAGTAGGAATTATCCTTGTACTGGTTCCTGGTCCAGGTGTTTCCAGAGGTTTTGCCTTGTTCGAAGTTGATGGCGAAGTTATGCTCGCCTGGGCGCCTTCCCCTTCGTGATGGACGCTTTTGTCGCTAACGAGGGTTTTTTCGAGGACGCTTCGTGGTCCGTGCTTCGCGATAAGCTTCATCTCTTCCTCCATGATGATGAAGTCCGCTGTTTTGTGGAGGGTATCCTGATTGTCCGCGTTTTTCCAGTAGTATCCACTTTCGAACTTCGACTTATACCGAGAGTCTTCCTCGTATGCCGACATGACATTGTCGCTGATGCCCGCTACCTCGCCATCACCAGTTTGAACTTCGCGATGAAGTCGCTGGAGCTTACTCGCCCTCCTTCTGAAGCTAGACTCCATAGGTCAACGCCGGACGCCTCTCTATCCATGAACATGGAGTATTGTTTGAGGAACGCCGAGGCCAGTTGGCGGAAGGTTCCGGCGGAGTTCCTTTGAGCCGAGAACCATTCGAGCGCAGCACCCTTTAGGTGCTCGGAAGAGAAGACAATGACCGCCGCCTCGCTCAAGGCCCGAGTTTGCACCTACCCATTGCGATCTGGAAAGACTGCAGGTGCGACTTTAGATCCATCGTACCACATAACCGGGATTTTGATTTTCCCCTGGTCCGATGCGTTTCCGATCCGAAGCGTGAACGGTGTTTTCCGGTTTCCTCGAAGTCTATCGATCTCGGGCGGAACTGGTCGCTTCGATGGATTTGCGATTTCACCGCTTTCACTTCGCCACGGTCTTTAAGAGATTCATGGAGATCATGGATCTCGCTATTGCTACCGGGCGCTCCCGATTTTGTCGGTGCTGGTTTTGATGGATCCGAAGTTTGATCCTCCTCGAAGTTCTTCCTGCTCCATCCAGTAGTTCTTCTTCCTTCGTCATGGGCCTTTCGGCGATACCGCGCCGAAGCGGACTGGCTTCAAGTCCTCCGGTGGATGTCAGCGCTTTCATCGGAAGGATCCGATTGGTCGCTGATATCTAGATCGACGCGCACAACGCCGCTTTGTTTCGTAATGAGTGGAAGGTGCGATGACTGATCGGCTTTCGCTTTGCCTGTTAGTGATTTCTTCCTGATTCTTTTCGCTAAAAGTCCGCGACTACTACCGGCTTATATGACCTGCGGTTAAAAGAATCGAAGCCATCTTCAGAGTTTATCCGACGCTTAAACCAAAATTTTGGGTTTCTTGTATAGCGCTATGATATCCTTGCCGGATGTAAGAGGACCTTGTGTCTGACTACGAAGTTTGTATTTGAGTGAAACGCTGAAAGGCGTCCGTGGGCCAATCGACGGGCATAAGTTGTTTTAAGTCACAGTCGAATCGCTTTGGCGGATGATACAAGTTTTGTTATCTTTTCGAAGTTAGCGACGCCTCGCTTTCAAGATATGATTTTGTTTTTCCGGGCGTTTATGCTATGAGCATAAAAGATAGAAAGAATTTTATTAAAAATTTCAAAAGTTCGAAAGTACATGTGCGGATATTTCGCGCTTTGTGGGAGTATAGAGTATATCGCATCTCCCCCCTTTTGGTGAGGAGGATAGCTGAACTCGCGGTTTCACGAAGCTGCCTACGCACTTTTCGAGGATCAAGCCATCTCAGAAGTTCTGATAGTTGTCACAAACGCTTTTACTCCCGGCGCTGCCGCCCGACAGTTGGTTGGATTGGCGGTTTGTGCGGGGTCGAGCCGCCTCTTTATGGCGTTGACCTGCAGGTTGTCGCCTGTCTGAATCGCTGCCTTTCTGATCATCTTTTTCGAGTCTTCAGGAATGTTGTGTGATTCCTTTGCTCGCTTCGGTTGGCTGCCATGCTCCGATCTTTCAGAGTTTGAACTCGCCAGGTAACAGAGTCTCGATTGTTTCGACTACCCCGCATGGCTGCATTCCCGCTGAGTCGGAAATTTGATGCCGAGGTGATATGGATGGTACTCGCCTTCATGGAGTTGATCCAAGGGTTCCCATGATGGCGCTGTAGATGGTCGTTGTCGACTACCGCTAACTGGACGATTTTGTGACTTCTTTCGCCATGACCGAGCTTAAATCTTTCGAGGGTCATGGAAGTGACCGAATCCAGTCAAAGGTTTTGGCTCAGAACGACTTCCCAAGTGGGATCTTCATCCCGGAAGATAACGCTGACCATACTTCCTGTATCGACGAGGATGCGACGACTCGAGATCCTGATTACCAGGTCGATAACCAAAGGATCACAATGAGGCTTGTCGACCCGACAGCTCGCCTCGAAAGTGATCGCGGTTAGAATATCGCTATCCGGAAACCAGTTGGAACTTGTCTCGCTTTCACCGTAGGCTTTTATCGACGACTGAGTCTTGGTAAACCGTGATCCTCCATGATCATGCTTACCGGGCGATTGTTGTTGTTTCTTCGTCGCCCTGCCTTCCGCTTAACCCGATTGGTTTTCGTCAGCGTCCTCGGAGACAGTTTTGTTGGTTTGGGCGTCGAGTCAGGAGCAGGTCCTTTATACTCGACCTTTGATAGTTTGCCGGTGGAGCTTTGGCGGCGAAGCCGGCGCCGAGAACCTTGCAGTTCGCGAGTGGAGTGACTCGGGTTTCGTGGAACTCGCAGTAGGAATTATCCTTGTACTGGTTCCTGGTCCAGGTGTTTCCAGAGGTTTTGCCTTGCTCGAAGTTGATGGCGTAGTTATGCTCGCCAGCGCCTTCCCCTTCGTGATGGACGCTTTTGTCGCTAATGAGGGTTTTTTTTTCGAGGATGTTTTCTGTGGTCCGTGCTTCGCGATAGAAGCTTCATCTCTTCCTCCATGATGATGAAGTCCGCTGTTTTGTGGAGGGTATCCTGATTGTCCGCGCGTTTTTCCAGTAGTATCCACTTTCGAACTTCGACTTATACCCAGAGTCTCGCTGCCGACATGGACATTGTCGCTGATGCCCAAGCATTGGCCATCACCACCAACCTTCGCGATGAAGTCGCGGGAGCACTCGCCCTCCTTCTTCCGAGCTAGACTCCATAGGTCAACGCCGGACGCCTCTATCCATGAACATGGAGTATTGTTTGAGGAACGCCGAGGCCAGTCATGGAAGCTCCGATGGAGTTCCTTTGAGCCGGAGAACCATTCGAGCGCAGCCTTTTAGGTGCTCGACGAAGAGAAGACAATGACCCGCTGCCTCGCTCGCCTCGAGTTTGCACCTACCCATTGCGATCTGGAAAGACTGCAGGTGCGACTTTAGGATCCGTCTGACTGCCATGTAATCGGGATTTTGATTTTCCCTGGTCTGAGATGCGGTTTCCGTGATCCGAAGGTGAACGGTGTTTTCCATGCTTCCTCGAGAAGTCTATCGATCTCGGGCGAACTGGTCGCCTGATGGATTTGCGATTTCACCGCTTTCACTTCGCCACGGCCTTAAGAGATTCGCGAGATCATGGATCTCGCTATTGCTACCGCGCTCTCTCCTCATTTTGTCGGCGCTGGTTTTGATGGATCCGAAGTTTGATAATCCTCGAAGTTCTTCCTGCTCCATCCAGAGAGTTCTTTCTTCTCGTCATGGGCCTTTCGGCGATACCGCTCACGAGCGGACTGGCTTCAAGTCCTCCAGGGTGGATGTCAGCGCCTTCATCGGAAGGATCCATTGGTCGCTGATATATAGATCGACGCGCCGACGCCGCTTTCTCTTGTTTCCGTGAGCCGGAGTGGAAGGTTCTGCGAGGTCGCTTGCTGTCCTTTTGAGCCGCTTCTCGTGAGTGGGCTCTTTCGGGCATCATTTTCGCCGAGATCCAAAGTCGAAGTCGCCGCTGGGCGCTGCCTTGGTGGATCCGCGGTAACTTGCTCCTCGCAGTTAAGGTGTCGCACTGTTTGGCGAAGCAGGTTATCAGCTTGTTCTGCTGTTCCGCTTCGCGCTGGGCGGAGGTAAACAGTTCCTTCATCTCGCCGAAGCCAGTTGTTTGCATCAGCAGTGATCGGACGATCTCCAGCTGGAGTCTTCAACGCTATGCCGACGGGTGTTCCGCCGGCGCCAAGCCGCCGGCGACGCTGCGCTGTACCAGGCCCGCGTACACCGGCGCCAGGTCGGCATGCGGCGGCGCTGGCCGCCTCTGCTGACGCTGTGCCGCCGGCGCCAGACCGGCGCGCCGCCGGCGCCAGGCCGGCCGCTGCGGACGCTGCGCCGCCGGCAGCTAGCCGTTTGCCGCCTGTGGGTTTTTCCTTTGTTCGATCTTCCCCTAGTCGCTTTGTGCGGGAAATCTTTGAGTTTGGAAGGATCTTTACCGTAGATTTCGAGATAACCGCTTTCAAGGGTTTGAGTAATGTGGTTTAACTTAGACGCTTAAAAGATGGACTTCTAAACAATCGGAAGGCTTTGGAAGAATCATTGTAGCTCATGGACAATCCGACATGGGTTTAAGGGACTAAGTGCCCGCGTTCGAGATCGAGACGATTGCATAGACGGGTACTAGACCCTGCCGCCGCCGACGACAGGGTAAGCCTGCCGCCGCCGCGGTCCTGCGGCCCACCGGTGCCTGCTTGCCTTCGCTGATCCCTCGGCTCACGGTCCGCTCATGCCTTCTTGGAGTTCACAGAGTGACGAATTCGCTTTTGGTTTTGATCATCACTTGGTTTTTCTTTCGAGGACTTCCGGGTGACGATTTCGTCGTCGACCGATTTTGACCCCAACAAGCCACAAATGATAACTCAGTCAAAACATAACAATAAGACAGCCACAAGATAATAATATCTCAGACGTAACATAACATTAACCTAGTCACAGCACAGCAATAAATCAGCCACAATATTACAATAACTCAGCCATAACAAAACCCTAACTCAGTTGCAATATAACCCTAACTCAGACACAACAAAGCCCTATCACACCCGCAGTCGCAACAAAATATATAAAGTTCCCTGAAATATAATATATAACTGAGCAGCAAACTCAACAAAAAGTGAATATATAACATCGAGACACTTTACCGGAAAAGACGAACTCGTAGATAAGAATGCGGCGACGACGATTTCGTACAAACGATTGGAGAAGACGATTTCGGGGAAGTAAACACAAACGCTGATATTCCTTTAAGACAACACGGTATCAACGAAGACAGTTAGTTCGAGGAAGTAAACACAATGTTGACGAGGATTTCGGAAAATCGAAGAATACTTACGGTTCCTTATTCGAGACGACAATGTTTATCTGATTTCTATTTTTTCTAAAACTGATATGTATAAAAATTATTTAATTATTTAATGAGATCCCTTATTTATTTATGTGAAAAGGAACGGTTTGAGACGGTTTGATTATTCTTGGTGATGTGGATTTTGGGATTATTTGAGGTCCCTTATTTGAGACTAATATATTAGAGATGGATTATATATATAAAAATTATTTAATTTAGAAAAACTAACCAATAACGATATGGCTGAGTTATATAAACGATACGGTTGAAGTTTTAATATTGTATTCAGAGTTGAAGGAATGATTTTGTAACTTCAGAGTTTATCATTTTAAATATAATGGAAAGATAAACTTTATCATTTTTATAACTTTTTAGTTCTATTGTTTAGGGTTTGAAGTTCAAATTTAAGAAAAAATAAAAGTTTTAATATTGTATTCAGAGTTGAAGGAATGATTTTTTTCCCGCTCAAAATAGTTTTATCCCGCCAAAATATTTTGTTCCCACCAACTACTAAACGTCAAACAACATACACTTGTCGGCTGACTTATATCATTCAGATACATTAAAGCTGAGTTATGCATACTTTGCGGCTGAGTAATGCCATACATTAAAACAGAAACGAAACTGGTTTACAAATGATTCATGAATTAAAACTAGTTTACATATAAAAAGTAAATCAAAACTGATTTGCAAAATAAACAACTAAAAACAAACTTAAACCAAATAAAAAAGCTAAACTATGGGCTGCTTCAACCACACCCTCAACCATGTCCTCCATCACACTTCAACCACTTCAGCCTTGTTCTCCGTTGTCCTCCTCCTCTTTATCTCTGTCAATAGCCACCTGCATCAAAATCAATACATTAAAACAGTAATGAAACTAAATCTGAGTGAAAAAATATACCTTTCGAGTGATCCAATCTCAGATTCTTCTTGGAACCTTACTGGTGACTAATCTGAGTGAGAGACAAAACAATTATGTGAGTAGAGATCGAGAGATATGTTAACAAGAAGAGTGAAGAAAGGACAGAGATTCAGAATGAACAAAGAACAAATAGATTACTGTTGACTTTCAGATTCTAATACAATCTGCTGAGAGAACAAAGAGAGATTATAGAAGAAGAAAGAAAGAACAAAGAGACAAAGACGTGTAGAAAATTACATTTAATCAAAGGTCAAAAATTGTTATCCTTGATTTAAAAGTTCAACCAATGAGAAAGAATGACGAAGATAGACAAAATAATGATTGTTAGCCACTAGATCAAATTCAATCAATGGTCCTAAAAATAATAAAATTTTTTTTTCATTTCCCTTTAATTGTTTTCAAAAATTGCTTAAATTTAAAGAATTAAACATGATAATTTAAATTGGTATATAATAATGTTTGAGGATTAAAGGTTTGGGATATTGAGATTTGAGATTAATTTTAAACTGTAATATGAAATTAGTTTAAAGGTTTAAAATAAAAGAGTTATAGTAATTGAAATTAGTTTTAAGGTATAAGTTTGAGCATGGGTTTGAGGGTTAAAGATTTTGGCTAATGATTGAGATTAAATTTTGAAACAGAAATAGTTTTGACTTTATATTTAATATATGAAGTTAAATTTAAGATTTGTTGTTAAAATATTAGAGTTCAAAGTTTAAGTTTAGAGTTTAGGGTTTAAACCTTAAATTTTAAATAATAAAACTATCATATTTAATGTTCAAAGATTAATTTCATAAGTTTGATAACTATATAATTCTATAGTTTAGGATTTGAGGTTTAGTTTAAGAAAAGATTAAAGTTGAGTCTTATAAGTAAGTATTGTATAAGTCATTGTAAGAGAACATACATATTCAAGATCAAGTTAAAGTCTCAACTTGAAAATTCAAGAAACTATACACATTCAGTTGATTTATATTCACTTGATATTGATAAGATGATTTTCAATATAACTTTTAAGTACCTGAATTCAGTTTACCGATTTTAGGGTATGTTTGATGGCTGAGTTATATAAACGATAATGACTGAGTTATCTAAACATTTTCTTATTTTAGGTATATTTGAGGTATGACTGAGTTATATAAACGACACGGCTGAGTTATATAAACATTTTCTGATTTTAGGATAGGTTTAGTATTATTACTGAGATCAGATCAGAAAGACCAAATAAGATTTCACCGCAAGCTATCAAACTTCAGTTTCAATACAGTCACAACACAAGGCGATTCATACACAAGAACGAGATCTGTTCAGACACATCCCATGTCTTCTCCGACACATCCCATGACTTCTCCTCTCTAATTCATCTCTCTCTCGTCTCAAGAACGAGATCTGCTCAGATCTCGAAAATAATTAAAAGAGGCAACCCTAAAAACAAAGAGAAAAACAAATGAAAAAAAGAACTTGTTAATTAGTTATGTGGATTTTTCTTAATTATATTTTAATTAGTGATATGGATAATTAATTTATGATGTGGTTTTGATGTTTAAAAATAATTTCAATTTAAAATAACTAACCAAAGGTCTTTATTGTCATTTACTAAGGAGACTATAACAATCTAGTCATTTAAAAAAGATGTATAACACTCTAGTAATAAACCAACTTTTCTATAACATTCTAGTAATTTTCTCACAAATATTTCCATTAAGGAGACGCATCTCAATTATTTTTGGATATCTTTCATAGTATTGTTGTAGACAACTTGTACACTCTATATTAATAAGAGTCTCCTATAACAATTCAATGATTTGAACTGAAGTTGTTGCTGATCAGTATCAGTCGCCCACATTCTCGTGACAATATTTTTGCGGCATAAATAAGTCGTAGCAAATTTTGCATAATTGATGTGAAAAAACTAAACATTAACACAAGATAGATACACGTTTTGTGTTCACTACCAATGGAGCGATTGACTTGATTGTAGCAAGGGTATTTACCTTTAATTTATATCTACAACCAAAAAAGATTAGAGAAAATTACTAGAATGTTATAGAAAAGTTGGTTTATTACTAGAGTGTTATTAATCTTTTCAAAATTACTAGAATGTTATAGTCTCCTTAGTAAATGACAATAAAGACCTTTGGTTAGTTTTTTTTTAATTGAAATTATTTTTAAACATCAAAACCACATCATAAATTAATTATCCACATCAGTAATTATAATATAATTAATAAAATTCACATCACTAATTAACAACTTATTTTTTTGAGATTTTTTTCATTTGTTTTTCTTGTGTTTTGTGGTTGTCTCTTTTAATTATTTTATGAGATCTCGAACAGATCTCGCTTTGAGACGAGAGAGAGAGAGAGATGGTCGAGAGAGGAGAAGACATGGATGTGTCGGAGAAGACATGGGAAGAGGCTCGTCGATCCCGCTGCATCCTTCAATCTCGCCGCAGTCTTTCACCACCAACACGGTCACTTCTCTATTTGCCTCTCTATCTCGTCTGTTTTGAATCTGTTTTTTTTTGTTCTTGGGCAGAGCTGCTGGTCGTGAGCAGAGGAGAGAATATATGGTGGTATGCAGGACTGGAATTAATTACATACATGAATGTTTATATACATGTGTTAACTTGTTCTTGTAACCATAGTTTTAGATTTTGTTAGTATGTTCTTTTTATGTTCTTTGAACTCTCGATAAATTGCAAATTTTGATGATTCAGGTGGTGAGAGTTTGAAAACTGTATGTTATGGCACATGAAAAATGCCATGGAAAACTGTATAATAGCAAAATTATGGTGTTATTAAAATATTTTTCTTGTGTATGAATCGCCTTGTGCTGTGATCTGTATTGAAACTGAAGTTTGATAGCTTGCGGTGAGATCTTATTTGGTCTTTCTGATCTGATATGTCAAGAAGTATACCCTAAACCTATCCTAAAATCAGAAAATGTTTATATAACTCAGCCGTGTTGTTTAGATAACTCAGTCGATCATTTATATAACTCAGTCATACCTCAAATATACCCTAAAATCAGAAAATGTTTATATAACTCAGTCAGATCGCTTAGATAACTCAGTCATATCGCTTATATAACTCAGTCATACCTCAAACATACCCTAAAATCGGTAAACTGAATTCAGGTACTTAAAAGTTATATTGAAAATCATCTTATCAATATCAAGTGAATATAAATCAACTGAATGTGTATAGTTTCTTGAATTTTCAAGTGAGACTTTAACTTGATCTTGAATATGTATGTTCTCTTACAATGACTTATACAATACTTACTTATAAGACTCTAACTTTAATCTTTCTTAAACCTAAACCTCAAATCCTAAACTATAGAATTATATAGTTATCAAACTTATAAAATTAATCTTTGAACATTAAATATGATAGTTTTTATTATTTAAAATTTAAGGTTTAAACCCTAAACTCTAAACTTAAACTTTGAACTCTAATATTTTAACTACAAATCTTAAATTTAACTTCATATATTAAATATAAAGTCAAAAGCTATTTCTGTTTCAAAATTTAATCTCAATCATTAGCCAAAACCTTTAACCTCAAACCTTATACTCAAACTTATACCTTAAAACTAATTTCATTTACTATAATTATTTTATTTTAAACCTTTAAACTAATTTCATATTACATTAAAAATTAATCTCAAATCTCAATATCCCAAACCTTTAATCCTCAAACCTTATTATATACTGAATTTAAATTATCATGTTTAATTCTGTAAATTTAAGCAATTTTGAAAATAATTAAAGGAAACGAAAGGAAAGTTTTATTATTTTTGTGACCATTGATTGAATTTGATTGTGGCTAACAATCATTATTTTGTCTATCTTCGTCCTTCTTTCTCATTGGTTGAACTTTTAAATAAAGGATAACAATTTTGACCTTTGATTAAATGTAATCTTCTACACTTTGTCTCTTTGTTCTTTCTTTCTTCTTCTATAATCTCTCTTTGTTCTCTCAGCAGATTGCATGAGAATCTGAAACAATAGTAATCTATTTGTTCTTTGTTCATTCTGAATCTCTTTGTCCTTTCTTCACTCTTCTTGTTAACATATCTCTCATCTCTACTCACATATTTGTTTTGTCTCACTCAGATTAGTCGCCAGTAAGGTCTCCAAGAAGAATCTGAGATTGATCACTCCAAAGGTATATTTTCACTCAGATTTAGTTTCGTTTCTGTTTTAATGTATTGATTTTGAAGCAAGTGGCTATTGACAGAGATAAAAGAGGGAGGAGGACAACGGAGAACAAGGCTGAAGCGCGGGTTGAAGTGTGACGATGGAGGACATGGTTGAGGGTGTGGTGAAGCAGCCCATAGTTTAGTTTTTTTATTTGGTTTAAGTTTGTTTTAGTTGTTTATTTTGCAAATCAGTTTTGATTTACTTTTTAAATGTAAACCAGTTTTAATTCAAGAATCATTTGTAAACCAGTATTGTTTATGTTCTAATGTATGACATTACTCAGCCGCAAAGTATGCATAACTCAGCTTTAACGTATCTAAATTATATAAGTCAGCCGACAAATGTATGTTGTTTCAAGAAAGTTTCAGAGTTTAGGCGGAACAAAATATTTTGGGAACAAAATCATTCCTTCAACTCTGAATACAATATTAAAACTTTAATTTTTCTTAAATTTGAACTACAAAGTTATAAAATGATCTCTATCTTTCCTTTATATTAAAATGATAAAATCTGAATAATTAAATAGAAAATAATTAAATAATATATTAGTCTCAAATAAGGGACCTCAAAATCCCAAAATCCACATCACCAAGAGTAATCAAACCGCCTCAAACCGCTCCTTTTCTCATAATTAAATAAGGGATCTCATTATCTCTTTAATAATTAAATAATTTTGAAAGCCAGTGGTCAGGTGCACTATTACTTTGGAGCCCACCAAGTAAGAGGAAAGGAGAGCTGGGTCATGACTCGAGCACTTGTCATGCAGAGGTCCAACGGAACTGGCGCCATTGGGCTACTATGGGGTCCCTACCACTACACTTGAAGGAATCACCATACATATCAGTTTTCAAAAATAAATCGATAAACATCGCCGCCTCAAGAAGGAACCGTAAGTAATCTCCGATTTTCCTCAAATCCGCCGACATTGTGTTTACTTCCAAAATTGTCTTCTCTCCAATCGCTTGTAAATCGCCTTCGCCAGATTCTTATCTGCTATGAGTTGTGTTTTTCCAAAAAAATGTCACACGCTATATATTCAGTTTTGGTTGA
>JAEACV010000035.1:0-58749 GCA_016432835.1 Brassica nigra | reverse complement strand
AGAACGCTTAACAAAAGCCAATCTTTTACGTAAGCAAGACGCTGCTGGATGCGGAAACTCGATATCCGCTAATGGAAAATTAGCATTCGGCCATAACCTCGCAAGAAAACTAAGACCATATTTCCAGTCTCATACTATAGTGGTTCTCACCACGCTCCCACTCGCGGATAATCTCTGCACAGTCCGAGCCAATCTGGTAGGCTCGCAAAATGGGCAATCGAACTGAGTGAATACGACGTAATATCGCTTCAAGGACATGTGCAAAGTCCCAAGTACTTGGATTTCTTGGTAGAATTACCCACTAGAGACATGACTAACGAGCAACCAAACTCAACTTGGGTCCTCCAGGTCGACGGAACTTCGTCCAAACAAGGAGATCCGAATCGAATACGACTCACCTTCTCTAACGGGAAATCCGAACAGTCTTTCCATTGGCTTTTCATGCTTCAAACAATGAGGCAGAATACGGCACTCGTCGCAGGCTTCAGGCTGGCCCATGGATTAAAAATCTGTAATATTCACGCTTACTCGCGATTCTCGCTAGTCGCCAATCAATACAGCGGAGAATATGAGGCAAGAGATGAAAGGATGGACGATATCTAAAACTCGCCCAAGAACTGTCTTGTTTTCACCAGTTCGCCCTGACCAGAATTCCTCGCCGAAAACGCCCAGGCCGACGCTTTGGCTGCCCTCGCCTCAAGCTCAGATCCAGGGCTCCAAAGGATAATCCCGGTCAATTCATCGAACATCCAAGCATCGACCACCGTGGTCGCCAATCTAATCCGAGAGATTGAAGATGAAGAAGTCGAGGATCAACCGAAGCGGATGTGGACCCAACCGAAACGGCTGGGACAGCCCTTGGTTAGAACCAATCCGATCCTATATCGAATGGAACCATACCCGCCAAAATGGGCGGCCCGAAGTGAAAACCTGGCACCACGGTATGTCACGATAGAGGGAGAAATTTATAAGTGGTGTTTCTCCGGTCCTCATGACATGCGAGAAGGAGAAAGGGCAAGAAGAATCATGGAAGAGGTCCATTCTGGATCATGCGGAAATCATTCTGGCGGAAGATCTCTCGCAGTCAAAATCAAACGCCACGGTAATTATTGGCCAACCATGGTAAAAGATCTGTAGAAATTTGCCCGAAGTGCGAAATGCCAAAGGCATGCTCCAACAATCCATCAACCCGCTGAAATCCTCTCCTCAATCTCGCCCCTATCCTTTCATGCGATGGTCCATGGACATTGTCGGACCTATGCACCATCAAAACAAAAACGCCTTCCTAGTCCTCACGGATTTCTTTTCCAAGTGGGTAGAAGAAGAATCCTACGCAAGTATCAAAGACACACAAGTCGAGAACTTCGGCAGAAACATATGATAACTAGACATGGGGTCCCATACTAAATCGTAATGACAATGGATCTCAATTTATCTCTGCTAGATTCAAGCATTCTGCAAAAGTGGAAAATAATGACTTACAAAGTCAACCCCCAGGTATCCGCAATGCAACGGACAGAAACCATCAACAAGACCATCCTTGACGGACTAAAGAAGCCAGACGCCAAAAGGGCGATGGGCAGAGGAGCTCAAGGAGTTCTTTGGTCCCATCGCATAACCCCAAGACGGCTACGGTGAAACTCCATTCGCCCTCGCTTATGGAACGGAATGCATGATCCCCGAAGTAGAATTCCCCGGCGCGGAGAAGATTCCTCCCCAACGAAGATCTAAACAACGCTATGATGCTGGACTATCTCGACCTTATCAATGAACGCGGACCGGCGCCATTCAATCCAAAATTACCAGCACGCCGTCGTAGTAAACTCAAACGACGCTTATCGAGGTTCAGAGAAGGCGATTTAGTCTTACGCAAAGTTTTCCAAAACACTGCCAATCCAAACGCAGGAAAACTGGGAGCAAACTGGGAAGGACCATACAAAGTCATAAAAGTAGTCCCACCAGGCTCATACCAAATCGCAAACATGCAAGACGCCAAAATCCCGAACTTGGAATGCAATGCACCTCAAAAAATACTACCACTAAACAATAAAATGTGGTACAAAAGAACTACGAGATGGCTTGATCCCTAGGCAAGGGTATCGAGGCAACCCGCCAACCGGGCGGATTCAGCTATCCCCAATGAAAAAAAAGGGGAGGGTACGATATCGTGATACTCCCACAAATTTCAAGACTCTAAAATTTTCAAACTTCTCTCGACTTTTTCAAATCAGCCAAACGCCACAACAACGGATCTAGTATCCACTCGCATTATCACATCCAAAAACAAATCCCGAGGGCTAACACTTCACGAAGCAAAGTGAATGTAGACGCTTCTCCCTGGTTAAATTTACGCCGACCCTGGTCCCGCCCAAAACGGAAACAACAGTTTTCTGGCGCAAACATTCGCAGACATCCCCAAAGCCCGCGAGCGCTTCAAATCACGAGATGCATAAGGAAAATCAACCTTCAGCACTGGCGACGCCGCTAACGCTTTGAAGGACATTCTTTCCGCGAAAACATTGCAGATGAAATCTTCGCCTCTGAACATACAAACGCATTCCTCAAACGGTATCATTTCGCTGTTGCTGATCACAACAAACGAACTCTAACGCCCTAAACAGACAAATAGCCGCCCTTCAAGGGTAGGCTCTCTTTACATCCGACAAGGATAAACATAGCTACGCTATACAAGAAATCCAAAATTTTGGTCTAGCTCTTCAGAAGGAAGTAGCTCGACTCACTTCCAAACAAATCATATAAGTTTCCACAACAATTCTGGATTTTAAACGGTATGAGTCAGGATAAAATCGCAAACAGGCAAAACGAAAGCCGATTTGTCATCGCGAAAGCCTCAGTCCGAGAGTAAACCTAGGTCTTGCTTTAAACCCAGCCACGCTTGATCTTGACATCTCACGCATAGTATGGTATACTAGATTCAAAATTTGTCTCTTCACTTAAGCCTATTCGCTTTCACAAACTTCAGAATCGTAAACCGCTGAAAATCTTTTATGCAAACAATAGGTACGGGTGATCATCAGGAACTAGGAATGAGAGACGACACTCACACCTCCCTTCTTCTCATACTTCAAAACTGAAGTTCATAAATAATCAAAAGCCGCTTCATAGATTGAGACCGTAAAGTTCAACAAAACCCCAAAAGGGCAGGGATTCAAAGCCACCAACGCCAGTCCCGGTAATACATCATGGCCTCTTAACGGTCAAACATATAAAATCCCAGAAGGGATTGATAAACCTAGACGCCCCAGGAGCGCCACCTTCATCCTCACTCGCGATAGGGATAGCCTCGCCACACCTCCCTCGTCAGATCGCCACTACCCTCGCCCACGCCAGCCTCGCAATCCTCTCCCTCCTGATCTCTTCCCAGTCCTCGGAGGTCGACGCAGGGTATTCTGGCCTGCAGGCGGCAAGGATCGAGTCGAATCTCCTCGTGGTCACTTCACCTCCTTTGCAGGATCTATAGTCTGGCCTCTTCCAAGTCCAAAGACGGGCCTCGCTACCTCGGCAACTCGAGCTCACTCAAACTCCCCTCGATTCCGCTAAACCCAAGTCCTCTCGGATGGCTATCAAGGACTAAACAGGGTGGCCATCCTCGCCGATGACCAAAGAATTCTTCATGGCATCGCAACTTCCGAGGATCTACGCTCATCTCATCATGAGTCTGATCTTCTCCTGAAGACGGCGGACTTCCGAGGATTTTCTCCTCTTCTCCTTCTTCACCTTGAGTAACTAACTCAAGGTCTTCCCAAGATCACGCCAAGATCACTGATAATGAACCTCAAGCTGGGACGCTCAAGGCATGGTGTCCTCAACAGTTCGTATGCGCCTTAGTACGCTTCAGCCTTCCCGCGACTTTAATTCCACCTTCGATAGCTTAATGACTTCCGACCCGCACTCGCCAAGCATTCAATAATCAGCTACACAAACTGTCCGCAAAAGGAGGAGGAGTATCATCGAAAAAAAAGCAATACAAGAATTGCAGATAGATTCAAATCAACCTTGAACGATGACGCCGCCAACGCTCTGAAAGATCGCCCTCGCTTCTTTGCACCCCGCTCTTTCGCCCGATGCCGCATCAGCCCTTGCCCTTCCTTTGGGCACGGCGCTGCACCAGCCGCTGGCAGCCTCAAGACGAGTTCCCTTCGCCGGGAAGAGGTAGATTCTATCGCATCCTCTTCCGAGATCACGATCGAGCAGTCGAACCCGATGGATGGGCCTGAACATCAAGAATCTGTTCAGGAACAGTAACCCTTCCGCAGGCGGAGGGCATCGGATGGGACTTCGGAGCTGGGAGCCTGAAGAACAGGCGAAGAGGCCGAAGTGGCAGGCAAAGAAATCGGAGGAACAGGCAAAGGAGTTGGAGCCGCGGAAGGAACATCGGGCGTCTCAGTCCTCGCCCGCTTTGAGCCTTTCGCAGCGCTGCGCCGATAGATTAGCCTTGAAAGAGTCAAACCCATCAATGAGGGACGGAGAAGGCCCTGAACGCCGGAACCGCCAGAGCTTGGCTGGCCGGAACTGCCGGAGCTTGGCTGGCCTCGCCCATCTCAACATCAGAATCATTCTTTTCAACTTGGGATGAAGACATTTTCCTTCTTGAGAGAGAAGAAGAGAGGATTTGGAGAGATGTGAAGAATGAGAAGGGAAGGCTGGCTATTTATAACAAAAGATGGGAGATGACATAGGTTTCTCGCGAAAGAGTCCTTAATAAAATTTCGATTTTCAGAAAATTTGTTATTCACCGCAAAATCGCCTCCCATCTTATACGGGCTGGGGCTAACTGTTGCCAAAACGGTTATCTCAAATTCGCTAACGATCCTTCCAAACTCAAAGATTTTCCGCATCGAACGACTAACGGGGGAAAGATCGGGCAACGGAAAACCCATATGCACCCTAGCTCATGCCGCGTATCGCCACGCGAGCTGGTCTACGCGCCGCGCAACGCCCATGCCGCGGCACGCCACGCTGGGTCGTCAAGGCCGCGCACACTCGCCTGGCGCCGTGGCACCTGGTCTATTTCGCGCACTCGCCACGTAGGCCGCCTTTGGCGCCGCGTTATCACGGTCGTCCTGGCGCGGCATCGCCAGCCACGCTGGCCGCCTGCGCCATGCACGCTACCACGCTGGTCGCCCAAATACGGCATCCGCCTGGCGCCGGGCGTAACGCTGGTCGCCGCTTCACGGGCAACACTTCATGCCGGGCGGCACGCTGGCCACTTAACGCTGTCGACGGCCCCGTCCTGGTCTCGTCCATCATGCTCGGTCGATCCCATCTTGGCTTGTTTGGATCGATCCTCGCGGAGGTTGGTACGATCACGGCTACTGAATGAACATCTTTCGATTCGTTGGAATCGCCCTCGATGTTTTACGACAAAACTAGAAGGATTGGATTTCTCAGAAGATATCGATAAAACAAAGATCGATTAACTTGAACATCGATTCTTTAGCTATAACGGTTTACTTTACAAAGTTAGTCTTTTCGAGAAATCGATAAAACGCTCAACGACTTAAGACAAGTCCACGGACTTACTTTACGATTTTAAGAATTCAGGCCCAATCATGCTGTGACGGTTTATCCGATTTCCAAACATCGGATAAACATCAAGTCACCAAAAATAGGAAAAACTCAAGGATAATTAATAAGATCAACGAAAATGGAATACTTCAAGAGATAAACTTGGGCCCAAATAGGTCCATCATCCTAAGGCAAACCAGCCTAGAAATGAGTATATAAGGAGAGCAAGAGCTGAGGAGAAGGGGATCCGAAAATTAGACTTAGAGCATTCTGCTAGCTTATAAGAATTAGGGCTTAGGTGGTTAGACTACGGAGCAAAGCATAGGACGCTTGGCTGCCTGCTTAACTCTATCTTTTCTTTAATCGCAAATCTCTCTGCCTTTCGGAGAATCTTTGTACTGATCTTCATCTAATAAAACACCTTCGGGCAAATATTTCAACTCTTATTTTTATCTATTGAACTTTATCGATTTGTGGCAACGAGAGAACTGACCTTCAAGGAAAGTCGGGTTTACTTGGCTTTCCTCCGCAATCTTATTTATTGAAAATCGACGGTTTGAATTTCGGCCCCACAAGTCTTTGATAGCTGTCCGCGAAGTGGGACTTGGCTTTAGCTGGGATCGAGGGGAGTCTGAGCGAAGCTCGAAGTTGCTTCGGGTAACGAGGCCCCGCCTTCGACTCGAGGAAGCCAGACTATCGGCCCAGAAAGGAGAGGGCGACCGAGGGAGACTTCATTCGATCCTGCCGCCTGCAGGCCGAATGCACCTCATGCTTCAACCTCCCAAGACTCAGAAGATCAGGAGCGCCGGAGAGGATTACGAGGCTGGCGCTGACGAGGCGGTAGGGCGGCGCCGAACAGAGAGGCAACGGCGAGCTATCCCTATCACGGGTGAGTTTGGGATGAAGGTGACGCTCCTGGAGCGTCTAGGTTTACTAATCCCTTCGGGATTTTGTTTTATATGTTTCGCCGCTAAGAGGCCATGATGTATTTACCGACTGGCCGCTGGTGGTTTCAATTCCTGCCCCTTTGGGCTTTGTTTGAACTTTTGGTCTCAATCTATGAAACGCTTTCGATTATTTATGAACTTCAGTTTTTCAAGTATGAGAAAGAGGTGTGAGTTGTCGCCTCATTCCTAGTTCCCTGATGATCACCGTATCTATTGTTTGCATAAAGCGCAGATTTTCCGCGGGTTTACCGATTTACGCTAAAAGTTCGCGGAAACTAATAGGCTTAAGAAGAGACAAATTTTGATCTCGTGATACCATACTATGTCTGTGAGATTTCAAGATCCAGCGGGCTGGCTTGTGGCAAGACCTAGGTTTACTCGACTGAGGCTTTTGCGATGACAAATCGGCTGCTTTAATTCATGGCGATTTTAACCTGACTTGTACCGCTTAAACTGCCAATTGTTGTCGGCTTATATGATTTGTCTCATGAGTCGAGCTACTTTACTTAAGAGCTAAACCAAAATTTGATTTCTTGTATAGCTCTTTGTTTATCCTTGTCGGATGCAAGAGAGCCTACCCCTGAAGGGCGCTATTTGTCTGTTTAGACGTTAGAGTTCGCTTTGTTGTGATCAGCAACAACGAAAAGATGCCAGTTTAGAGGCATGTTATGTGGGAACCGAAATTCACACCGCCATTTCCGATAAAGATTTATGGAGGAAAACCGAAGTTAACCCGATCTTCCTGAAGGTCCCGGATATCTGCTACCGCACACGAAACCATCAAATAAAGTTGCGAAATAGAAATCGTAAAATTGAGCGAAAGAGATCTTATTTCTGAATTCTCGCTTTGAGCTGTACAACAAGAAAAGAAACCGCCGTAGTGGCTGTCGAGGAGTCCGCTAGTCTGATGCCTAAGTCTATCCTAGTTGAGTCCAGCAGTCGCTAGTGAAAACAGAAAAGAATGCTAAATCGCCTAAGTGCTAAGTGCTTCAAAGTTTGTGATCTGTTTTGGTTCTTGCTCAAAGCTCTCCTTATATACCCTCCTAAACGGCTCATCTTCTGCGGGCTGAGTCGGCTTTTTCCATTTTCGCCCATCTTCGTGGTTTATCGGGAAACTTGACATTTATCTTCGGAAATCTTGACATTTATCTTCTGAAACTTGATATTTATCTTCTGGAAACTTGACATTTATCTCTTATGTGAGGATAAAGATAAACCGCCATAGTTATCCTTCCTTTCGAAAATCGTGACGTACGCTTTTGCCACGCGGCCGCTTTAGGCGTTTACGTTTTTTCAAAGGACGGTCTTTGAAGGTTTCGTGTTCAAGGAACCTCAATTCCTCGTAAAGTCGAGATAGTGGTGTTTCAGAATAACCGTGGTCGTACCAAACTCGCGATTGATCCAAACAAGCTAAGATGGGATCGAACCGACACCATAGGACGAGACCGGACGAGGGCCACAGACCGACGCCAGTCAATTCGGCCATTTATGCCGCCGGCTTGTGTTGATGCCGCGCTGTGGCCGGTCCGCTGCGGATGGTGCCGCCGCTTAGGCCGGTGCGCACCGTGCTAGGGCCGCCTACACCCGCTGCGGCCGCCAGGTTGGTGCCGCCGGGCGCCAGTCGGTTCGCTGCTGACGGTGCCACCGGGCGCCAGGTCGGTGCCGCCGGCGCTTAATTGGTGCCGCTGGCGCCAGGTCGGTGCTGCCGTTAGGTGCTGGCGCCAGGCCGTTGCTGCCGCCGTGCCGCCAGTCTGCTTGCGTCCGTTGTGTCGCCGACGCCAGGTTGTGCCTGCGGCCGGTGCTGTACGGTGCCATTGGCGCCAGGCCAGTCTGGCTGGCCCCGGTGATGCCGCTGGTGTTGTATCGCCCGTCTCCCGGAAAGGTCACCGGGCGCCAGGCCATTTTGCCGCCTTTGGTTTTTTCGTTGTTCGATCTTTCCCCGCTAGTTGTTTCATGCGGAAATCTTCGAGTTTGGGAAGGTTTGCCGTGATTTCAGATAATCGCTTCTAATTGTGAGATTTCCTCGAGTATCGGATTTGAGATGGACTTGATTCGTAGATTTTCCGCCGCCAAGGATGCGAAAGCAATGTGGCTTCGAAGCTTTAGAGTGTAAAAGATGAATCTTTTAAACAATCGAAGGCTTTTATGGAAGACCATTGTAGATCTCGACGATCCAGACATGGGTTTAAAGAACCAAGATGCTGCTGCTGCCCGAGATCATGAGATGATCGCACGGATGGGCCAGGACCCTTGCCGCTATGCCAGACGGGAGTGGACGGTTTCCCGCTGAGTTTTATCGGTTTACTAACCCGCTTTTGGCTTTGATCGCCGCTGGCTTTCCTTTCGAGGATTTGTGACGATTTCGCCATTGACCGATTTTGACCCCAACAGTTATTCTCCCAGCTAGCAGGAACCGAGTGCTTGTCGGATCCTAGCTTGGCGGTATAGCCGCATGGGAAGGTGTTGAGACGTAATCGCTACCGAAAAGTCGGGTAAATAGTGATTTTACCTTTATATGGATGGAGTAAGAAATCTCATTCTTACTTCATCATAAGAAATTTACTCTCTCTCAAGAATCCTTTCTCTTTAAGAACAATGTCTTCAAGATCCTCAAAGAGAAACTTCTTCCCATTCATCCTCGATGACTCTCCTGCCCATGTGACGGTGAAGCAGAGGAGTCGGTCGAGGAGGAAAAGAAGAATGCGCATCGAGCCCTTGTAGGTTCGCTTCCCCAACACCGCCAGAGATCCCTGTTCCGAGGAGGCCTCCGAGGCAGCCCGGTGCTCTTTTGCGCCGAAGCTCGGTTTCAGTAAATATCCAAGGTTCTTCGAGATTTTACCAGGTTCCCGGGAGTCAAATTCTGGATTCCCGCTAACGAGTGCAAGGAATCCTCCGCAAGGTTTCTTTACATGTTACGGCTTTTACGTCGCCGCATGTGGTTCCCGACCTGGTGCCATTGTTCGCGGCGCTTCACCGCTTCAACTTTCGATCAGCCAACTCAGCGCTCCTGCCTTGGAGAGTTGGTTTGGCGTATTGATCGCTAGCTACTAACTCGGATTGATCTTGGTCCCGGCGATTTCGGTCTTTGGGGCACTCGCCGACGGGAGTGACGGTTACTACTCCATGCTGCCTAAGAAGGATATGGCCGGATTCAGGGACTACTTCAATCCCAAATCGCGGCAGGAGCGCTTCGCCCAAATAGACGGCGAAGCGAAAGCATGGAACTTCAACCGAGGTAATACTAATTGAAAACCCTGTTGTCTATTTCACCTTTTCGAAGTGCGAATTTAGTGAAAATTTCGTTTTGTGGGAACAACCCTACCGCGCGATTTGCCTGGTGACGCCTTTGTCAAGAGAGATCTTCTTCACAAAGGCCGTTTTTCTGAAATCCTTCACTCGAACGGATTCGGTGACGCTGTTAGACTTTATCGGTCCCGTGATCCTGTCCCGTCAGATGATGCCGAACCTGTCACCGCTCCTATCCGAGGCGCAGACAGAGGTCTCGTAAGGGGAAGGAAATCGATGATGGGGAAGGCTCGAAAGTCCTTCACCGCTGGGAGAAAACCTAGTTTTTTGCCAACGGAAAAGGCGAGCCAGCGTTTTCCACCTAACAACTTCTTTGATGGCCTTCCTCCCGAGTTTACTACTGATGAGTCGCTGGAGGATGAGGAGAAACAACGGTTTTTGCCGAGGGCTCCCAACGCGTCAACGAGGTTTGCCCTTCAACTTCTTTAACCTTTGCGCTTGAATATGTATATGCTTGCTGATCTTGAGTTTATGCAGGACTAAGAGTGTTTAGCGAGGCGCTTTGACTCGAAGTTTCCGCAAATCCAGGATTGCTAACTTCAAGACCACGTAGAGAGCGAGCTTTTCCGGTTCACAAGAGGTAAAGGCGAACGCTAAGTGCTGAGCTTCACGCCGAGCTCGCTCGGGCGGAAAGGAGAGGAAGAAGGATGGTCGCAGGAGGTGGCAAGACGGGCGAATCGCTTGCTGCTGAGTTTCAATGTTTTAAAGAAGCTCGGAGTTTGTTGGTGATTTCCGCGAAAGTGCCGGGTTCGGTCAGAACCTTTACAAGTCTCAGAACCCGGATTTCTCTTCGATTCGAGATTGCTGAAATGAAGGATTTCATGGCCGAGTGCGCCATGCTGAGTCCTTGGTTCCTCCGTAGAAGAAAGAGTCCGAGACTATGGGAACCTATCGAGGTTTCCGAGGATACGGTGGAGGCCGGAGCCGGCGAGAACGCCGAGGGTGGTGGGAACGCCAGGCGGAATGAGGAAGTGGACCAGCCTGCTAGTTCATTTGGGATTTCCGTGATCCGGATTTCAATGTTGACTTTTTGTGAATCGATATTTTGGCCGTAGGTCCGCTTTTAGTAATTTTATTCTGCACCGCTGAGGTTGCATTCTTATGTTTTGGGACTGGCCGCTGGTGGCTTTGAATCCCGCCGCCTTTTGGCGGCTTGAATATGAAATTTTGCGTAGATTTCGCCTTTTGTTTTGATTTATACTTTCGCCAAGTGTAGAGGGAAGGATGAGTAGTCACTTCAGATCCTAACTTTTTTTGTCGCTGGTCCAGATGCTACTTTTAGCGAGCGCTTAGGTGTAAGCTATAAGAGACATGTTTTGGGATCTCGTGATACCATACTATGTCTGTGAGATGTCAAGATCCAGCAAGACTGGGTTTAGGCAAGACCTAGGTTTACTCTCAGCTTTGAGGCTGTGCGATGACTGATCGGCTTTGCCTGTTAGTGATTTCTTCCTGATTCTTTTCGCTTAAAGTCCGCGACTAGTCGCCGCTTATATGACTTGTGTTAAAAGAATCGAAGCTATCTTCGAGTTTATCCGAGACGCTAAACCAAAATTTTGGTTTCTTGTATAGCGCTGCTATGATATCCTTGTCGGATGTAAGAGGACCTTGTAGGTCTGACTACGAGTTTGTATTGAGGAACGCTTTGTGTGTGTCCGCCGGGCCAATCGACGGGCGGAGTTATTTTAAGTCGCAGGTGGACTGTCTTGGCGGATAATGAAGTTTTGTTATCTTTTAAGAAGTTGCGACGCCGCCGCTTCTTTGAAGATATGATTTTCGCTTTTTCGCCGCTGATGCTTAAGGGAGCATAAAAGATAGAAAGAATTTTATTAAAAATTTCGAAGTGGGAGTACATACAGCGGATTTTTCGCTTTTGTGGGAGTATAGCTGAACTCATTTCTGGACGAAAGCTGCCTACGTACCCTTCGAGGATCAAGCCATCTCAGAAGTTCTGATAGTTGCCGCAGACGTTTTACTCCCCGCGGCATGCCGCTTCGACCGTGCTGGTCGGATCGGTGGTTTTGCGGGGTCAGCTGTCCGCTTTACGGCGTGGACTCAGAGGCTTTGTCGCTGTCTTGAATCGTTGCCTGTTTGGATGATTCTGATCATCTTTCTTCGAGTCCTCGGAATGTTGTGATTCCTTGCTCGCTTCGGTTGGCCGCAGGGCGCTCCGATCTTTCGCAGTTTGAACTCGCTAGGTAATGAGTCTCGATTGTTTCGACTACCCTGTGATGGCTGCGTTCCGTCGGAGTCGGAAACTTGATACCGAGGTGATATGTGGATGGTACTGCCTTCATGGAGTTGATCCAAGGGTTCCCATGATGGCGCTTGTAGATGGCCGGGTTGTCGACTACTGCAAACTCGACATTTTTGTAACTTCCTTTGCCATGACCGAGTTTAATTCTCCCGAGGGTCATGGTAGTGACCAAAACCCCACAAAGGTTTTGGCTCAGGGACGACTTCCCAAGTGGGATCTTCATCCTGTAGAGGGTGTCGCTGAAGATGACGCTGACCGTGCTTCCTGTGTCGATGAGAATGCGCCGACTTCGAGATCCTGGATGACCAGGTCGATTACCAAAGGATCGCAGTGAGGTTTGTCGATGCCGACGGTCTCGTGGTTCCTCGAAAGCCATTGTGTGGTTAGAACATCGCTGTCCGGGAACCAGTTGGAACTGTCTCGCTTTTCGCCCGTAGGCTTTTATCGATGAGACAGAGTCTTGGTAGAACTGTGATCCTCCGATGATCATGTTTACTCCGCGACTGCTGTTGTTCCTTGGTCGCCCTGCTTCTTCCGCTTTTCCATTGGTTTTCGGCCCAGCGTCCTCGGAGACAGTTTTGTTGGTCTTTGGCGGTCGGTCCCGGAGCAAGTCCTTTATACTCTTGACCTTTGATAGTTCGCCGGTGAGGAGTTTTGGCGGCAGCCGGCCAGAACCTTGCAGTTCGCAGTGGAGTGACTCTGGTCTCGTGGAACTCGCAGTAGGAGTTATCCTTGTACTGGTTCCTGGTCCAGGTGTTTCCGGAGGTTTTGCCTTGCTCCGAAGTTGATGGCGAAGTTATGCTCGCCGCCTTCCCTTCGTGATGGACGATTTGTCGCTACGAGGGTTTCTTCTGGACGCCGTTTTCTGGCGGTCCGTTTCATGATAGAAGCTTCATCTCTTCTTCCATGATGATGAAGTCCGCTTCTTGTGGAGAGTATCCTGATTGTCCGCGCTTTTCCAGAGTATCCACTTTCGAACTTCGACTTGTACCAGAGAGTTTTCCCTAGAGCCGACATGACATTGTCGCTGATGCCCGCTACTCGCCATCACCAGTTTGAAGTCGCTGGAGTGACTCGCCTTCCTTCTGAGCTAGACTCCATAGATCCACGCCGGACGCTCTGTCCATGAACATGGAGTACTGTTTGAGAAACGCCGAGGCCAGTTAGGAAGCTTCCGGCGGAGTTCCTTTGAGCCGAGAACCACTCGCGCAGCACCTTTGAGGTGCTCGACGAAGAGAAGACAATGACCTGCGTCCCCGCTTCGCCCGAGTTTGCACCTACCCATTGCGATCTGGAAGGACTGCAGGTGCGACTTTGATCCGCTGACCGCCATAGACCGGGATTTTGATCTTCCTGGTCTGAGATGCGTTTCTTGATCCGAAGTGGTGAATGGCGCTCGCGGCTTCCTCGAAGTCTATCGATCTCGGGCGGAACTGGTCGCCTGATGGATTTTGGCGATTTCACCGCTTCGCCACGGTCTTTTTTGAGATTCGCTGAGATCATGGATCTCGCTATTGCTGCCGGCGTTCTCCGAAGCTGTCGCGCTGGTCGCGATAGATCCGAAGTTTGATCTTCCGCGAAGTTCTTCCTGCTCCATCCAGTAGAGTTCTTCTTCCTCTTCGCCATGGGCCTATCGAAGGATACCGCCTGCCGAGCGGACTGGCTTCGGTTCTCCTGGGTGGATGTCAGCGCTTTCATCGGAGGGATCCGATTGGTCGCTTCCTTTGTTTCCGCCGCCGGAGTGGAAGGTTCGCGAGGTCGCTTGCTGTCCTTTCGAGCCGCTTTCGAGTGGGCTCTTTCGGGCATCTTTTCTCGCTTGGGAGATCCAAAGTCGAAGTCTTCTGCCGCTGGGCGCGTCTTGGTGGATCCGCGGCGCAACTTGCTCCTCGCAGTTAGGTGTCGCACCTGTTTTGGCGAAGCAGGTTATCAGTTTGTCCTGTTGTTCCGCTCGCTCCGGGCGGAGGTAAACAGCCTTCATCTGCCTGAGCGCCAGTGTTTGCATCAGCAGACTGCGGACGATCTCCAGCTGGAGTCTTCAGTTGGTGCCGACGGGTGTTCCGCCTTAGCTGGCTGATCTTGGTGATGTCAGACATGATCGAAGGCAGTAGGCGTAGATAGATAGATCCGTGATCCCCCCCTCCTTCTAGCCAAACTCGGGAACCAAAATTCACACCAATTTCCGATAAAGATTTATGGAGGAAACCGAAGTTAACCCGATCTTCCTTGAAGGTCCCGGATATCTGCTGGGCCGCATTAACGAAACAATCAAATAAAGTTGCGAAAATAGAAATCGAAAAATTGAGCCGAAAGAGATCTTATTTCTGAATTCTCGCTTGAGCGGTACAACAAGAAAAGAAACCGCCGTAAGGCTGTCGAGGAGTCCGCTAGTCTGGTGCCTAAGTCTATCCTAGTTGAGTCGCAGCTCGCTAGTGAAAACAGAAAAGAATGCTAAATCGCCTAAGTGCTAAGTGCTTGAAAGTTTGTGATCTGGTTTGCTTCTTGCTCAAAGCTCTCCTTATATACTCCTCCTAAGACGGTCTATCTTCGCGGCTGAGTCGGCTTTTTCCATTTTCGCCCATCTTCGTTTATCGGGAAACTTGACATTTATCTTCGGAAATCTTGACATTTATCTTCTGAAACTTGATATTTATCTTCGAAACTTGACATTTATCTCTTATGTGAGGATAAAGATAAACCGTCATAGTTATCCTTCCTTTCGAAAATCGCATTGGCCGCTTGGCCACGCCAAGCCGCTTTTAGCGCTACGGTTTTCAAAGGACGGTCTTTGAAGGTTTCGTGTTTCCGGGAACCTTTCACCTCGTGAAAGTCGAGATAGTGGTGTTTCGTAATAACAGACGCATTCAAACTCGCAGATTGATCCAAACAAGCTAAGATGGGATCGAACCGACACGATAAAGGACCGAGACTGGACGAGGGCCACGGATCGACGCTTGGTTCGCCCGCACGATCGGTGCCGCTGGCGCCAGGCCGCCCGCTGATAAAAGCCGCCGGTGCCAGCCGGGTGCCGCCGGGCGCCAGGCCGCCCAAGGCGGATCGGCGCTGCCGGGCCAGGCTGAAAGCCACGGCCGCCCGCTCCCCGCTGTGCGCCGCCGGGCGCCAGGCCGAAAGGCCGGCGCCAGGCCGAAATCGCTGGCGCCAGGCCAGCCCGCATCTCGCTGCCAGCCGGGCGCCAGGCCGGTGCCGCCGGGCGCAGCTGCCCGCTGTCTCAAGGTGCCGGGCCGCCCCAGCGCCGGTGCCGCTGGGCGCCAGTCGGTCTGCTGCGGTTCCGCGTGCCGCCGCTTGGCTTCAGGCCGCTGGCGCTAGGCCGCCCGCCGCCGGGCGCCAGGCCATTTTGCTGCCTCGTGGGTTTTTTTCGTTGTTCGATCTTTTCCGTTAGTTGTTTGCGGGAAATCTTCGAATTTGGGAAGGTCTTTGTCGTGAGATTTCGGTGATAATCGCTTCTAACCGTGAGATTTTCGAGTATCGGATTTGAGATGGACTTGATTCGTAGATTTTCCGGCCGTCAAGGATGCGAGCAATGTGGTTTCGAGCTTTAGATGTGTTAAAAACGGATCTTTTAATCAATCGAAGGCTTATGAAGAACCATTGTAGATCTCGACGATCCGACATGGGTTTTAAAGAACCAAGATGCTGCTGCCTGAAGCTTATGAGATGATTGCAAAGATGCGCGCCAGACTTGCTGTGGCGCCAGACGGGAGTAATGGAAAGCCTTCCCGCTGAAGTTTTATCGAGCGACAACCCGCTTCGCGGGCTTTGATCGCCGCTGGCTTCTTCGAGGACTTTCGGTGACGATTGGCCATTGACCGATTTTGACCCCAACGAACCGCTTTAGGTGTGTTTGTATGTTTTGAGTTTTTGAGAGGATTTCGCCTGGAACGCTTTGAGGAAAAGAATGTCCTTCGAAAGTGTTAGCGACCCTCGAAAGTGCTGAAGGTCGAAGTTTTGTGCCGCATTTCGGGTTGAAATGTTCGCGGCTTTGAGATGTTTTGCGTAATGTTCGCAGCCAGAAACTGTTGTTTCGGCTTGGACGCAGGACCAAGGGTCGCGAAGTTTGACCTGTGGAGAAGCCGCTACATTCACATGCTTCGCGGAAGTGTTGGCCTTCCGGGATTTGATTGTATATATTAAGGATGACTCGTGATAACTCTTGGAGCCTTGTCACGAAAGTTTCTTTTCATGCCGTGTTTACGGGCGATAACTTAATCGATTGACGATAAGTTTAAATCTTCGCTAACCATATGGTTGTTAGGACTGAGTTTTGCATGAAGAGTTTATCGTATGATTTTCCGATTCGGGTTATAATGACAAATTGCTTATGAATAGTCACTTTACGCTCTATGAACAAATCGTGGATTGTTGTTTTAGCCGCAAGCAATTGGAGCGTGGTCGCCAAGAGTTTTGATTGGCATGGAGGCTAGATTCAGCCGTGAGCCAAGGAAGTTGTTGGTAACGATCAGACCATGACCCTTATTAAGGTCATGTTGGTTTACGATTGTCTTTAATGGGGATGCCAATTCAGGTCCGGCTTTACGAAATGCGAGTTGGCCGAGGGCCAAATGCGCTTGCCGAGATAGACATGCCAAGCATAGCGGAGTTTTCGAGTTATGGCTGATGGCTTTAAACGATCTTCCACTTTAGGTCTCAGTTATAATGATGAATGGTTCGTATAAATTCTTTTGTTGCATGAAAATCGCTTCATTTTATCCGGGGAAAGTTTAAGGATCGCAGGACACGCGCGGTTCGCCCATGGATTATTTCCTGCCCGGACGCAAGGGAGTGAAAGGAGCCAAAAACCTTGTGGAGCAAAACTGTCTATGACAGTTACCTGGACCCATTATGTTTATTTTACTTAAAGTTGCTTTGTATGAATTGACTCGACCATACAGAGGATTTTTCGTGAAAAGTGATGTAAGAGGGTTTTAAAGGTAACCGGAGAGTGTTTCTCACAAATTACTGGCGATATTTGCGACCACGGATTATGTTTTCCTCATTCACTTTTGCGTGATCGCGGTCGCTTTTGCATGAGACCGATCATGTTTTTCCATAGGCTGTTTTGTTTTAAAATGTTCTTGTTATAGGAAAGTAATGGATGACCGGTTTCATGGAGATAGAAAATCGCAGATTGTTAAAGTAGCGATGTTTCCGCTGATTGCACGGAGATGTTTCCGCTATGATTTCGACCTTTGACGAAAGCTGCATCAACTACTCATGGAGTTTTACCAAGGTTATTTCGTTATTTTCGTAGTTCACCGTCGCGCTATTAGTCTGACGTTGGTACACGCTTCTAGTCGCGAGTTTGCTAATTTAGAGACGACGTAGAGTTTTCAAGACTATGTTTGTAACGGTTGGGCTATGCCGCTAGCATTTTAGACTAATCTTATTGCTGCGAGAGTTTGCTTTGTCGTTGTCTTGATGCTGAAGAAAAGTTTTCAAGATGGGATTATACGGTATAGTACACGTACCTACTTCCTTTCTTTTACGAAAGAAAACGGGTTAGCCGCTTTCCAAGGCTTGTGTACGCTTTTTTTCTTTCTTTAGAAGCCGGATGAGTATGCTTTGATCGCGTGGCATCGCTTTCGCTGGTTTTTCGAGAGACTGATCGGTTTGCATGTACCTAAGATCATCGATGATTCGGAGATTGCCCCTTCTTCCTCCTTCTTCTTTTGTCTTCTGAACTGTGTTTCACCTTCCGTAGTGATAGTTTTACGAAGGAATGTGTATTCCATCAAGGTTTTCTTAGGCGCTTCAATGGCCACTCGATTCTACGCCAAAGGACTTCGAAAAGTCTGATACCGTGATGAATTGATTTTCGATGAAATCCTGATGAGAATATCGGAGCCAATTAGAGATATCAACGCCTAAGCTCATGTCTCCGCTTTCTTCATTCCCTAAATTGAAGCGCGCTTTGTATATTGTTGAAAAGTCTATCGCTGCTATGAATAGATGTTTCCACTCAACGCAGAATCAGATTGCGTTTTATGTACCAAGGGATTTTACTTAAATCGTTGAAACAAAAGAAGGAGAAGCAGGCTAAGAGGGAGCAATGGACAGGATGTCATTCGGTGAGGTTCTTAGTTCGTCAAGCCATGAGCTTAACTGGTCAAGTCTCAGACCTTGTTGTTTGATATGATTTTGTTTGACTTTACGAATGATGTTTCGTAAAATATTGCCGAGTTTGATCTTACGGAAGTTGTTTCCGTAAGATGTTACCAATTTTAATATCCGACACCTCGCTGTGGAGAGCTGTAATTTTGTTCTTAAACTTAATCAGAAATTCTCTCGCTCCGTAGGATTGATCCAAAGGTTTTGAGTAGTTTTTCAAAGTAAGCTTAGCGGATAAAGTCGAGTTCGAATGGCGCTAAAATTTTAGATTTCAGAAAACGTCTTAGTTAACCGCTTTAGGTTTTGAGTAGGTTTATAGAAATCAACTCTGTTCTTCTCAAACTGGTCAAGAAGGACCAAGCTGGCCATATTGCAAATTGGTCGAGAGAGACCGAGCTTGTCGTGACGGGCGAAGCTGGTCGAGACAGACCAACTTGTCGATGGCTAACCGGGTCGACAGTCGGAGTTTTGGCCTCCCTTGGGTGGTTCGGACGGTTGGGAAGCATTGGTAAGCTCTTTTCCCGCTTTCCGTTTTGCTTCCCCGAGTTGTTCGAAGAAGTACGGCAGGGAATTGGTGACCCGATTTGCCGTGCTTCTATTCCGCAGTAATCTGTGGTTTCCCAAGGTTTCGAGGAGAATAAGTTTTATTTTTCCAGAGGTTCTCGAAAGAAACGCTTTTGTAGAAACCTTGCTCGCTATGATTTAACTTGGTAACAAGACGATTTTGGGGTTTGATAGATTTTATCGCTGCCCTTCTGTTTAGATAGAGAAATTGCGGCTCGCTGCTCTTCCTGTGGCGGAAGCTGCGGCTAGGTTTTGATTTGCTCGAGCACCGTGGCGTAAGCGTTGCTATCGTAGGAACAGTCTGCTGGAGTTGTTTTACCATCGCTGACGAACTGCAAGTTTTTCTTTCATATTTCGACATCGGTTCGACTGCGCTTTGCGTCAGATGAGTAAGAGTAATCCGGCCCCCTCCTTCTAGCCAAACTTTGGGAACCAAAATTCACACCGCCGATTTTAATGAATAAAACGGAGGAAAGCTAAGTTAACTCGACTGAAGGTCCGGATTCTTCGCGACAGCCAATGACAAGTGACCAATAAATGCGAAAAGGTTTTGTTAAGATTTGGGACTGGACCTTAAGAAAGGCTGCCTACGCATTCCCTTCGAGGATCAAGTCGGACGTAGTTCAGTAGAAAGAATTGAACAAGAGATCGAACCGCTCGGGCGGTTCTCGTCTAGTATGAGCGCTTGTCATAGAAACAGGCATGTCAAGATAACGCTTGGGTTTCTGCGCGGAGCTCAAGTAAAAGAATTGTCCGATCCTTCCGAGGAGCGGAGATTTGCGCAGCAGGAGGCCAGACGTTCTAGGCCTGCCTTGCTAGTCTAACCGCCTAAATTCTAAGTTCTATCAGCTAACAGAGCTCTCAGTCTCCAATCTAGGATTTTCGGATCCCCTTCTCCTCCGCTCTTGCTCTCTCCTTATATACTCACCTCTAGGTCAGTTTGCCTTAGGATGATGGATTTCTCCTTTGGGCCCAAGTTTATCTCTTCAGAAATATTCCATTTTCGCCGATCTTCGTGAATTATCCTCATTTTCCCCTATTTTTTCGGTGACTTGAAGTTTATCCGGTTCGGGAAATTGATAAACCGCCATAGTCTGATTGGGCCTGAATTTTAAAATCGCGTCCGCGTGGACTTGTCTTAAGTCGCTGAACGCTTTTATACGCATTTCTCGGACTATCTTTCTCGTGAAATAAACCAAAAGATAGCCAAAGCGATCGGTGTTCGGTTAATGACGAAAGATTTATAATTTACCGAATACGTCGAGATGGACTGAATGAGATATCATTGATCGATGGATTGATTACCGACGGATTTGACCGGATTGATTTAGCCGATTTTACCGCTTGGCGGGACGCCGCCGCCGCCAGGCCGCTTGTTATGGACGCTTTGCCGCCGGGCGCCAGCTTTGCCGCCGCTAGCTACGCTGGCGCCAGGCCGCTTTATGACGCTGCCGCCGCGCCAGGCCGTTTGCCACGCTGCCGGGCGCCGGGGCTTGCCGCCAGCCAGGCCGTGGTTCGTCAGCCGCCGGCCAGGGTTCTCTGCCTGCGGGTTCTCCGTCACCGATCTTTCCCTGGCCGCTCGTGGGGAAATCTTTGAGTTTGAAGGATCTTTAGCCGTAGATTTCGATAACCGCTTTTGACCCCAACAGAGAGTACCACTTGAGTTTGTCCAAAAGATAGGCAAAGAATGGGAGAGACAACTCAAGTGTTCTATCCATGACTCAGTACACAAGGAACCATGGGCAACAGACTTAGAGTCTAAATATGACAGGAGCAAACTTCAAAGAGAGAGCATCAATCAATCAAATGGGCTTTAGGAAGAGTTTTCAAGGCTCAAAGTTTACAAGTTATCCTAAGATTGCTCAAGCTACTTACTATGATTATAAAGGTTATCACTTTAAGAACTTAGCATGAGCATCTTTACAAGGCAACTATCATCCTTGTCCCCTTATGCATGATGCAACCTATATGATGATTTCTTTTTTTTTATGCAAGTGAATGATCTAGACTCAATCCTAATGCAACTACATGATTCTTTTTATGCTTTTCAAATTTTTCAAATTTTTTTTTGGTTTTTCTATGCAATAACTATCTACAAATGCATGCATATGACATAAAACACAAAACTATCAGCAACTTGAGACCTCCCCCACACTTAATTCACACAGTCTTGGTGTTTGTTAAATGTAGAGAAGGGCCCAAAAGAGGAAAGATAAATAAAATCTAAATGAAATGATAAATGGTATATACAATGATAATGTAGAGAAGGTGACTGGTTTCCGGACTCGGATGGGGCGATGTAAAGGTTCCTCAAGCGGCGGAGGGCTTGCTTCTTGGTTTGTGGTGCAGAGGGGTCATGAAGTGGCTGAGGAGGGGGTGCATTGAAAGCATCAAGATCAAAGTCCTCAGCCTTACAGCCAGCTACAACTCCCCTAGCTAGAACATCAGCCACTTTCTTCAATAACCGAGCTGAAGCTTCAGCTTGCCTCTTCACAGTTCTTTTCAGCTCTTTGCACTGGTTGGTGAGCTTGAAAATGGTCCTATCTTGAGTCCTGTTCCACCTCTGGAGAGTGATAATCTGGTCATGAGCTTGGCGAATGGGCCCAAGAGGCAAGGCATTGGTGCATTGCTCGAACTTGTAGCGAGGAGGACCAAAGAGATGAGCAGTGGCTCTTCTGGTGTGCTCCTGATCATAGACAGACTTTTTGCTTGCTGCCTTCTCACCTTCTGGTGTGCTCCTGATCATAGACAGACTTTGTCAAAACTGATGTCTCCTGAAGTTTCCAATGAGGTGAGTTCAGAGTTAGGAAGCAACAGCTCAGCCCTTTTGCCCCCTCTCGAATAGGAATAGACACATCTCCCATTAAACCTTCCACTTAGAAACTGAGCCTTCTTCACGTAAGGTCCATCCAAGAAAGTAGGACCTACTCCATCATCACCCAAATCAATTCCCTGGTAAGCCAATAATGGAGTTATCCATTGTTGGGGTCAAAATCGGTCAAAGACGCAATCAACACCAGAAAGTCCTCGGAAGGAATCAAGTGACAAATAAAACCAAGAAAAACTAGTTACTCGACGAAACGTCGGAGGGGATGATCACATCGTGGTCCCGGACACCAGCAAGAGCGGCTACAGCCTGGGCTTCGGCCGCCGCTCGCCTGCTGGCTCCCTGGTGCCGGCGCCGGCTCGCCTGCGGCACCGGCGCTGGCCGTCACTCTGCTGGCACCGGCACCGGCCGCTCGCCTGCAGTAGGCCCTCGCGCCGGCGCCGCTCGCCTTGCTGGCTCCGGCCGCTCGCCTGCTGGCTCCGGGCCGGCCGCTCGCCGTGCGCCTCGGCACCGGCCGGGCTCGCCTGCGGCTGGCCCCGGGCGACCGGCGCCTGTGGCCCCGGCCGCTCACTGTGCTGGCCCTGGCTGGCCGCTCGCTTATGCTGGCATCGCTCGCGTTGGCCCCGGGCCGGTGCCAGCTCGCCTGCTGGTCCCAGGCGCCGGGCGCCAGCTCGCCCGGGCGCCAGCTCGCCAGCGGGTCCCGGCGCCGCGCCAGCTCGCCCGCTGGTCCCGGTGCCGCCAGCCGCCTGCGTTGATCACGGGCGCCGGCGCCAGCTTGCCCATCATGGTCACGGGCGCTCGCGATACGGACTACTCGACAGCGACCTTTCCCCGCAAAACCGCCTCGACAACTAATCCAACTCTATATTTTGTATCTCCGCCCGAATACTCACCGTTCAACTCCTCGAAGACATGAAACCTGACAACCCCATTTCGTTCTGGTCGAAATAAATCGGGAAGGCTTCGGAAGACCACCAAAGGTTCGGTTGACGAATGGATTTCGATTCATCGATAAACTGATCACGGTTATTCTAAAAACACCAAGTCATCTAGACTATACGAGGAGTTGGGGTGGTTCCTTCGGTAAAACAAGTACCATGGCAGGATAGTTTCTCGCGAAACCGTAAAGCGTCCACGGTCGAAGCAATGGCCCCGGAAGGCCCAAAAGCAACCAAGCGGCCCACTTACGACTTTCCAGGATATCAAGTCGAGATGGACTTGACGGCCCATGTTTATCTTTACATAAAGAGATAAATGTCAAGTTTCCCAAGATAAATGTCAGATTTCTTGAAGATAAATGTCAAGTTTCCGACAAGCATGAAGACCTAACGAAAATGGAAGAAGCCTGATTCACGACAGATTCGGCCCAAAGGAGAAATAGACCGTCTTAAGAGGAGTATATAAGGAGAGCTTGGGGTGAGGAGCAAGAAGAGAACTTTTTGAGAGCAACATAGCACTTAGAGCAACTTAGGCACTTTTTTCCGTTTCTACTAGCGAAGCCGCACTCAACTAGGTTAGAACTTAGGTTGCTGACTAGCTTAACTTGCCGACAGCCCCAGCCGAGGCTCTTACTGTTGTTCAGGCTCAAACGCGGATTCGGAAATAAGATCTTTTGCTCTATCTTTTTCTTACAATTTTCATATTTCTTTTCTTTATCTTTCCGTCGTATTGATTGTGTCGTGTGTGGCCCAGCAGATAACCGGACCTTCAGTGGAAGGCTAAGTTCACTTGGTTTCTCCAAATCAACTAAAATCAACAGACGTAATTTCGTTCCTACGTTTAGAAGGAGGGGGTACGGATCTATCTCACTCGCAACCACACACACTCGGTCTGATATGGCGACCAACACTGACAACTCGCGAACGCGACGACGGAACTCCCGCCGATGCCAACGTGAATCCAACACTCCAGCTGGAAACGATCAACGGTCACCGCTGACACCACGATATCGACCAGATGAAAGAAATGTTCACCGCCAGAAACAAGCGGACGAACAAGGAAAACTCGTGGCTCTCTCGCGAAAACAGGTGGAAACCTTAACGCGAAGGCCAAGAGCAAGGCCCCGCGAGGGATCACAAGAGCCCGCAGCGGCAGAAGACTCGATTTGGAGACTCCGGGCGATCGAGCTGCACGCGCACACAAGACTTCTTCAGGCCAGAACCCTGACGATCTTTCCGTCGTATTGATTGTGTCGTGTGTGGCCCAGCAGATAACCGGGACCTTCAGGGAAGGCTAGGTTCACTTGGCTTTCCTCCAAATCAACTAAAATCGACAGTGCGAATTTCGGTTCCCACATCCATCCACCAATACCAATCTGAGGACCTGAGTCACGGTTTGTCCAAGCCCAACTCTTGTAGTGCATTAAGCGCTGAACAAGGAAACCAACCATACCAAAATCTGAGTAGAAATCATCCGGGACAGCAGGGAGCTGATGAAAGGAGGCAAAGTGTTGGGCGGTTTGGTGAAGGAATCTCAGCTCTTCTCCAGCAACATTCTCTATTTCTTTCTTCTGGAAGAGGGTGTGGTTAAGCAGCCTGTGGAGATAACGCACAATGGGATGTCTAATAGAGCCATTCTTCTCTTTCTTGTGGCCTCCTCTCCCTTGTCCTGTTAACAAGGTCCACACTGATTCAGCAATGGTCTTCTCCTTAGGGGCTGTCTTGAGTGTGGGAAGTGAAGGGTTTTTCTGATCCTCAAGGCCAAGAACTTCACCAATCTCTGTGAAAGACATGGAGTACACCTCACCCTTAAACTTGAATTTGATCTCCCCCCATCCTTGTGTTGGGGTCAAAAACGGTTATCTCGAAATCTACGGCCAAAGATCCTTCCAAACTCGAAGATTTCCCGAACGAACGACTAGCGGGGAAAGATCGAGCAACGGAAAACCCACAGACGGCAAGATGGCCTGGCGCGGCGCACGCTGGCCGCAGGTCGGCCTGCCGGGCGGCACGCTGGCCGCTGGCGGGCCTGGCGCCGGCACTGCCTGGGCCGGCGGCACGCTGGTCGCCTGGCGCCGGGCGGTACGCTGGACGCTGGCCGGCCTGGCGCCGGCGCACGGCCGGGCGGCACGCTGACGCCGGCGCCAGGCCATCTTGCCGGGCGGCACTCGCCTGGCGCCGGCGGCACTTCGCCTGGCGCCGGGCGCACCTCGCCTGGCGCCGGGCGGCACTGCCTTCGCGCACGCTGGACGCTGGCTCGCCTGGCCGGCGGCACTCGCTCATGCCGGGCGGCATCGCTGGAGGCGGGTCGCCTGGCGGCACTCGCCCTACGCCGGCACGCTGGACGCAGGCCGCCTGGCGCCGGCGCACTCGCCCATGCCGCGCACGCGACACGGGTCGCCTGGCGCTCGCGCACTCGCCTGGCGCGGCGGCACTTCGCTGGCGCCGGGCGGCACGCTGGACGCTGGCCGCCTGCCGGGCGGCACTCGGTGCCGTCCACGGTCCTCGTCCTGGTCTCGGTTCCATCGTGCTCGGTCTGATCCCATCTTAGCTTGTTCGATCAACCCTCGTGAGTTTGGTACAATCAAGGCTACGGAATAAACATCTTTCGATTCGCTTGGAATCGTCCTCGATGTTTTACGATAGAAACTGGAGGGATTGGATTTCTCGTAGAAGAAATCGTATAAAACGTTTAACGACTTAAGACAAGTCCACAGACTTACTTACGATTTTCCAGAATTCAGGCCCAATCAGGCTATGACGGTTTATCCGATTTCCCGAAACATCGGATAAACATCAAGTCGCCGAAGGATAGCGGAAAACTCGAGGATAATTGCGAAGACCGACGAAAATGGAACATTTCCTGAAGAGAAAAGCTTGGGCTCAAAGGCGAGGCCCATCATCCTAGGGCAAACCGACCTAGGAATGGGTATATAAGGAGAGCAAGAGCAGAGGAGAAGAGCATCCTGAAAAATCCGAGAATGAGACTTAGAGCATCCTGCTAGCTTAGAAAAACTAGGGTTTAGGTGGTTAGACTAGCGGAGCAAGGCTTAGGACGTTTGGCTGCCTGCGACTCTATCTTTTTCTTTAAATCGCAAATCTCTTTGTCTTTCGGAGAATCCTTGTACTCGTTTCTTTTATCTAATAAAACACCTTCGGGCAAATATTTCAATTCCCATTTTTTGTCTTCTGTTTACTTTATCGATTTCGTGTGGCAACGCAGAGAATCCGGACCTTCAAGGAAAGTCGGGTTTACTTGGTTTTCCTCCGCAATCTTACTTATCAGAAATTGACGGTGTGAATTTCGGTTCCCACACCTTTCTGTGCATGCTTGGAAGTGTGAAAGGTTGCTTCCAGCGTGGCCAAGAATTGGCAAGAGACTTCTTTTTGAGTAGGGTAAGCTACTGAGTAGAGGCTTCCCACCTTTATGTGCTCAAGCATGGTTTTAACATCATCATCAAAGTACATCTCTTGCAAGATCATCTTATCAACAAATCTGGTAGGGAGCCAAGCAATGCCATTCCTCAAGAGATCTACCAGCTCATCCTCAGTAGGTGTCTTGGACCTGTCCCTCTTGTCATACTTTGATTTAGGATCAGCATGCTCATCATCAGAAGACATCTCATCCTCTTCACCTTCACTCTCTGCAACTATTGGCTTCTTGCCTTGCTTCTTTGCTCTAGCCCTTGCCAACTTCTCTTCCATGTGTGCTGGTTAAGGCTTTCTACATTCTCTTGCACAGGATATGGTGCTCTCCTAGGTGGAGTCATAGCCCTCATAGTGTGAGCAAGTGCATGATCACCTTTGTTGTTGGTTTTCTACAACAAGAGCTCCCACACTATAGTTTCTTGGTGCCTTAGCTCTCTTGGGAGGAGCCTGCTTGTTAGCACCATCAGTCACACTGTCCCCAACAGCTGTTCTCTTTCCATCCCTCTTGGCTTGCTTGTGAGCACCATCAGCCACACCCTTATCAGCAACAACTCTCTTCCCATCTTTCTTGGCTTGTGCTTTCTTCCTTAGCATTGCCAAAGCTTGCTGGCGACGCTCCTCTTCTGAACCAGGCTGTGAACCCAAAACTTTCCCAAACTGAGCAGTGTGCCTTGCTGCAAGCTCTTGCTTCTCAACTTCTATATCAGCTTCATTCTTTCGCCCCATTGGTACCTGAAATTTAAACCTTGGAAAAGAATGAGCTTAAGAAGGAAAAACTTCTCAAGAGGAGAAACATGATGAAAAGCATAAGATTGCAATTCTAATGATCAATTACTCATAAGAAACAAAGCATTAAGCAAAGGGGGGCTTTAAAACATCTTAGAGAATTCTCATGCTCAATTTTTTTTTTTATGAACAGTGAGAATCTCCAAGAATCAAAACCCCTCAATCAAACACTATCAAGCTTGAATCAGCCTAAATTGAAGTTCTCCAGCAACCTAGCATCCAATCTACCCCAAAAACAACCTAAAACAAGCACTTTATGAAAAACCCCCAAATCTCATGAACCCTAATTTTTTAAAGTTCAAATTAATCTCAATTCCACCATGAAATCAACTACCAAGCATGATATATAAGCTTTCCCTAGTCTAATTTACAGGAATCTAGCAAGAAAAAGCTCAAATTTCAAGTTCAAATTTTTAGGGTTCATGAGAGTTACGAATTTGAACTTAAAGATACCATACCTTGCTTTGGATGAAGGATAAAGATGAAAAGATTCAAGGAATTAGACCTAGAGGAAGAAGACTTGGATGTGGGAAAAAGAATTTGGTGATTTGGTTGAGATTTGACAAAGTTATGGTGATTTTGGTTCTTGGAGGCTAGAGAGGATTTTGATGTGAGGAAGAAGATGAAATGAGGAGAGAGAGGGTGAATTAGGGCTTTAAGGGTGGTCTGGGTGGGTCTGGGTCGGGTTTGGGTCAGGGTAGATGGGTTTGGGTCAGGTTTAGGGGAAGAAAACTTACCTGTGTTGCGGCCGGGTCTGGTGCGGGTCATGGAGCTCCGGTGGGCTGGCGCGCGGATCCTGCAGCTGGAAGCAATCCGATTGGGTGCTCTTACCCGGACAGGCCATCCCGGTCCTCCTCAAGCTTCACGACCGGGTGCTCTAAGACGGACTGGCCATCCCGGTCTGTTCTTCATGTGCTTCACGACCGGGTGTGCCAAGTCGGACAGATGCAGCCGGTCCGTTCTCCTTCGGCCATCCGACCGGGTAGGCCACCCCGGTCCACCCTACCCGGTCCAAACCCCCACTTCTCTTTTTTTTTTTTTATTCAACCTCCAAGCCATCACCTCCTATGGCCCCAACATCTTCCAAGGAACTTTGAAAAGAGATCCTAAAGCAATATTTACAAGGATAACCATGGGACTTCCTCCCAAGTGAGCTTGATTAAAGTCATTAGCTTGACTTTGCCTCCTTTGAGGTTAGGCAAGGGGAGCATCAGAGAGTGGGGTTGATGTCCCATCCTCCTTTGGTATGGTGGCCATGTATTCCTTGAGTCTCTGGCCATTCACTGTGAAGTCTCCTCCTTGCTTGTTCCAAAGCACAATGGCTCCATAAGATCTCACTTCCTTAACCACAAATGGACCAGACCACTTTGACTTGAGCTTCCCTGGAAATATCTTCAATCTAGAGTTATAGAGAAGAACTTGATCTCCAGCCTTGAACTCTCTCTTGAGGATGTGCCTGTCATGAAAGGCCTTAGTCTTTTCTTTGTAAATCCTTGAGTTCTCAAAGGCATCCATCCTTATCTCATCCAGTTCATTGAGTTGAAGAAGTCTCTTCTCCTTTTCACTCTTGATGTCAAAGTTTAGAAGCTTCACAGCCCATAATGCCTTGTATTCAAGTTCCACTGGTAAATGGCAAGACTTCCCATAGACAAGGTTGAAAGGGGTAGTGCCTAGAGGAGACTTGAAGACTGTTCTATATGCCCAAAGAGCATCATCAAGCTTGTCTGACCAATCCTTCCTCTTAGTTCCCACAATCTTCCAAGATGCCCTTGATTTGCTTGTTGGAGACTTCCACTTGGACACTTGTTTGAGGGTGATAGGGTGTTGCAACCTTGTGTTTCACTCCCTTCTTCTTGAGAAGACCCTCAAATAGCTTGTTGATGAAATGTGAACCTCCATCACTTATGACCACTCTTGGTACTCCAAACCTTGGGAAGATATTGCTCTTGAACATTTTGATCACCACTCTTGAATCATTTGTGGGACTTGCTATGGCTTCTACCCACTTTGACACATAGTCCACAGCCACCAAGATGTATTTGTTGCCATAAGAAGATGGGAAGGGTCCCATGAAGTCTATCCCCCAAACATCAAACACTTCCACTTCAAGGATTGGGTTTTGAGGCATCTCATTCCTCTTAGTAATGTTCCCTCTCCTTTGGCAAGAGTCACATCTTGAAATGAAGTCTTGTGTGTCCCTGAACATGTGTGGCCACCAAAATCCAGCTTGTAACACCTTTGAGACAGTCTTGAAGGTAGCAAATGGCCTCCATAGGAAGATCCATGGCAATGTGTAAGGATTCCTTCAACTTCTTCTTCAGCCATCACTCTCCTATAGATCTGATCCTTGCAAAGAGTGTAGAGGTATGGTTCATCCCAATAGTATCTCTTCAAATCTTTGTAGAACTTCTTCTTCTCATATCCCGCAAGACCCAATGGCTCCTTCCCAGTGGCTAAGTAGTTAACCAAATCAGCATACCAAGGTCCCTTCTCTTCAGCTGCCTTAACCTCTTCAATCTTCTTTCCAGTCTCAATAACTGCCACCACTGACATGATAGCCATGACATGTTCCTGTCTAAGTCCCTCATCAATGGGGATCCCACCTTCAATCCTCAGCCTGGACAAGTGATAAGCAACTCCATTCTCAATCCCCGGCTTGTCTCTAATCTCTAAGTCAAACTCTTGAAGCAAAAGGATCCACCTTAGTAGTCTTGGCTTGGCATCCTTCTTTGCTAGGAGATGTCTCAAAGCTGCATGGTCAGTATACACAATGACCTTGGAACCCACCAGGTAGCTTCTGAATTTTTCAAAGGCGAAGACAATGGCCAGCATCTCTTTCTCAGTTGTGGCATACTTCATCTGTGCATCATTCAGGGTTTGTCTAGCATAATAAATCACATGAGTCTTGCCATCCTTCTTCTGCCTCAGGACAGCCCCAACAGCAAAGTCACTAGCATCACAAATTATCTCAAAAGGGAGGTCCCAATCAGGTGGCTGGACAATGGGAGCACTAACAAGTTCACCTCTTATCTTCTTGAAGGCTTCAAGACACTCTTCATCAAAGCTGAAAGTGGCCTCCTTGCACAGCAACTTGGTCATTGGTCTAGCAATCTTTGAGAAGTCCTTGATGCATCTTCTATAGAACCCAGCATGGCCAAGGAAGCTCCTTATGTCTTTCACTGTCTTTGGTGGAGGCAAACTGACCATCACCTCAATCTTAGCCTTGTCCACTTCAATACCCTTTTCTGAAATCTTATGCCCAAGCACAATCCCCTCTTTGACCATGAAGTGACACTTCTCCCAATTCAGCACAAGGTTGGTGTCTTCACATCTCTGTAGGACCCTGCACAAGTTGGACAAACAAGCAGAAAACGAAGATCCGTAGACAGAGAAATCATCCATGAATACCTCCACTATATCCTCAATGAGATCCGAGAAGATAGACATCATGCACCTTTGAAAGGTTGCTGGAGCATTACATAACCCAAATGGCATCCTTCAATAAGCAAAGGTGCCATAGGGCATGCTAATGTTGTCTCTTGAACATTGGGATGTATGGGGATTTGGAAGAACCCTGAATACCCATCAAGAAAGCAATAGAAAGGATGGTTTGCAAGTCTCTCAAGCATTTGATCAATGAATGGCAATGGAAAATGATCCTTTCTAGATGCAGAGTTGAGTTTTCTATAATCAATACACATCCTATGGCCAGTTATGGTTCTAGTTGGTATCAATTCATCCTTGTCATTTTTAACCACATTGATACCACCTTTCTTTGGGACAACATGCACAGGAGATACCCATTTAGAATTGTGGGAACCGAAATTCGCACCGTCAAATTAAGTTGATTTGGAGGAAAGCCAAGTGAACCAAGCCTTCCCTGAAGGTCCCGGATATCTGCTGGGCCGCACACGACACAATCAGTTCGACAAAGAAAATATGAAAACGGAATAAAAATCGTAAGAAAAAAGAATAGAGCAAAAGATTTTATTTCCGAATCCGCGTTTGAGCGTGAACAACAGGTAAGAGCCTTGGCTACGAGAGCTGTCGGCAAGTTCGCTAGTCTGATCGCCTAAGTCTATCCTAGTTGAGTCGCAGCTCGCTAGTGAAAACAGAAAAGAATGCTAAGTTGCTCTAAGTGCTCGACGTTTTGTGATCTGGTTTGCTTCTTGTTCCAAGCTCTCTTTATATACTCCTCCTATGACGGTCTATCTTCTCGCGGGCTGAGTCGGGCTTTTTCCATTTTCGTCCATCTTTATGTTTATCGGAAACTTGACATTTATCTTCGGAAATCTTGACATTTATCTTCTGGAAACTTGATATTTATCTCTTATGGAAACTTGACATTTATCTCTTATGTGAGGATAAAGATAAACCGTCATAGTTATCCTTCCTTTCGAAAATCGTGACGTAATGCTGCCGCTGGGCCGTTTAGGCGTTTTTTCGGTTTTTCGAAAGGACAGTCTTTGAAGGTCTCGGTGTTTCCGAAGGAACCTCAATTCCTTGTTTAGTCGAGGAAGTGTCGCTCTGAATAACCGTGATCATACCAAACTTGCGCGATTGATCCCAACAAGCTAAGATGGGATCGAACCGGCACGATAGGAACGAGACCGGACGAGGGCTGGACCGACGCAGGTGTCGCGCTGACGGTGCCGCCGGCGCCAGGTTGGTGCCGCTGGCGCCAGGCCGTCGCTGCGGATTGGTGCCGCCGGCGCCAGGTCGGTGCTGGCGCCAGGCCGCCTGCGGACGGTGCTGGCGCCAGGCTGGTGCCGCTGGGCGCCAGGCCGCCTGCGGACGGTGCCGCTGCGTTAGGCCAGCCTGCCCTCGTGCCGCCGCGCCAGGCCGGTGCCGCTGGCGCCAGGCCAGCCCTCTGGTGCCGCCGGGCGCCAGGTTGGTGCCGCTGGCGCCAGGGCGCTGTCCGCTCCGCCGGGCGCCAGGGTTCGGTGCCGCTGGCGCTAGGCCAGCTCGTTCTCTGCGCCGGGCGCCAGGTTGGTGCCGCTGGCGCCAGGCCAGTTTATGCCCTGCTGGCTGGGCGCCAGGTTGGTGGCTGGCGCCAGGTTCCTGCCCGCAGCCGCTGGCCAGGTCGGTGTTGCTGGCGCTTAGGCCAGCCATGTCGCTGCGTGCCTGCCGCCAGTTCGCCCCGCTGCGGCGCCGGTGTTGCTGGCGCCAGCTCGTCCCGCTGCGGTTGCTTGTGCCAGGCCGTTTGCCGTCCGGGTTTGTTCGATCTTTCGCCAGTTGTCGCGGAAATCTTCGAAGTTTTGGGAGGGTCTCAGTCGTAGATCTCGAGATAATTGTTTCCAACGAGATTCCGAGTATCGGATTTTGAGATGGACTTAGATCTTCAGATTTTCCGCCGCCGAGGATGAGAGCAATGTGGTTCGAAGTTTTAGATATGTTAAAAGATGAATCTTTAAAACAATCGGAAGGCTTTACGGAAGACTCATTGTAGATCTCGACAATCCGACATGGATTTCAAGGGACCAGGATGCTGTCATCGCCCGAGATCGAGACGATCGATTGATGGGTGCCAGGACTTCGCCGCTGGCCAGATGGGAGTGGACGAGCCTTCCGGAGTTTTATCGAGCGACGCACTGCTTGGATTTGATCGCCGCTGGCTTTTCTTTCGAGGACTTTCGGTGACGATTTCGCTATTGACCGATTTTGACCCCAACAGTTAGTCTTCCAGCTAGCTAGGAACCGTAGAGCCTGTCGGATCCTAGCTTGCGGTATAGCCGCAGGGAAGGTGTTGAGATGTAATCGTCGTCAAAATCGGGTAAATAGTGATTTTACCTCCTTTATATGGAGTAAGAAATCTCATTCTTACTTCATCACAAGGTTTTAACTCTCTCTCTCAAGAATCCTTTCTCTCTCTTTAAGAACAATGTCTTCAAGATCCTCAAAGAGAAACTTCTTCCCATTCATCTCGATGACTCTCCTGCCCATGTAACGGTAAAGGTGAGGAGTCGGTCGAGGAGGAAAAGAGGAATGCGATACCGAAGCCCTTGTAGGTTCGGCCTCTACACTGCCAGAGATCCCTGTTCAAGAGGCCTCGAGGCAGCCCGGTGCTCCTTTGCGCCGAAGCTCGGAATATCTCAAGGTTCTTCGAGATTTTTACCAGGTTCCTGAAGGAGTCAAATTTCGGATTCCCGTTGGTAACGAGAGTGCAAGGAATCCTCCGCAAGATTTCTTTACATGTTACGGCTTTTACGCATCGCCGCATGTGGTTCCAATTCCTGGTGCCATTGTTCGGCGCTTCACCGCTTCAACTTTCGATCAGCCAACTCAGCTGCCTGCCTTGGAGAGTTGGCTTGGCGATTAATCGCTAGCTACTTAACTCGGATTGATCTTGGTCCCGATGATTTCGAAGGTCTTTGGGGTACTCGGCCGACGGGGAGTGACGGTTACTATTCCATGCTGCCTAAGAAGGATATGGCCGTGATTCAGGGGACTACTTCGAATCCCAAATCGTGGCAGGAGCGCTTTTTTGTTCAAATAGATGGCGAAGTCTGTCGAGGAGAGCTGCCTCCATCTATTTCCGCTGGCATGGAACTTTAACCGAGGTAATATGACGAAAACTCTGTTGTCTATCTCACTTTTCGAAGTGCGGTTTTGACAAAATTTTCGCTTTGTAGGGAACAACCCTACCGCGCGATTTGCCTGGTAACGCTTTCGCAAGAGAGATCTTCTTCACAAAGGCCGCTTTTGGAAATCCTTCACCTCGAACGGATCCGAGATGCGGTTAACCTTTATCGGTCCTGGTCCTGTTCGCCGTGACGACGCCAACCTGTTACCGCGGTTCCTACTCGAGGCGCAGACAGAGGTCTCGTAGGGGAAGGAAATCGATGATGGGGAAGGCTCGAAAACCCTTCACCGCTGGGAGAAAACCTAGTTTTGTTCCAACGGAAAAGATGGAGCCAGCGGTTTTCCACCTATCAACTTCTTTGATGGCCTTCCTCCGAGTTTACTACTGATGAGTCGCTGGAGGATGAGGAGAAACAACGGGTTTTGCCGAGGGCTCCCAACGTGTCAACGAGGTTTGGCCCTTCAACTTCTTTAACCTTGCGCTTGAATCCGATATAAGCATGCTTGCTGATCTTGAGTTTTATGCAGGGACTAAGAGTGTTTAGCGAGGCGCTGACTCGAAGTTTCCGCAAATCCAGGATTGCTAACTTCAAGACCACAGAAGTGGAGCGAGAGCTTTTCCGGTTCCGCCAAGAGGTGAAGGCACAGAACGCTGGCAAGCTGAGCTTCACGCCGGCTCTCGACGGGCGGAAAGGAGAGGAAGAAGGATGGTCGCAGCGGAGGTGGCAAGACGGGCGAATCGTTTGCTGCTGAGTTTCAATGCTTTAAAGAAGCTCAGGAGTTTGTTGGTGATTTCCGCGAGTGCCGAGGTTCGGTCAGAATCTTTACAAGTCTCAGAACCCAGATTTCTTCGATTCGAGATCGCTGAAATGAAGGATTTCATGGCCGAAAGTGTGCTCATGCTGAGTCCTTGGTTCCTCCGGTGAAGAAAGAGTCCGAGACTATGGGAACCTATCGAGGTTTCCGAGGATACGGTGGAGGTCGGAGCTGATGAGAACGCCGAATGGTGGGAATGCTCGAGGCGTGAATGAGGAAGTGGACCAGCCTGCTAGTTCATTTGGGATTTCTGCATCCGGATTTCTCAACGCTGACTTCTTTTGTGAATTGAATTTTCTGGCCGCGGTGTGGCCGTTTTAGTAATTTTATCCCGCGACCGCTGGAGGTTGCATTCTTATGTTTTTGGACTGGCCGCTGGTGGCTTTGAATCCCGCCGCCTTTTGGCTTTTATGAATATGAAAATTTGCGAGATTTCGCTTTTGTTTTGATTTATACTTTCGCCAAGTGTAGAGGGAAGGATGCGAGTAGTCACTTCGATCCTAACTTTTTTTGTCGCTGGTCCGTATGCTACTTTTAGCGAAGCGCTTTTAGGTGTAAGCGATAAGAGACATGTTTTGGGATCTCGTGATACCATACTATGTCTGTGAGATGTCAAGATCCAGCAAGACTGGGTTTAGGCAAGACCTAGGTTTACTCTCAGCTTTGAGGCTGTGCGATGACTGATCGGCTTTCGCTTTGCCTGTTAGTGATTTCTTCCTGATTCTTTTCGCTTAAAGTCCGCGACTAGTCGCCGCTTATATGACTTGTGTTAAAAGAATCGAGCTATCTTCGAATATATCCGAGACGCTAAACCAAAATTTTGGTTTCTTGTATAGCGCTATGATATCCTTTGTCGGATGTAAGAGGACCTTGTAGGTCTGACTACGATTTTGTATTGAGTGAAACGCTTATGAGCGTCCGCCGGGCCAATCGACGGGCGGAGTTTATTTTAAGTCGCTGGTGGACTGTCTTTGCGGATAATGAAGTTTTGTTATCTTTTAAGAAGTTGCGACGCCTCGCTTCTTTGAAGATATGATTTTCGCTTTTCCGCCGCTGATGCTTAAGTAAGTATAAAGATAGAAAGAATTTTATTAAAAAATTTCGAAGTTTAAAGTACATATGCGGATTTTCGCTTTTGTGGGAGTATAGAGTATACGCGACTCCCCCCCCTTTTGGTGAGGGGATAGCTGAACTCGTTGGTTTCGACGAAGCTGCCTACGCATTCTCTTTCGAGGATCAAGCCATCTCAGAAGTTCTGATAGTTGCTGCGGACGTTTTACTCCCCGCGGCGCCGCCGTCGGACGGCTGGTCGGATCAGTGGTGTGTGCGGGGTCGAGCTGTCCGTCCTACGGGCGGTGGATTCAGAGGCTTTGTCGCCTTCTTGAATCGCTGCCTGTTTGGATGATTCTGGATCATCTTTCCTCGAAGTCTTCGGAATGTTGTGTGATTCCTTTGCTCGCTTTGAGTTGACCGCAGGGCGCTCCGATCTTTTCGCAGTTTGAACTCGCCAGTAACGAGTCTCGACTGCTTCTGGCTACCCCGTGATGGCTGCGGTTCCGGCGGAGTCGGGAACTTGATACCGAGGTGGTATGTGGACGGTACTGCCTTCATGGAGTTGATCCATGGGGTTCCCATGATGGCGCTAGATGGTCGGGTTGTCGACTACTGCAAACTCGACGATCTTTGTAACTTCCTTCGCCATGACTGGGAGTTTAATTTTCCCGAGGGTCATGGTAGTGACGCCCGAGAACCCCGTCAAAGGTTTTGGCTCAGGGACGACTTCCCCAAGTGGGATCTTCATCCTGTAGAGGGTGTCGCGGAAGATGACGCTGACCGTGCTTCCAGATCGACGAGAATGCGGCCGACTTCGAGATCCTGGATGACCAGGTCGATTACCAAAGGGTCGCAGTGAGGTTTGTCGATTCCGACGGTCTCGTGTTCCTCGAAAGCGATTGTGTGGTTAGGAACATCGCTGTCCGGGAACCAGTTGGAACTGGTCTCGGCTTTTCGCCCGTAGGCTTTTATCGATGAGACAGAGTCCTGGTAACTGTGATCCTCCAATGATCATGTTTTCTCCGGGCGACCGCTGTTGTTCCTTGGTCGCCCCGTCTTCTTCCGCTTTTCCCTGATTGGTTTTCGGTCGCGGTCTTCGGAGGTAGTTTTGTTAGTCTTTGCGGTCGGAGTCCAGGAGCAAGTCCTTTATACTTTGACCTTTGATAGCTCGCCGGTGAGGAGTTTTATGCAGCCACGCCGAACCTTGCAGTTCGCAGTGGAGTGGCCTCTGGTCTCGTGGAACTCGCAGTAGGAGTTATCCTTGTACTGGTTCCTGGTCCAGGTGTTTCCGGAGGTTTTGCCCTGCCCGAAGTTGATGGCGAAGTTATGCTCGCCTTGGACGCCTTCCCTTCGTGATGGACGATTTGTCGCTACGAGAGGGTTTCTTCGACGCGTTTTCGCGGTCCGCGCTTCGAGAAGCTTCATCTCTTCTTCCATGATGATGAAGTCTGTTGCCTTGTGGAGAGTATCCTGGATTGTCCGCGCTTTTCCAGTAGTATCCACTTTCGAACTTCGACTTGTACCAGAGAGTTTTCTCAGTGGCGCCGACACATTGTCGCTGATGCCCGCTACTCTGGCCATCACCAGTTTGAACCTTCGCATGAAGTCTGGAGTGACTCGCCTTCCTTCTGAGCTAGACTCCATAGATCCACGCCGGACGCTTTCTATCCATGAACATGGAGTACTGCTTGAGAAACGCCGAGGCCAGTTGGAAGCTTCCGATGGAGTTCCTTTGAGCCGGAGAACCACTCGAGCGCAGCACCTTGAGGTGCTCGACGGAGAAGACAATGACTGCGTCCCGCTCGCCCGAGTTTGCACCTACCCATTGCGATCTGGAAGGACTGCAGGTGCGACTTAGGATCCGCAGCACCGCCAGATCGGGATTTTGATCTTCCCCGGTCTGAGATGCGGTTTTCGCGGATCCGAAAGTGGTGAACGGTGTTTTCCGTGCTTCCTCGAAGTCTATCGATCTCGGGCGGAACTGGTCGCCTGATGGATCTGCGATTTTACCGCCACTTCAGCCACGGTCTTTTGAGAGATTCACGGAGATCATGGATCTCGCTATTGCCGCCGGGCGTTCAACCTGTCGACGCTGGTCGCGATAGATCCGAAGTTTGATCTTCCGCGAAGTTCTTCCTGCTCCATCCAGTAGAGTTCTTCTTCCTTCGCCATGGGCCTATCGGGATACCGCCGCCGAGCGGACTGGCTTCGGTTCTCCGGTGGATGTCAGCGCTTCATCGAAGGATCCGATCGGTCGCTGACATCTAGATCGGCGCGCCGACGCCGCTTCCTTGTTTCCGCAGCCGGAGTGGAAGGTCCTGCGAGGTCGCTTTGCTGTCCTCTCGAGCCGCTCGAGTGGGCTCTTTCGGGCATCTTTCTCTCGCTTCGAGATCCGGTCGAAGTCTCCTGCCGCGGCTTTGGTGGATCCGCGCAACTTGCTCCTCGCAGTTAAGGTGTCGACCTGTTTGGCGAGCCAGGTTATCAGCTTGTCGTTGTTCCGCTTCGGGCGGAGGTAAACAGTTCCTTCATCCGCTTGAGCCTTGTTTGCATCAGCAGTGACTGTGGACGCTGCCTCCAGCTGGAGTCTTCTCAGCTGGCATCGACGGATGTTCCGCCTAGCTGGCTGATCCTGGCGCGGCTGACATGATCGAAGCGCAGGCAGTAGCGATAGATAGATCCGTAACCCTCCTTCTAGCCAAACTGTGGGAACCGAAATTCGCGACCGCCAAATTGTTGATTTGGAGGAAAGCCAAGTGAACCAAGCCTTCCTAAAGATCCCGGATATCTGCTGGGCCGCATACACGACACAATCAGTTCGACAAAGAAAATATGAAAACGGAATAAAAATCAAGAAAAAAGAATAGAGCAAAAGATTTTATTTCCAATCCGCTGCTGAGCGCGGAACAACAGGTAAGAGCCTGGCTACAGAGCTGTCTCGCAGCCTAGTCTGATCGCCTAAGTCTATCCTAGTTGAGTCGCAGCTCGCTAGTGAAAACAGAAAAGAATGCTAAGTTGCTCTAAGTGCTCTCGACGTTTTTTGATCTGGTTTGCTTCTTGCTCCAAGCTCTCTTTATATACTCCTCCTATGACGGCCCATCTTCTCGCCGGCTCGAGTCGGCTTTTTCCATTTTCGCCCATCTTTATGTTTATCGGAAACTTGACATTTATCTTCGAAATCTCGACATTTATCTTCGAAACTTGATATTTATCTCTTATGGAAACTTGACATTTATCTCTTATGTGAGGATAAAGATAAACCGTCATAGTTATCCTTCCTTTCGAAAATCGACACGTAATGCTTTTGGCCGCTGGGCCGTTTAGGCGCTCGTTTTTCAAAGCACAGTCTTTGAAGGTCTCGTGTTTCCGGCGAACCTCAATTCCTTTGTTTAGTCGAGGAAGTGTCGCTTCTGAATAACCGATCATACCAACCTGGCGTAGATTGATCCGAACAAGCTAAGATGGATCGAACCGCACGATAGGAACGGAGACCGACGAGGGCGTGGACCGACGCCAGGCTTTCAATTCGCTGACGGTGTGCCGCTTTGTGCCGGCCGCCGCGCCAGGCCGCCCGCTGGACGGTGCCGCCGGGCGCCAGGTTGGTGCCGCTGGGCGCCAGGTCGCTCCGCTGCGGATGGTGCCGCCGCTGGCCAGCGTCGGTGCCGGCGCCAGCCGTTCCTGGTGATGGTGCCGCTGGCCAGGCTGTGCTCCGCTGCTGCCCGCTGGGCGCCAGGTCGGTGCCGCCGGGCGCCAGGCCAGCCCGTCTCCGCCGGGGCCGGGCGCTAGCTGGAAGCCGGGCTGGCTAGGCCGGCCTGCCCCTGTACGCTGCCAGGTTCAGGCCGCTGGCGCTTAGGTGTGCCTGGTGATCCGCTGGGTGCCGCCGGCGCCAGGCCGGAAGCCGCTGGCGCCAGGCCAGCTTGCGCCCCGCTGTACGCCGGGCGCCAGTCAGGCTGGCGCCGCCAGCCATGGGTTCGGGCGTGTCGCTGCGCCAGGCTGAAGCTCAAGGCCTCACAGGTTGCCGCCAGGCCAGGCTGGCTGCCCCGCTGCCGCTGGCGCTTAGCCCGCTGGCCCCGGGCGGTTGCTTCGCGCAGGCCGGGTGCCGCTGGCGCCAGCTCAGCGGCCCCGCTGCAGCAGCCATGCGGGCCGCTCGCCTTGCCCTGGTTTGTTCGATCTTTCCTCGCCATTGTTTATGGAAATGTTTCGAGTTTTGGGAGGGTCTCTAGTCGAGATCTCGGAGATAATTGTTTCTAACGATTCCGAGTATCGGATTTTGAGATGGACTTAGATCTTCAGATTTTCCGCCGCCGGTGACGCAGAGCAATATGGCTCCGAAGTTTTAGTATGTTAAAAGATGAATCTTTAAAACAATCGGAAGGCTTTACGGAAGACTCATTGTAGATCTCGACAATCCAGACATGGATTTCAAGGGACCAGGATGCTGCATCGCCGAGATCGAGACGACGATTGATGGGTGCCAGGACCTCGCTCGCTACCGATGGGAGTGGACGAGCCTTCCGTGAGTTTTATCGAGCTTATCACTGTTTCTTGGATTTGATCGCCGCTAGCTTTTCTTTCGAGGACTTTCGGGTGACGATTTGCCATTGACCGATTTTGACCCCAACAAGAATCTGAAATAGGTAGATAACACCAGCATCTAAGCCGCTTAAGAATCTCCTTCTTTACAACATCCTTTAGGTTAGGATTTAACCTTCTTTGATGCTCTATGAAGTCATTGATTCATCCTCTAGATGTATCCTATGCATGCACAAAGAAGGTGATATCCCTTAATATCATCTAGTGAGTACCCAATTGCTTTTCTAAACTTTTAAGTGCATTTAAAAGTTGAGAAAGTTCAAGTTCAGTAAGTTCACTACTCACAAGGACAGGATATGACTCATTAGGGCCTGTAGAAATGCATCTTTACACCATGGGGAAGAGGTTTTAGCTCCACTTTGGTGCCTTGAGCTCACTCCAATCATCTTGTTGGGTGTCCTCTTGTTGAGTGGCTATAGCAGTTTGGTGCACCTCTGTGTAAGCTCCTCATACTGGCCTTCATCATCAATCTTCTTGTGAGAATCCAGCATGGCCTCAATAGCATCACTCTCTTTGTTCTCAACCACTTGACCTCTTTATCCACTGTGTTGCAGGGTCCTTTATTGCCAACTCTTCAAGTGCCAATTCTCAAGAAGCTCATCAGCAAGGGCTTCCATCTCTTCAATGTAAAACACTTGGCCTTGCACAGTTGACTCTCTTCATCACTTTGATGTCAAAATGGAGAGTGTGTTTTTCCCCAAATGAAGATCAATCTTGCCTTCCTTCACATTGATAAGGGCTCCTGCTGTGGCTAAGAATGGTCTTCCAAGGATCAAGGGGTCTCTAGCTTCTTCATCCATCTCTAGCACCACAAAATCAGTAGGAATCTCACAATTTCCCACCATCACAGGAGGTCTTCAAGGATACCAATAGAAATTTGACGACATCAGCAAACACCAAAGAGAGTTTACACTTTTGTATTGGCTGAACCCAAGCTTCTTGGCAACAGATAGAGGCATGAGACTGACTCTAGCTCCCAAATCACATAGACATCTCTCAAACATCAAAGGACCAATGGCACAATGTGAGTAAAGCAGCCTGGATCCTCTAGCTTCTAGGGATTGTTAATCTCTGGATGATAGCACTGCACTCATGAGTAAGAACCATCATGCCCTCCATTTCTTCTTCTTAAGCAGCCACAACATCCTTCAAGAACTTGCTGTATTGAGGGACAAGCATGAAGGCATCAATGATGGGCATTATGACTTGAACTTCACTCATTTGCTTCTCAAAGAGTGCTTTGTACTTCTCCAAAAGGTGCTTCTTGAATCTTCCAGGAAATGGCAGCTTAGGTTCATAGGGAGGAGGAACAAAGGAAGACTCTTATGTTGGAGTGGCAACTTCACCATGTTTTAGTGTTTTCTTCTCTTCTCCAACCTTTCCTTTACCCTTAGCTTCAACAATCTTTTCTAGAATCTCCTCATCAACCTTCTCATCTACAATCACAACATCATCATCAATGTTGATGGCCACCCCTCCCCCCCACCTAGTTGCTCACCATCCTTGGGGAGAGCTCTTGGAGGTAACTCTCTACCACTTCTCAAGGTGATTGCTTTTATGGGTTCCTTGGGGTTTTGCTCAGCCTTCCTGGTAGTGTTCCTTGTTGGCGGCTTGGCTGAGAATTCATAGAAGCAAACTGACTCTCCAGAGCTCTTATCTTGTTGTTTAGCTCAGTATAGCTGCTATCAATCTTGGAGTGGACAGTCGTGAACTCATGGCCAATGCCCTTGGCTGTTCTAGCTTGACCTTCCAGTAGTTGTTTGAACATAGCACCTTGTCCTAAAAATTAAATTCTGTTGTTTTGATTCTACCTGGGATTTTTATCCAAAACAAAGAATCGGAGGATACACGATTCTTTGTTCCTACGATTCTTTGTTTTTGGATAAAAATCCCAACCGTAGAATCAAAACAACAGAATTTAGTTGCACCCCTGCTTCTTGTGTTCATACACCTGAAAAATCAAAGGAAGATGCAAAAGGAGAATCAATATCACAAGAAAAGAAAAATGATTTAGTCTCAAGCAAGTGACTAAATCCCAATGTCACAATCAACTTAGAATTTGGCAACGGCGCCAATTTGATGAAAGGACTTTTCAAGGGTCCTAATCAAATGATGTAGTATATAAGATTGTCGAACCAGTTCTAAGTGACCACAAAGCAAAGAGAATACAAGCCTATGCTTAATCTAAATGCAATCATTAACGGAGATGATTATTAAACTAAGACAATATCTAAAATGCAATAAAATATAAAGCTTCTGTGGGGAACCAAAATTCGCACCGCCAAATTAAGTTGATTTGAAGGAAAGCTAATGAACCAAGCCTTCCTGAAGGTCCCGATATCTGCTGGGCCGCATTACCACATAATCAGTAACGACAAAGACAATATGAAAACGAAATAAAATCGTGAAGAACAAAGAATAGAGCTAAAGATCTTATTCCGAATCCGCTTGAGCTGAACAACAGGTAAGAGCCTTGGCTAGAGCTGTCGGCAAGTTCGCTAGTCTAGCAACCTAAGTTCTAACCTAGTTGAGTCGCAAAAGCTAGTGAAACAAAAGAATGCTAAAACGCCAAGTGCTAAGTGCTCTGAAAGTTTGTGATCTGGTTTGCTCTCGCTCAAAGCTCTCCTTATATACTCCTCTTAAGACGGTCTATCTTCTCGCTGGCTGAATCGGCTTTTTCCATTTTCGTCCATCTTCGCGGTTTATCGAAACTTGACATTTATCTTCGAAAACTTGACATTTATCTTCTGAAACTTGACATTTATCTTCTGGAAACTTGACATTTATCTCTTATGTGAGGATAAGGATAAACCGGCATAGTTATCCTTCCTTTCGAAAATCGTGATAATGCTTGGCCAGTGGGTCGCTTAGCGCTTCACGTTTTTCAAAGAACGGTTTTGAATGTTTCGTGTTTCCGGGACCCAATTCCTCGTATAGTCGATAGTGGTGTTCTAGAATAACGCGGATCGCATTCAAACCGCGGAGATCGATCCAAACAAGCTAAGATGGGATCAACCGGCACGATAGGGACCGGACCGGACGAGGGCCGGACCGACGCCAGGCAGACTGCGGACGGTGCCGGGCGCCGTCGGGTGCCGGCTGGCGCCAGGTCGATCTGAACTCCCGTGGCCGCCAGCGCCAGCTCGGTGCCGCTGGCTTAGGTCGGCCCCCCGCTGCACTTCGGCGCCAGGACGGTGCCGCCGACGCCAGGCCGGTGCCGCCGGGCATTCAGGTCGCCTGCTGGATCGCGCGCTGCGGGTGCCAGGTCCGGTGCCGCTGGCGCCAGCCGTTCGCCCGCTGCCCCAGGTGGCCGCTGGCGCCAGTCGCTCGCGGACGCTGCGCCGCCGTGCCAGGCCATCTTGCCGTCCGTGGTTTTTCGCTATTCGATCTTTCCTCCCAGTCGCTTATGGAAATCTTTGAGTTTGGGAAGGTCTTTTAGCCGTAGATTTCGAGATAATCGCTTCTAATCCAACAAGGTTCCTCGAGTATCGGGTTTGAGATGGACTTGATTCGTAGATTTTCCGCCGCCAAGGATGCGTAACAATGTGGCTTCGAAGCTTAGATGTGTTAAAAGATGGATCTTTTAATCAATCGAAGGCTCATGAAGAACCATCGCAGATCTCGGACGATCCGACATGGGTTTTAAGGAACCAAGATGCTGCCGCTGTCTCGAAGTTATGAGATGATTGCACCGATGGGCGCCAGGGCTGCCGCTGGTGCCTGACGGAGTGGACGAGCCTTCCCGTGAGTTTTATCGTTTACACCACCCGCTTTGGCTTTGATCGCCGCTGGCTTTTCTTTCGAGGATTTTGGGTGACGATTGCTATTGACCGATTTTGGCCCCAACAGTTAGTCTTCATCTAGCTAGGAACCGTAGTGCCTCGCCGGATCCTAGCTTCATGTATAGCCGTGATGGGAAGGTGTTGAGACGAATCGCTTGTCAAAGTCGGGTAAATAGTGATTTTACTCTCCTTTATATGGATGGAGTAAGAAATCTCATTCTACTTCACCATAAGAAATTTACTCTCTCTCAAGAATCCTTTCTCTTTAAGAACAATGTCTTCAAGATCCTCAAAGAGAAACTCTTCTTCCCATTCATCCTCGGATGACTCTCCTGCCCATGTGACGGTGAAGCAAGAAAATGCGTCACCGAGCTCCTCGTAGGTTCGGGCCAACACTGCCAGAGATCCCTGTTCCGAGGAGGCCTCTGAGGCAGCCCGGTGCTCTTTTGCCGAAGCTCGGTTCTAGTAAATATCTCAAGGTTCTTCGAGATTTTACCAGGTTCCCCGGGGAGTCAAATTCGGATTCCCGCTGGTAACGAGTGCAAGGAATCCTCCGCAAGGTTTCTTTACATGTTACGGCTTTTACGCATCGTGATGTGGTTCCCGATCCCTGGTGCCATTGTTCGCGGCGCTTCACCGCTCGAACTTTCGATCAGCCAATTCAGCGCTCCTGCCTGGAAAGTTGGCCATGCATTGATCGCTAGCTACTTAACTCGGATTGATCTTGGTCCCGATGATTTGGTCTTTGGGGCACTCGGCCGGCGAGGGAGTGATTCGCCATTACCCATGTCTTCGCCGAATATCGCAGGACGATAGAGCTGCCTCCATCTATTTCCCAGCATGGAACTTCAACCGAGGTAATACTTCTAAAACCCTGTTGTCTATTTCACTTTTCGAAATGCGAAGTTCTAGTGAGAAAGTTTCGCTTTGTAGGGAACAATCCTACCGCGCATTTGCCTGGTAACGCCTTTGTCAAGAGAGATCTTCGCCAAAGGCCGCTTTCTGGAAGTCCTTCACCTCGAACGGATTCGGACGCCGTTAGACTTCATCGGTCCCGAGATCCTGTCCCGTCAGATGATGCCGAACCTGTCACCGCAGTTCCTATCCGGAGGCGCAGATGAGGTCTCGTAAGGGGAAGGAAATCGATGATGGGGAAGGCTCGAAAGTCCTTCACCGCTGGGAGAAAACTAGTTTTACCCAACGGAAAAGGCGGAGCCAGCGTTTTCCACCTAACAACTTCTTTGATGGCCTCCGAGTTTACTACTGATGAGTCGCTGGAGGATGAGGAGAAACAACGGGTTTTCACGAGGGCTCCCAACGTGTCAACAGGTTTGGCCCTTCAACTTCTTTAACCTTACGCTTGAATCTGTATATATAAGCATGCTTGCTGATCCTGAGTTTTATGCAGGGACTAAGAGTGTTTAGCTGAGGCGCTTGACTCGAAGTTTCCGCAAATCCAGGATTGCTAACTTCAAGACCACATAAGCGAGTGAGAGCTTTTCCGGTTCGACAAGAGGTAAAGGCGCAGAACGCCAAGCAAGCTTGAGCTTCATGCTCGAGCTCGCTCGAAAGGAAAGGAGAGGAAGAAGGATGGTTGCAGCGAGGTGGCAAGACGGGCGAATCGCTTGTGCTGAGTTTCAATGTTTTAAAGAAGCTCAGGAGTTTGTTGGTGATTTCGCAGTGCCGGGTTCGGTCAGAACCTTACAAGTCTCGAACCCGGATTTCTTCGATTCGAGATTGCTGAGATGAAGGATTTCATGGCCGAGTGTGCTCATGCTGAGTCCTTGGTTCCTCCGGTAGAAGAAAGAGTCCGAGACTATGGGAACCTATCGAGGTTTCCGAGGATACGGTGGAGGCCGGAGCTGACGAGAACGCCGAGGGTGGTGGGAACGCCAAGGCATGAATGAGGAAGTGGACCAGCCTGCTAGTTCGCTTGGGATTTCCGTGATCCGATTTCTCAATGTTGACTTCCTTTGTGAATCGTATTTTGGCCGGTGTGGCCGCTTTTAGTAATTTTATTCTGCATGACCGCTGGAGGTTGCATTCTTATGTTTTGGGACTGGCCGCTGGTGGCTTTGAATCCCGCCGCCTTTTGCGGCTTCTATGAAATTTTATAGATTTCGCCTTTTGTTTTGATTTATACTTTCGCCAAGTGTAGAGGGAAGGATGAGTAGTCACTTCAGATCCTAACTCTTTTTGTCGCTTGGTCCGTATGCTACTTTTAGCGAGCGCCTTAGGTGTGCGATAAGAGACATGTTTTGGGATCTCGTGATAATTTATACTATGTCTGTGAGATGTCAAGATCCAGCAAGACTGGGTTTAGGGCAAGACCTAGGCTTACTCTCAGCTTTAAGCTCGCGATGACTGATCGGCTTTCGCTTGCCTGTTAGTGATTTCTTCCTGATTCTTTTCGCTAAAGTCCGCGACTAGTCAGCCGGCTTATATGACTTGTGTTAAAAGAATCGAGCTATCTTCGAGTTTATCCGAGACGCTTAAACCAAAATTTTGGGTTTCTTTGTATAGCTGATATGATATCCTTGTCGGATGTAAGAGGACCTTGTAGGTCTGACTACGAAGTTTGTATTGTGAACGCTTCGTAAGGCCCGTCGGGCCAATCGACGGGCGTGAGTTATTTTAAGTCGCTGGTGGACTGTCTTTTGCGGATAATATGAAGTTTTGTTATCTTTTTAGGCGACGCCTCGCTTTTGAAGATATGATTTTCGCTTTTCCGCGCTGATGCGCTTAAGTGAGCATAAAAGATAGAAAGGATTTTATTAAAAATTTCGAAGTCAGAGTATATGCGCGGATTTTTCGCGCTTTTGTGGGAGTATAGGAGATATCGCGATCCCCCCCCCCTTTTGGTGAGGGGATAGCTGAACTCGCCGTTTCACGAGCGCTGCCACGCACTCTTTCGAGGATCAAGCCATCTCAGAAGTTCTGATAGTTGCCGCAGACGCTTTTACCCTCGCGGCCGCTCGATCGCTGGTCGGATCGGTGGTTTGCGGGGTCGAGCTTTCTGCTTTACGGCGGTGGACTCGAGGCTTTGTCGCTGTCTTGAATCGCTGCCTCGTTTGATGATTCGATCATCTTTCTTCGAAGTCTTCGTAATGTTGTGGATTCCTTTGCTCGCTTCGGTTGGCAGGGCGCTCCGATCTTTCGCAGTTTGAACTCAGCTAGGTAACAGAGTCTCGATTGTTTCGACTACCCCAGATGGCTGAGGTTCCGGTCGGAGTCGAAACTTGATACCGAGGTGATATGTGGATGGTACTGCCTTCATGGAGTTTATCCAAGGGTTCCCATGATGGCGCTTGTAGATGGTCGGGTTGTTTTATACGCAAACTCGACGATCTTTGTAACTTTTGCCATGACCGGAGTTTAATTCTCCGGGGTCATGGTAGTGACGCTCAAAACCCGCCAAAGGTTTTGGCTCAGTGGACGACTTCCTGGGATCTTCATCCCTGTAGAGGATGTCGCGAAGATGACGCTGACCATGCTGCCTATCGACGAGAATGCGGCCGACTTCGAGATCCTGGATCACCAGGTCGATTACCAAAGGATCGCAGTGAGGTTTGTCAATTCGACGGTCTCGTCGTTCCTCGAAAAGCGCAGTGGTTAGGAACATCGCTGTCCGGGAACCAGTTGGAACTTGTCTCGCTTTTCGCCAGTAGGCTTTATCGACGATGACAGAGTCTTGGTAGAACTGTGATCCTCCGATGATCATGTTTACCTCTCGGGCACTGCTGTTGTTCCCTTTGGTCGCCCTGTCTTCCGCTTTCCTCGATTGATTTTCGGTCGCGCGTCCTCGGAGACAGTTTTGTTGGTATTTGGGGTCGGAGTCCAGAGCAAGTCCTTTATACTTTGACCTTTGATAGTTCGCCGGTGAGGAGTTTTGGCGGCGAGCCGGGCGCCGAACCTTGCAGTTCGCAGTGGAGTGACCTCTGGTCTCGTGGAACTCGCAGTAGGAGTTATCCTTGTACTGGTTTCTGGTCCAGGTGTTTCCGGAGGTTCTGCCTTGCTCGAGTTGATGGCGTGAAGTTATGCTCGCCTTGGGCGCCTTCCCTTCGTGATGGACGTTTTGTCGCTACGAGGTTTTCTTTTCGAGGACGCTTCTGGTCCGGCTTCGTGGGAAGCTTCATCTCTTCTTCCATGATGATGAAGTCCGTTGCCTTGTGGAGAGTATCCTGGATTGTCCGCTTTTCCAGTAGTATCCATTTTCGAACTTCGATTGTACAGAGAGTTTTCCTCAGTGGCCGATTGACATTGTCGCTGATGCCCGCTACTCGCCATCACCAGTTTGAACCTTCGCATGAAGTCGCTGGAGTGACTCGCCTTCCTTCCGAGCTAGACTCCATAGATCCACGCCGGACGCTTTCTCGTCCATGAACATGGAGTACTGTTTGAGAAACGCCGAGGCCAGTGGGCGGAAGCCCCATGGAGTTCCTTTTGAGCCGGAGAACCACTCGAGCACAGCACCTTTGAGGTGCTCGACTTAAGAGAAGACAATGACCTGCGCTCGCTCGCGCCCGAGTTTGCACCTACCCATTGCGATCTGAAAGACTGCAGGTGCGATTTAGATCCGCTGCACCGCCATAGACCGGGATTTTGATCTTCCCTCGGGTCTGAGATGCGTTTCGTGATCCGAAAGGTGAATGGCGCTCCGCGTTTCCTCGAGAAGTCTATCGATCTCGGGCGGAACTGGTCGCCGATGGATTTGGCGATTTCACCGCTTTTACTTCGCCACGGTCTTTTGAGATTCGCGGAGATCATGGATCTTATTGCTGCCAGCGCCTCCGAAGCTTCGGCGTTGGTCGCGATAATCCGAAGTTTGATCTTCCGCGAAGTTCTTCCTGCTCCATCCAGTAGAGTTCTTCTTCCTCTTCGTCATGGGCCTATCGGCGATACCGGCTGCCGAGCGGACTGGCTTCGGTTCTCCTGGTGGATGTCGCCTTCATCGGAGGGATCCATTGGTCGCTGATATCTAGATTGATGCGCCGACGCCGCTTTCTTTGTTTCGTGAGCCGAGTGGAAGGTTCTACGAGGTCGTTTGCTGTCCTTTCGAGCCGCTTCCTGGGGCTCTTTCGGGCATCTTTTTTCGCGCTTTGGGAGATCCGTCGAGTCTTCTGCCGGCGCGCCTTGGTGGATCCGCGCAGTTTGCTCCCGCAGTTAAGGTGTCGAATTGTTTTTGAAGCGAGGTTATCAGCTTGTCTCGTTGTTCAGCCCGCGCATGGGGAGGTAAACAGCCTTCATCTGCCTGAGCGCCTCAGTGTTTGCATCAGCAGTGACTGCGGACGATCTCCAGCTGGAGTCTTCAGCGCTGGCGCCGACGGGTGTTCCGCCTAGCGCTGGCTGATCTTTGGTGACGCGGTAGACATGATCGAGCTGCAGTTGCGTAGATAGATAGATCCGTAACCCTCCTTCTAAACCGTGGGGAACCAAATTCGCACCGCCACATTAAGTTGATTTGAAGGAAAGCCAAGTGAACCAAGCCTTCCCTGAAGGTCCCGGATATCTGCTGGGCCGCATACCACAATCAGTACGACAAAGACAATATGAAAACGAAATAAAATCGTAAGAACAAAGAATAAAGAAATATCTTATTTCGAATCCGCATTTGAGCGCTGAACAACAGGTAAGAGCCTTGGCTACAGAGCTGTCGGCAAGTTCGCTAGTCTAGCAACCTAAGTTCTAACCTAGTTGAGTCGCAGTCGCTAGTGAAAACAGAAAAGAATGCTAAAACGCCTAAGTGCTAAGTGCTCTGAAAGTTTGTGATCTGGTTTGCTTCTTCGCCAAAGCTCTCCTTATATACTCCTCTTAAGACGGTCTATCTTCTCGCTGGCTGAATCGGCTTTTTCCATTTTCGCCCATCTTCGGTTTATCGAAACTTGACATTTATCTTCGAAAACTTGACATTTATCTTCTGAAACTTGACATTTATCTTCTGGAAACTTGACATTTATCTCTTATGTGAGGATAAGGATAAACCGCCATAGTTATCCTTCCTTTTCGAAAATCGTGATGCGGGCCGCTTTGGCCGCTGATCGCTTAGGCGCTTACGGTTTTCGAAAGAACGGTTTTGAATGTTTCGTGTTCGGGACCTCAATTCCTCGTGATAGTCGAGATAGTGGTGTTCCAGAATAACCGGATCGCACTAAACTTGGCGGAGATCGATCCAAAATGCTAAGATGGGATCAACCGGAAGCACGATAGACCGAGACCGACGAGGGGTGGACCGACGCCAGGCCGCACTCGCTGATGGTGCCGCCGGGCGCCGGGCCGGTGCCGCTGGCGCGCCGGGTGCCGGGCGCCAGGCCGACCCTGTCCTCGTGCCACCGGCGCTTGGCTTGGTGCCGCTGGCGCCAGCCGCCTGCCCCGCTGATCGCCGGTGCCGGACGGTGCCGCCGGGCGCCAGGCCGGGTGCCGCCGACGCCAGGCCGGACTGCCCCGCTGCCGCCGGGCGCCAGGTGCCGGTGCCGCCAGGCCGCCTGCGCGGACGGATGCCGCCGGGCGCCAGGCCGCCCGCTGCGGATGGTGCCGCCGCTGCGCCAGGTCGGTAGCAGGGCGCCAGGCCGTCGGGCGCCCCGGCCGCCAGCGCCAGGTTCGGTGCTGGCGCCAGGTCGGCCTGCGCCCTGCGTACGGTGCCAGGCCATCTTGCCGTCCGTGGGTTTTTCGTTATTCGATCTTTCCTCCGCCAGTCGCTTATGAAATCTTTGAGTTTGGGAAGGTCTTTTACCGAGATTTCGAGATAATCGCTTCTAATCCAACAAGGTTCCTCGAGTATCGGGTTTGAGATGGACTTGATTCGTAGATTTTCCGTCGCCAAGGATGCGAACAATGTGGCTTCGAAGCTTTAGATGTGTTAAAAGATGGATCTTTAATCAATCGGAAGGCTTTCATGAAGAACCATCGCAGATCTCGACGATCCGACATGGGTTTTAAGGAACCAAGATGCTGCCGCTGTTCGAAGTTAATGAGATGATTGCACGGATGGGCGGACCCTTGCCGCTGGTGCCAGACGGGAGGACGAGCCTTCCGTGAGTTTTATCGAGCGACTCCCCGCTTGGCTTTGATCGTCGCTTGGCTTTTCTTTCGAGGATTTTCGGGTGACGATTTCGTCATTGACCGATTTTGACCCCAACACTTTCTTTATGAGGAGATGAGACCCATGGGTATAGGGACTTGATCTTAAATGATTAAGGTTCAATCCAAGATGCCAACTTTTCAATCAATCTAATTCCTTATGCCTGACACTAAGCTTGAACAAACTCTACCCCTAGTTGAATGCTCTTTTGCAATGATCACCCAAGTACATCAAATCCCTTTGACTGTAATGATCAAAGCAAACATTAAGAATGAGTCTAATAGCAATCCTAGCTTCTTTAACAACTAATCCCTTAGGTAAAGCAAGCTAAAAGCATATATGAGTTGGTTCAGGCATTTCATAGAACACCTTCCGCATGAAATGCCTATGGCTCTATGTTTGAGAGGCCAACTCAAATATAGCATTAAGAACACCAAATCATGCAAGGAAAGGATAGATCTAACACTAACCACCTTGGATCTACACTTAATCATTCTCAATCACCCTAACCCATGAATCTTAAATGGATCTACTCACTAATCCACATGCTTACTCTTAAACCCATAAGAGATTCAAGCTTAAACATGTAGAGAAAGAAAAGAGATGAAATCAAACAATCAAGAACACAAAGATGAGATGAGATTATGATTCAAAGATAAAACTTTACTCAAAGGTTTGTGTTCTTAGAGAGAAAATAACATAAGTCTCATATTAGGGATAACAAAGGTATTTATACTAGGCTTAAAACCTAGATACAACATGAAAAATTACTAAAAGTCCTTGAGTCAAATGAGTCTCAACCAATAGGAAGAATGCATGAAAACTCGGTCAGGGTAAACCAATGGTTCATCCCGTCCTGACATCCCGACCGCCTATGTCCTGGCCGCCGCCCAGTCCGACCGAGTGCAGCAAGTCGGACACGCCTCCCTGGTCGTCCGGACATCCTGCCTCATGTGCTTCTCCGACCGGGTTCATCAAGCCGGCCGGCTCCCCGGTCGTCCGGACATCCTGCCTCATGTGCTTTCCCGACCGGGTTCATCGCCGGTCTGGCTCCCGGTCCACTTCATGCTCTTCATCGTCCGGTGCTCCAAGCCGGTCCATTGTCCCCGCCTGTCCGGATGCGCTTTGATCAGCTTTTTCCCGACCGTTCATCACACCGACCATCCTCCCCGCCGCCCGCATCTTGATCAATCTCCATCCGACCGGTATGTGTACCCGGTTTGGTCTCCGTCCAACTCTCCGCCTCTTGATTTCACTTCTTCTCATGGCCAATCTTGAATCTTCACTTTTTGGGTCATAAGGTTCCCAAACACCTCAAATTACACCAAAGCACACCGACACCTGATAAGGACAAATGAATGCAAAATGATCCTAAACATGCCTAAACCTTAGCTTACAAGACAAAGAATGCAATAAAAAGATGGCTAAATAGATGAAAATATGCAAGACATCATTGCACACCATTCCTTACTTAGTATTCATCCTGGAAGTTCAAAGATGTACCGAGACGGAGAAGATACTATCATTGGCCGGGGAAGAAGAGATCAGTAGCGCAATGGGTTGCATAGTGTGCAACTTGTCAACAAGTTAAAGTCGAGCATCAAGTTCCAGGAGGATTATTGCAGAATCTTCCGATACCTCAATGGAAATGGGACTCTATTTCCATGGATTTCATCACCGATTACCCACTCCAGGTAAATCGAACAACTCAATATGGGTGATTGTGGATAGGTTAACCAAGGTCACACAGTTATTACCTATGAGAGACACGGATAAAGTTGAAGTATTGGCCGAGATGTACATCGACCAGATCGTGAAGTTACATGGTGTACCTTCAGACATCGCCTCAGATCGCGGACCCTAGATTCACGGCAGCATTTTGGGGAGGACGACAAGAAGCCTTGGGAACTAAACTGTTCAAAAGCACGGCGCTCCATCCAGAAATAGATGGCCAAACGGAGAGAACCATTCGGACCATCGAGGACATGCTTCGGATGTGTATTTTAGATTGGGCAGGAAATTGGGAGAAGCATCTACCGCTGGTCGAAGTTCTCATATAACAACAGTCATCATGAGCATAAGAATGCCACCTTATGAAGCCTGGAAGGCCATGCAAGACACCTTTGTGTTGGACGGAAGTGGGAGAAAGAAGAATGTTTGGATCGCTTATTGCACAAGAAACTATGATTAAGCCGAGACGATCCGACCAACATGAAGAAGGCTCATGACCGCCGAAGAAGTACCGACCAGTCGAAAAGAGAGGTAACTTTTGAGATAGGAGATTGGGTCTACTTGAAGGTTACAGCACAGAAAGGGAAAGACAGATTTGGCAAGGTCGGAAACTCGCAGTAAGATTTATTGGTCCGCATAAGATCATCGAAAAGTTGGTGAAGTAGCTTACCGATTGATCTGCCTGAGGATATGCATCTACACCAGTATTCCATGTTTCCATGCTTCGAAACATATACGAGATCCAAGTGCTGTTGAGCCTGGGAGAATTAAGGAGCTAAGGACTAACCTTACATATCCGAAGGACCAATCCGACTTGGAGAAAGGCGTGTTCGAAACTGAAGAATCGCGGAGATTTCTCGCCATAAGTATTCTCGAGAAGACAAAACATGATTCATGTCACTTGGAGGATGAAGAGAGATTTAAAGCCAACCTCCTGGAGTTTTTCCGAGAAGATGTCGCGGATGGAAGAAGGAGACCCTCAACCTTAGAATTCGAGGACTAATTCTGTTAAGGGGAGAATGTAGGAACCCTTAAAAAAATATATTAATAGAGTGGGAAGAATTGATCGCGAAGGAACCTTAAGCTGCTCGACCCGTTAGAGAAGGTGTTAGATTGATAAGACGGATGTTTTCAAGAATAAAATTTTCAGCACAACGAGAATCAAAGCACGACGGAAAACCCAAGTCAAACAAAACTCGATTTCGGTATTTTGGGATTTTCGAGGAAGCCGGAGGCTCGGGAAATATTTTCCATCAAGGTCAGAATTATTTTGAGTTTATTAAAAATATTCAACTCATCAGAACGGGCGTAGAAAAATATTCGATTGATCGCTCGAAAATTCACCGGAAGGGCCAGAATCACTCGAATGGACCGAGAAGCTCGAGGTGGCTTGATCTATGAGATAAGGACGTGGTGTCAACTTCCTGTCATGGTAGCTGGAAAAGGAAGCACGAGGTGTTGAAGCTCAGGAGATCACAGTGCTGAGGGACACACAGAAGCATGAGGTGCCGCTCAACCTGCGACCGAGGCATGTTGATCGACATGTGGCCGATGTGGTGTCAAAGTGAATGCAACCAATCAATGCCTTCAGACATGTGGAGGACGTGGTGTCAACTGCCTGTCATGGTAGGTGGAAAGGGAAGCACGAGGTGTTGAAGCCCAAACGATCGCAATACGCGGAGTGACACGTAACGAGGTGCCAACCCGCGATCGGGCACGCTGATTGACATGTGGCCGATGTGGTGTCAGTGTGCATGCAACCAGGCCATGCCTACAGAAATTTGAGGATTTGGTGTCTTCATGCATGCCATCCTGGTCATGCAGCCAGACATGTGGAGCACGAGGTGCCGCCACAAGCGATCGTGCCATGTGAAGTATTACACGGCTGCCACACGGCTTGTTTCTGATTGGTTGCTGCTTCCTATAAATACCCACGACCCCAGCTAATTTCATACTATCCAGACCAGTTCAAAGTCAGCTAAAACGTGAGAGAGCAAAGAAAGAAAGTTAGAGTTTCGATCATTTTCGATCCTTTTTTCAGCGCTTTTGAGAGTTTTCGAGAACAGCATTCACCGATTTGAGTCGACATCTGAAGAAGCTTCTGCTCAAGTGAAGATCAGTCCAGACGTGGGTCTACTTGTGAAGGTCAAGAAAAGGGTTCGATCGCAGAAGACGGACACGGGTCAAGGCCACGGTCAACCAAAACCGTGAGTTATATTCAATTGATTGCTAAGCTGCTTTCATGAAGGTTCCCGCATTTGAAGTTGGATCATGGCAGGGCCAGGTCTAAACCGAGTAACGGTTTGTTTACTTATAGTAATGGTTAGGTTGATTGATTTAGTAGCATGCTTAGTTTTTCTTGAGAATCGTGAGTAGCATGCTAATCGTTAGGTTGATTGGTTAGTTAGCGAATGCTTAGATGATATCACTAGGTTGTGGTAGTTAGATATTCTGGAATTAGTCTTTATTTTATATTCTAGAATGTGGTTGATTGTGTTGATTGTGATTATTGCTTGGAACCTTGGTTGTATTACCGGTTTAGTATTATATTGGCCGACGATGTGCGTAACCCGCCATTGCTAGGCATATTGTGGGTGAGTTAGCATTCCTTCGACCACGCACTCGGCGGTTCAAGGAAACCCTTATTCGCTGGATCGGGAAGACTCAGAGAGACGGGGTCATGGCCTAAGGCTGAGTTATTACGCGACGGTGTAGTGTGGCAGCGATTCGAAGGACTGTGGGCTGTCGAGCGGTGACCAATGACTGTGGGGCGGGTCGGTTGAAAGTTCCTTCTTCTAGCCTTCGTGGTAGGGAGATAGGATATTGCCGAAGATGAAGGAGGAACCTAACTTCACCGGCCCTAGTTATATTATATTATGTTAAGGGTTTGGTAAACCCTAGTTTGTCGATTTACGAAGTTTTAGCCACTATCATATAGTATCGATATTTTACTCGATGATTTTCTGCCGCGGATTTCTGATTGATTATTTTACTATTATTGATTTGGGTTATTAGGTGAACTCTCGCTTTAGATTTGTTTGGGGTGGGATAGCGAGGGTTGTATTTGTTAGTTGGGGATTGTAACTCACTGAGTAATGCTAGATTACTCACCTCACTCTTTGTTGTTTTCGTGACCAGTAGTGCTTGTAGATGTCGCGGAAGCCAGTTGGTGTAGTATTTTGCATCTTTTGCTTGCGACGCTTTCAGACTATAAGTATGTATCTTTTGCTCTTTGCATGCCACTACGCCTATAATATTTTGTGTGTTGTGAACCTAATATGTTATAAAATAAATAAAGCGATGTTTTATGTAAATGCCTTGTTGTATCTGATATTAGCTTTGTCCAAGCTAACACAACGTCAGATTGAGGTACGGGTTGAGAAGTCTTAGGCCTTGATCTGACAGGACGTGTTAGTGGTCGAACTGGCCTAGTCACGAATTGCACTCTTTGTGACCTTGGCCAGAACGGCCCTAGCCCGCCATGTAGAACCTTGGTAGAAAGTTGGTCCATCGGTCATGTACTGTTTGATTGTTGGCCGATGGTTTGACTTATACCTAGAACGGTTCGGGGTGTTACAATTCAAGCCAAGGTGGAGAGATTTGTTGAAATATTCCTTGAATCTGTGAGTAGGCTAAGATCGCGATCCAAGCGCCATGGATCGGACGATCTCTGGCAGGGAATGCCCTTAATATATGGAGTGGAGCCCGACATGGAGTGGGCGCCCGTAATATATGGAGTGGCGCCATTACAGAGTAGGCGCTCCTGGTACATGGAGTGGGTGTTTCCTGGCATGGTGTGCGCGTTCTCGCGCTAGAGCTGGTGCTCCTTGTCAAATCTGAGATATATAGAAAGTTTCATTAAACGCTTCTTATATATACTTTTATGGTTTTATCTTATTCTGTAGCACAAAGTGTACTCTGAAAAACTCGCTTCCATCAATAAAGTAGTATCTTTGCCCGTTGACGTAACCATAAGGGTGAACCACGCTAAATCTATGTGTCAATCTTTATCGCTTATCAATTTGTTAATCTATATCTTCTCACATACGCTACAACACTGCTGAAGATTATTTTCTGCACTCTTTACGTGACAACAGTTTCTGAAAGTTTCCTTGATTATTAGATTTATTCGAGGTTGTGGAGCTAAGGGAAAAGTCTGTGGTTGAAGATCTCTCAGAAAAACAGTCGGATTTACAGTTGCCAGGTACTGCTCATTTTACTCTAAATCATTCCACATTGTACAAAAATATTATCTTTGGATCTGTGAGTACAATGTGAATGTCACAATCACGAACTTTCAAGTACAATTTGCACCGTTTTACCAATAGGACATCATAACTTTTCTATGACAATCGTGTATGATGACACCAAGTCCAAAACAGATTTCTCTTAACTATTCAGAACCATTGGCATTGGCCTGAGTAATGTTCTACAACCTTCTCGTATGCAAAATGATTTTGATACATGTCTTGTCTACAATCACTTTCTGTCTACAATCACTTTCATTAAAAAAATGGGATATAGCATAATATGAATGATGACATGGCTTATACCTAATTGTGATATAGATAATTATATTTAATGCTAATTTATATTTTTGGTAAATTTTTTAGAACATGGTAATAAATTATACATCATCATTAAAGTAAATCTATTCAAACATGAGATTAAATAATACTAGTTGTTTTGCCCGCACTTGCGGACCTAAACATTTTATAATTATTTTGTTAATACATCTTTTACTAATTGAAAGATTATAATGATAAAATGTTATTTATATTTTATTTTTTTGAAACCAATAATATTTATATTTTCATTTAAACATTGTCACATGCATTTCCTTATACATTATGTTCACTATCCCCTAGACATTATTTGAGAAGTGATTTATACATGTGTCATCACTACAATTACTCTCAACAAAAAATGATGACATGGTTTAAAAGGAATATGACAAGTCATCAATCTAATTGTGACATGTAAAATTTTCTACATCAAGATTTATGTTTTGTTAAGATTTCTTAAATATGGCAATGACTATTTTCTATATACGGATTTATATTTTTGGTAAAGTTTCATAATATAGTATTAACTAATAAAATTTATATCAAAAATATTTTTTTCTACATATATTCATTTTGCTAAGATTTTCGAAATATGGTAATACCTAATAACTTTTCTATATCTATTAAAATAATATAATTATATATATAAATAATAATTACGAATTAAATTTTTCATCAATTTATGAATCAAATTTTACTATCAAAATAATTATAGTTATAATTATATATTTTATCATCTTATATATGTTATTTATATTTAATGTATATATTTATTAAAACTAATTTATATATTTACAAATACACATATTTAAAATATAAGTAAATAAATAAAGTATTATATTCATAAAATAAATTTATAAATTTCAATTATTATTATTACAATTTAAATTTTCAATTTTCAGCATTTTAATTTTAAATTTATTAGTTAAAAAGTAAAACCATAATGTAAAATATTTTTTAAAATTTTATATATTCAAGCATGAAAAAACTCCTAGTTAATTGTTGCAAAAGTAACTCACAACTCAAAGTCAAACACAAACTAACCTCTCCTTCTTTGTTGAAATGGTTAGCTATATTCAACCCTACTTGTTCACATTATTCACTTAAAATGCCATTAATTTATGTTTTTTTTTTTCCTAAAATGGCTCTTTTACTCTCTCAACCTCATCACCTCTTCACAAATTTACTTGATTGCCATTGCCATCAATACACCAACCACAACAAACTACCAATTTGAGCTCTTAATGCCCCCTTAATGCACCTAGTAACGATTTACACTCTCTTTCTCAATTGTTATGAACTAAAACAACTCTCTCACTTTGCCTCAATATTCATCCAAAACTCAAGCTTTGATTCAAAACTTTTATGGTTGATAGAGCTATCAAGCATACTATTCAACGTGGGTTACTTTCGCTTGAGGTTCTGGGTGGTTGGAGAAGACTCAGGTGCAGGAAGTCATCTCACTAGTTTAAGGTAAGAAATTGAATTTTTTCTAGAATCACTACAGAAGACTTAATTCGTGAAAAGATCCGACGTTCTTTAACTATTTGATTGACGGGATGAAAAAAATCGAGATTTTGATGACTTTCCGATTTAAAGTTTAATTAATGACACCGAGAAAAAACTTTCAAATTTTATTAAATCTAGACGACTTAATCAGACGCCGCCCTTGGTTACTTTTGCAATTGGAAAATAAAACTTAAATATTTAACTTATCTCGTGACGACTTACGGGAAGTCACCCCGAAGACGCACTTAGTGAAAGTCTTCCAAGATAAGCAAAGTCGTCCAGATTTACCGTAAGTCAGTCCCAAGTCATCCTGGTCAAACCTTGGTTATCTTGGACG
>JAEACV010000241.1:0-44540 GCA_016432835.1 Brassica nigra | reverse complement strand
ATCATGACTAGTACATGACTCGTGGATTCCATATATCATTTTGTTCGAAATTTCGAGTGGCGGGCGGGACCCACATGATTGGTTGGTATTTTCTAACGGAAAGTGAATCGGATGACGTGAGAACACAGCAAAGTTAAAAACCGCTAAAAGACCAGACGATATTTTTCGGCCGCGAACTTCGGTGCCCGCTTGAGGGTCAAGACGGCTGAATTTGACTGAAAATCGCTACCACCTATCACCGACCTAGATGGTTTCGGGCTTCCAAATGGTGCTATGGGCGCCGAGTTCCACACGGTTCAAAAGTTATGGGTTTCCATTATTAGACTCGCTTCAGATTGAAAAGAAAATAAAAGGTGCAACACGACTTCCCGAGGTCACCCATCCTAGTACTACTCGCCAAGCACGCTTAATCGCGAGTTCTGATGGGATCCGCATTAGTGCTGGTATGATCGCACTGCTAGTACATGACTCGCATTCCATATATCCTTTGTTCGAAATTTCGAGTGGCTGGGCGGGACCACATGATTGGTTGGTATTTTTCTAACGGAAAGTGACTCGTGGATGACGAGAACACAGCAAAAGTTAAAAACCGTTTAAAAGATCAGATCGCGATATTTTTCGCCGCGAACTTCGTGCCCGCTTGAGGGTCAAGACGGCTGAATTTGGACCGAAAATCGCTACCACCTATCACCAATCTAGATGGTTTCGGGCTTTCCAAATGGTGCTATGCGCCGAGTTCCACACGGTTCAAAAGTTATGGGTTTCCATTATTAGACCTGCTTCGATTGAAAAGAAAATAAAAAGGGCAACACGGATCTCCCGAGGTCACCATCCTAGTACTACTCGCCCAAGCACGCTTTAACCGCGAGTTCTGATGGGATCCGCATTAGTGCTGGTATGATCGCACCTGCTAGTACATGACTCGCGATTCCATATATCCTTTGTTCGAAATTTCGAGTGGCTGGGCGGGACCCACATGATTGGTTGGTATTTTTCTAACGGAAAGTGACTCGTGGATGACGAGAACACAGCAAAAAAAAAAAAAACCGGTGATCGCGATATTTTTTTTCGGCCGCAACTTGTGCCCGCTTGAGGGTCAAGACGGCTGAATTTGGACCCAAAATCGCTACCACCTATCACCGACCTAGATGGTTTCGGGCTTCCAAATGGTGCTATGGGCCGAGTTCCACACGGTTCAAAAGTTATGGGTTTCATTATTAGACTCGCTTCGATTGAAAAGAAAAATAAAAGGTGCAACACGAGGACTTCCCGAGGTCACCCATCCTAGTACTACTCCAAGCACGCTTAACCGCGGAGTTCTGATGGGATCGTGCATTAGTGCTGGTATGATCGCACCTGCTAGTACATGACTCGCGATTCCATATATCCTTTGTTCGAAATTTCTCGGCTGGGACCCATGATTGGTATTTTTCTAACGGAAAGTGAATCGTGGATGACGAGAACACAGCAAAAGTTAAAACCGCTTAAAAGATCAGATCGCATATTTTTCGGCCGCGAACTTCGTGCCCGCTTGAGGGTCAAGACGGCTGAATTTGACCGAAAATCGCTACCGACCTATCACCGACTCCAGATGGTTCTGGGCTTCCGAAATGGTGCTATGGGCCGAAGTTCCACACGGTTCAAAAGTTATGGGTTTCCATTATTAGACTGCATTGAAAAGAAAAAATAAAAGGTGCAACACGAGGACTTCCCGAGGTCACCATCCTAGTACTACTCTCGCCAAGCACGCTTAATCGGAGTTCTGATGGGATCCGTGCTAGTGCTGGTATGATCGCACCTGCTAGTACATGACTCGCGATTCCATATATCCTTTGTTCGAAATTTCGAGTGGCTACGTGGGACCCATATGATTGGTTGGTATTTTTCTAACGGAAAGTGACTCGCGGATGACGAGAACACAGCAAAAGTTAAAACCGCTTAAAAGACCAGATCGATATTTTTTTCGGCCGCGAACTTCGGTGCCCGTTTGAGGGTCAAGACGGCTGAATTTGGACCCGAAAATCGCTACCACCTATCACCGACCTAGATGGTTTCGGGCTTTCCAAATGGTGCTATGGGCGTCAGAGTTCCACACGGTTCAAAAGTTATGGGTTTCCATTATTAGACTCGCTTCGCATTGAAAAGAAAATAAAAAGGTGCAACACGAGGACTTCCCGAGGTCACCCATCCTAGTACTACTACTCGCCCAAGCACGCTTTAACTCGCGGAGTTCTGATGGGATCCGTGCATTAGTGCTGGTATGATCGCACCTGCTAGTACATGACTCGCGATTCCATATATCCTTTGTTCGAAATTTCGAGTGCTGGGCGCGGACCCACATGATTGGTTGGTATTTTCTAACGGAAAGTGACTCGCGGATGACGTGAGAACACAGCAAAAGTTAAAACCAAGCTTAAAAGACAGATCGATATTTTTCGGCCGCGAACTTCGTGCCCGCTTGAGGGTCAAGACGGCTGAATTTGACTCAAAAATCGCGCTACCACCTATCACCGACCCAGATGGTTTCGGCTTTCCGAAATGGTGCTATGGCCGTGAGTTCCACACGGTTCAAAAGTTGGGTTTCATTATTAGACCTGCCGATTGAAAAGAAAATAAAAGGTGCAACACGAGGACTTCCCGAGGTCACCCATCCTAGTACTACTCGCCCCAAGCACGCTTTAACTGCGGAGTTCTGATGGGATCCGCATTAGTGCTGGTATGATCGCATCTGCTAGTACATGACTCGCGATTCCATATATCCTTTGTTCGAAATTTCGAGTGGCTGGGCGGGACCACATGATTGGTTGGTATTTTTCTAACGGAAAGTGACCGTGGATGACGAACACAGCAAAGTTAAAAAACCAGCTTAAAAGACCAGATCGCGATATTTTTCGGCCGAAACTTCGGTGCCCGCTTGAGGGTCAAGACGGCTGAATTTGGACTAAAATCGCTACCACCTATCACCAACCTAGATGGTTTCGCTTTCCGAAATGGTGCTATGGGCGTCGAGTTCCACACGGTTCAAAAGTTATGGTTTCCATTAGACTCGCTTCGCATTGAAAAAAGAAAATAAAAAGGTGCAACACGAGGATCGAGGTCACCCATCCTAGTACTACTCTTCAAGCACGCTTAATCATGGAGTTCTGATGGGATCCGCATTAGTGCTGGTATGATCGCACTCATAGTACGACTCGCATTCCATATATCCTTTGTTCGAAATTTCGAAAGTGGCTGGCGTGGACCCACATGATTGGTTGGTATTTTCTAACGGAAAGTGACTCGTGGATGACGAGAACACAGCAAAAGTTAAAAAAAAACCGCTTAAAAGACCAGATCGCGATATTTTTTCGGCCGAACTTCGGTGCCCGCTTGAGGGTCAAGACGGCTGAATTTGACCAAAATCGCAACACCTATCACCCACCCAGATGGTTTCTGGGGTTTCCAAATGGTGCTATGGGCCGAGTTCCACACGGTTCAAAAGCGGGTTTCCATTATTAGACTCGCTTTATTGAAAAGAAAATAAAAGGTGCAACACGAGGACTTCCCGGAGGTCACCCATCCTAGTACTACTCTTCAAGCACGCTTTAACTGCGAGTTCTGATGGGATCCGTGCATTAGTGCTGGTATGATCGCACCCGTAGTACATGACTCATTCCATATATCCTTTGTTCGAAATTTCGAGTGGCTGGGCTGGGACCTACATGATTGGTTGGTATTTTTCTAACGGAAAGTGACCGTGGATGACGAGAACACAGCAAAGTTAAAAAAAAAAAAAACCAAGCTAAAAGACCGACGCGATATTTTTCGGCCGCAAACTTCGGTGCCCGCTTGAGGGTCAAGACGGCTGAATTTGGACCAAAATCGCACCACCTATCACCGACCTAGATGGTTTCTGGGCTTCCGAAATGGTGCTATGGGCGCCGAGTTCCACACGGTTCAAAAGTTATGGGTTTCCATTATTAGACTCAATTCAGATTGAAAAGAAAAATAAAAGGTGCAACACGAGGACTTCTGAGGTCACCCATCCTAGTACTACTCTCGCCCAAGCACGCTTAACTGCGGAGTTCTGATGGGATCCGTGCATTAGTGCTGGTATGATCGCACCATAGTACATGACTCGCGATTCCATATATCCTTTGTTCGAAATTTCAGGGCTGCTGGACCACATGATTGGTTGGTATTTTTCTAACGGAAAGTGACTCGTGGATGACGAGAACACAGCAAAAGTTAAAAAAAAACCGCTTAAAAGACCGTGATCGCGATATTTTTCGGCCGCAAACTTCGGTGCCCGCTTGAGGGTCAAGACGGCTGAATTTGACCAAAATCGCTACCACCTATCACCGACCTAGATGGTTTCTGGGCTTTCCGAAATGGTGCTATGCGCCAGAGTTCCACACGGTTCAAAAGTTATGGGTTTCCATTATTAGACCTGCTTCGATTGAAAAGAAAAATAAAAGGTGCAACACGAGGACTTCCCGAGGTCACCCATCCTAGTACTATTCTCGCCAAGCACGCTTTAATCGCGGAGTTCTGATGGGATCCGTGCATTAGTGCTGGTATGATCGCACCCGTAGTACATGACTCAAGGATTCCATATATCCTTTGTTCGAAATTTCGAGTGGCTGGGCGTGGGACCCACATGATTGGTTGGTATTTTCTAACGGAAAGTGACTCGTGATGACGAGAACACAGCAAGTTAAAAAAAAAAACCAAGCTTAAAAGACCAGATCGCATATTTTTCGGCCGCGAACTTCGGGTGCCCGCTTGAGGGTCAAGACGGCTGAATTTGACCCAAAACGCCACCGCCACATCACCCACCTGGTTTTGGCTCTCCAAATGGTGCTATGGGGCCGAGTTCCACACGGTTCAGTTATGGTTCATTATTAGACTCGCCGATTGAAAAGAAAATAAAGGTGAAACGACTCCGAGGTCACCCATCCTCAGTTACCGCGATCGCAAGCATCCGCGAGCTGCATAAGCGGTATGATCACATTCTAGATGACGCGATTCATATCTTTGTTCCGAAATTTCGAGTGGCTGGCTTGACTACGATTATTTTTAACGACTGGACATGAACACAGCAAAGTTAAAACCGTTTAAAATGACGCATTTTCGACAACTTTCGGTGCCCGCTTGAGGGTCAAGACGCCGGAATTTCGACCCCGCCGCCCATCTATCACCATTCCAGACTCCGGTCTTCGAAAGGGCATGTCGCATCTGCTCGTGCTGGTCACGATAGACTCCTCGCCATTGAAGAAAAATAAAAGTGCGAACACGAGGATTCCCAATCATCCAATTACCAGTTAATCTAATAGATCCCGCGGCGCATGAGTGCTGCTGATGACCCCATTCATTACATTCTTTGCGCCGAAATTTTGAGCGGTCGGCGGCAGACCACGATGGTATTTTCTAACGAAAGTGACCGTGATGACGCGAACACAGCAAAGTAAAAAACTTTAAGCGAAAGACGATGATTTTCGTCCGTCAAGACGCCGGGATTAACAGGCCCGCCGCCGACTATCTGGTCCGGTGAACCATCTAGGTCGGTGATAGGTCGGCGCCGATTTTTCGGTCCAAATTCAGCCGCTTCGACCCTCAAACGGCACCCGTTTGCGTCCGAAAAAAATATGACACGTCTTTCGCTTTTTTTTTTTTTTTTTTAACTTTTTGCTGTGTTCTACGTCATCCACGAGTCACTTTCCGTTAGAGAAAAATACCAACCAATCATGTGGGTCCCACCCAGCCACGAAATTTCCAACAAAAGGATATATGGAATCGCGAGTCATGTACTAACGGTGCGATCATACCAGCACTAATGCACCGGATCCCATCAGAACTCCGCAGTTGCTGCGGTTAGCAGAGTAGTACTAGGATGGGTGACCTCCCGGGAAGTCCTCGTGTTGCACCTCTTTTTATTTTTCTTTTCAATCAAACGAAGCTAATAATGGAAACCCCATAACTTTTGAACATGGTGGAACTACGACGCCCATAGCACCATTTCGAAAGCCCCAGAAACCATCTAGGTCGGTGATAGGTCGGCGCGATTTTTCGGTCCAAATTCAGCCGTTGACCTCAAACGGCACCAAGTTTGCGTCCAAAAAAATATGCGACACGGTCTTTTCGCTTTTTTTTTTTTTTAACTTTTGCTGTGTTCTACGCCATCCACGAGTCACTTTCCGCTAGAGAAAAATACCAACCAATCATGTGGGTCCCACTTCCAGCCACTGAAATTTCCAACAAAAGGATATATGGAATCGCGAGTCATGTACTAACGGGTGCGATCATACCAGCACTAATGCACCGGATCCCATCAGAACTCCGCAGTTAAGCGCGCTTCGAGAGTAGTACTAGGATGGGTGACCTCCCGGAAGTCCTCGTGTTGCACCCCTTTTATTTTTTCTTTTCAATCAAACGAAGTCTAATAATGGAAACCCCATAACTTTTGAACCGTGTGGAACTACGACGCCCATAGCACCATTTCGGAAAGCCCCAGAAACCATCTAGGTCGGTGATAGGTCGGCGCGATTTTTCGGGTCCAAATTCAGCCGTCTTGACCCTCAAACGGGCACCCGAAGTTTGCGGCCCGAAAAAAATATGCGATACGGTCTTTTCGCTTTTTTTTTAACTTTTTGCTGTGTTCTACGTCATCCACGAGTCACTTTCCGTTAGAGAAAAATACCAACCAATCATGTGGGTCCCACGCCCAGCCACTCGAAATTTCCGAACAAAAGGATATATGGAATCGCGAGTCATGTACTAACGGGTGCGATCATACCAGCACTAATGCACCGGATCCCATCAGAACTCCGCAGTTAAGCGTGCTTGGGCGAGAGTAGTACTAGGATGGGTGACCTCCCGGGAAGTCCTCGTGTTGCACCCCTTTTTATTTTTCCTTTTTCAATCTGAAACGAGTCTAATAATGGAAACCCCATAACTTTTGAACCGTGTGGAACTACGACGCCCATAGCACCATTTCGGAAAGCCCCAGAAACCATCTAGGTCGGTGATAGGTCGGCGCGATTTTTCGGGTCCAAATTCAGCCGTCTTGACCCTCAAACGGGCACCCGAAGTTTGCGGCCCGAAAAAAATATGCGATACGGTCTTTTCGCTTGTTTTTTTTTTACTTTTTGTTGTGTTCTACGTCATCCACGATGCACTTTCCATTAGAGAAAAATACCAACCAATCATGTGGGTCCCACGCCCAGCCACCAAATTTCCGAACAAAAGGATATATGGAATCGCGAGTCATGTACTAACGGTGCGATCATACCAGCACTAATGCACCGGATCCCATCAGAACTCCGCAGTTAAGCTGCTTGGGCGAGTAGTACTAGGATGGGTGACCTCCGGAAGTCCTCGTGTTGCACCCCTTTTATTTTTTCTTTTCAATCAAACGAAGTCTAATAATGGAAACCCCATAACTTTTGAACCGGTGGAACTACGACGCCCATAGCACCATTTCGAAAGCCCCAGAAACCATCTAGGTCGGTGATAGGTCGCGATTTTTCGGTCCAAATTCAGCCGCCTTGACCTCAAACGGCACCAAGTTTGCGTCCAAAAAAATATGCGATACGGTCTTTTCGCTTGGTTTTTTTTTTAACTTTTGCTGTGTTCTACGCCATCCACGAAGTCACTTTCCGCTAGAGAAAAATACCAACCAATCATGTGGGTCCCACGCCCAGCCACGAATTTCCAACAAAAGGATATATGGAATCGCGAGTCATGTACTAACGGTGCGATCATACCAGCACTAATGCACCGGATCCCATCAGAACTCCGCAGTTAAGCTGCTTGGGCGAGTAGTACTAGGATGGGTGACCTCCGAAGTCCTCGTGTTGCACCCCTTTTATTTTTCTTTTCAACTCAAACGAAGTCTAATAATGGAAACCCCATAACTTTTGAACCGTGGAACTACGACGCCCATAGCACCATTTCGAAAGCCCCAGAAACCATCTAGGTCGGTGATAGGTCGGCGCCGATTTTTCGGTCCAAATTCAGCCGCCTTGACCTCAAACGGCACCAAGTTTGCGTCCAAAAAAATATGCGATACGGTCTTTTCGCTTGGTTTTTTTTTTTAACTTTTGCTGTGTTCTACGCCATCCACGAAGTCACTTTCCGCTAGAGAAAAATACCAACCAATCATGTGGGTCCCACGCCCAGCCACTGAAATTTCCAACAAAAGGATATATGGAATCGCGAGTCATGTACTAACGGTGCGATCATACCAGCACTAATGCACCGGATCCCATCAGAACTCCGCAGTTAAGCCGCTTGGGCGAGAGTAGTACTAGGATGGGTGACCTCCGAAGTCCTCGTGTTGCACCCCTTTTATTTTTCTTTTCAATCAAACGAAGTCTAATAATGGAAACCCCATAACTTTTGAACCGGTGGAACTACGACGCCCATAGCACCATTTCGAAAGCCCCAGAAACCATCTAGGTCGGTGATAGGTCGGCGCCGATTTTTCGGTCCAAATTCAGCCGCCTTGACCTCAAACGGCACCAAGTTTGCGTCCAAAAAATATGCGATACGGTCTTTTCGCTGGTTTTTTTTTTTAACTTTTGCTGTGTTCTACGCCATCCACGAAGTCACTTTCCGCTAGAGAAAAATACCAACCAATCATGTGGGTCCCACGCCCAGCCACCAAATTTCCGAACAAAAGGATATATGGAATCGCGAGTCATGTACTAACGGGTGCGATCATACCAGCACTAATGCACCGGATCCCATCAGAACTCCGCAGTTAAGCTGCTTGGGCAGAGTAGTACTAGGATGGGTGACCTCCCGAAGTCCTCGTGTTGCACCCCTTTTTTTTTTTCTTTTCAATCAAACGAAGTCTAATAATGGAAACCCCATAACTTTTGAACCGGTGGAACTACGACGCCCATAGCACCATTTCGAAAGCCCCAGAAACCATCTAGGTCGGTGATAGGTCGGCGCGATTTTTCGGGTCCAAATTCAGCCGTCTTGACCTCAAACGGCACCAAGTTTGCGTCCAAAAAATATGCGATACGGTCTTTTCGCTTTTTTTTTTTAACTTTTGCTGTGTTCTACGCCATCCACGAAGTCACTTTCCGCTAGAGAAAAATACCAACCAATCATGTGGGTCCCACGCCCAGCCACTCAAATTTCCAACAAAAGGATATATGGAATCGCGAGTCATGTACTAACGGGTGCGATCATACCAGCACTAATGCACCGGATCCCATCAGAACTCCGCAGTTAAGCTGCTTGGGCGAGTAGTACTAGGATGGGTGACCTCCCGAAGTCCTCGTTGCACCCCTTTTATTTTTTCTTTTCAATCAAACGAAGTCTAATAATGGAAACCCCATAACTTTTGAACCGGTGGAACTACGACGCCCATAGCACCATTTCGAAAGCCCCAGAAACCATCTAGGTCGGTGATAGGTCGGCGCGATTTTTCGGTCCAAATTCAGCCGCCTTGACCTCAAACGGCACCAAGTTTGCGTCCAAAAAAATATGCGATACGGTCTTTTCGCTTTTTTTTTTTTTTAACTTTTGCTGTGTTCTACGCCATCCACGAAGTCACTTTCCGCTAGAGAAAAATACCAACCAATCATGTGGGTCCCACGCCCAGCCACTCAAATTTCCAACAAAAGGATATATGGAATCGCGAGTCATGTACTAACGGTGCGATCATACCAGCACTAATGCACCGGATCCCATCAGAACTCCGCAGTTAAGCTGCTTGGGCGAGAGTAGTACTAGGATGGGTGACCTCCCGAAGTCCTCGTTGCACCCTTTTTTTCTTTTCAATCAAACGAAGTCTAATAATGGAAACCCCATAACTTTTGAACCGGTGGAACTACGACGCCCATAGCACCATTTCGAAAGCCCCAGAAACCATCTAGGTCGGTGATAGGTCGGCGCATTTTTCGGTCCAAATTCAGCCGCCTTGACCTCAAACGGCACCAAGTTTGCGTCCAAAAAATATGCGATACGGTCTTTTCGCTTTTTTTTTTTAACTTTTGCTGTGTTCTACGCCATCCACGAAGTCACTTTCCGCTAGAGAAAAATACCAACCAATCATGTGGGTCCCACGCCCAGCCACTCAAATTTCCAACAAAAGGATATATGGAATCGCGAGTCATGTACTAACGGGTGCGATCATACCAGCACTAATGCACCGGATCCCATCAGAACTCCGCAGTTAAGCGCTGCTTGGGCGAGAGTAGTACTAGGATGGGTGACCTCCCGAAGTCCTCGTGTTGCACCCCTTTTATTTTTCTTTTCAATCAAACGAAGTCTAATAATGGAAACCCCATAACTTTTGAACCGGTGGAACTACGACGCCCATAGCACCATTTCGAAAGCCCCAGAAACCATCTAGGTCGGTGATAGGTCGGCGCGATTTTTCGGTCCAAATTCAGCCGCCTTGACCTCAAACGGCACCAAGTTTGCGTCCAAAAAAATATGCGATACGGTCTTTTCGCTTGGTTTTTTTTTTTAACTTTTGCTGTGTTCTACGCCATCCACGAAGTCACTTTCCGCTAGAGAAAAATACCAACCAATCATGTGGGTCCCACGCCAGCCACCAAATTTCCAACAAAAGGATATATGGAATCGCGAGTCATGTACTAACGGGTGCGATCATACCAGCACTAATGCACCGGATCCCATCAGAACTCCGCAGTTAAGCGCTGCTTGGAGAGTAGTACTAGGATGGGTGACCTCCCGAAGTCCTCGGTTGCACCCCTTTTATTTTTCTTTTCAATCAAACGAAGTCTAATAATGGAAACCCCATAACTTTTGAACCGGTGGAACTACGACGCCCATAGCACCATTTCGAAAGCCCCAGAAACCATCTAGGTCGGTGATAGGTCGCGCGATTTTTCGGTCCAAATTCAGCCGCCTTGACCTCAAACGGCACCAAGTTTGCGTCCAAAAAAATATGCGATACGGTCTTTTCGCTGGTTTTTTTTTTAACTTTTGCTGTGTTCTACGCCATCCACGAAGTCACTTTCCGCTAGAGAAAAATACCAACCAATCATGTGGGTCCCACGCCCAGCCACTCAAATTTCCGAACAAAAGGATATATGGAATCGCGAGTCATGTACTAACGGGTGCGATCATACCAGCACTAATGCACCGGATCCCATCAGAACTCCGCAGTTAAGCGTTTGGGCAGAGTAGTACTAGGATGGGTGACCTCCGAAGTCCTCGTTGCACCCCTTTTATTTTTTCTTTTCAATCTCAAACGAAGTCTAATAATGGAAACCCCATAACTTTTGAACCGGTGGAACTACGACGCCCATAGCACCATTTCGGAAAGCCCCAGAAACCATCTAGGTCGGTGATAGGTCGGCGCGATTTTTCGGGTCCAAATTCAGCCGCCTTGACCTCAAACGGCACCAAGTTTGCGTCCAAAAAATATGCGATACGGTCTTTTCGCTTGGTTTTTTTTTTAACTTTTGCTGTGTTCTACGCCATCCACGAAGTCACTTTCCGCTAGAGAAAAATACCAACCAATCATGTGGGTCCCACGCCCACCAAATTTCCGAACAAAAGGATATATGGAATCGCGAGTCATGTACTAACGGTGCGATCATACCAGCACTAATGCACCGGATCCCATCAGAACTCCGCAGTTAAGCGCTTGGGCGAGAGTAGTACTAGGATGGGTGACCTCCGGAAGTCCTCGTGGTTGCACCCCTTTTATTTTTTCTTTTCAATCAAACGAAGTCTAATAATGGAAACCCCATAACTTTTGAACCGGTGGAACTACGACGCCCATAGCACCATTTCGAAAGCCCCAGAAACCATCTAGGTCGGTGATAGGTCGGCGCGATTTTTCGGTCCAAATTCAGCCGCCTTGACCTCAAACGGCACCAAGTTTGCGTCCAAAAAAATATGCGATACGGTCTTTTCGCTTTTTTTTTTTAACTTTTGCTGTGTTCTACGCCATCCACGAAGTCACTTTCCGCTAGAGAAAAATACCAACCAATCATGTGGGTCCCACGCCCAGCCACTCAAATTTCCGAACAAAAGGATATATGGAATCGCGAGTCATGTACTAACGGGTGCGATCATACCAGCACTAATGCACCGGATCCCATCAGAACTCCGCAGTTAAGCGCGTTTGGGCAGAGTAGTACTAGGATGGGTGACCTCCCGAAGTCCTCGTGTTGCACCCCTTTTATTTTTTCTTTTCAATCAAACGAAGTCTAATAATGGAAACCCCATAACTTTTGAACCGGTGGAACTACGACGCCCATAGCACCATTTCGAAAGCCCCAGAAACCATCTAGGTCGGTGATAGGTCGGCGCGATTTTTCGGTCCAAATTCAGCCGCTTGACCTCAAACGGCACCAAGTTTGCGTCCAAAAAATATGCGATACGGTCTTTTCGCTTGGTTTTTTTTTTAACTTTTGCTGTGTTCTACGCCATCCACGAAGTCACTTTCCGCTAGAGAAAAATACCAACCAATCATGTGGGTCCCACGCCCAGCCACCAAATTTCCGAACAAAAGGATATATGGAATCGCGAGTCATGTACTAACGGGTGCGATCATACCAGCACTAATGCACCGGATCCCATCAGAACTCCGCAGTTAAGCTGCTTGGGCGAGAGTAGTACTAGGATGGGTGACCTCCGGAAGTCCTCGTGTTGCACCCCTTTTATTTTTTCTTTTCAATCAAACGAAGTCTAATAATGGAAACCCCATAACTTTTGAACCGGTGGAACTACGACGCCCATAGCACCATTTCGAAAGCCCCAGAAACCATCTAGGTCGGTGATAGGTCGGCGCGATTTTTCGGTCCAAATTCAGCCGCCTTGACCTCAAACGGCACCAAGTTTGCGTCCAAAAAAATATGCGATACGGTCTTTTCTTTGGTTTTTTTTTTTAACTTTTGCTGTGTTCTACGCCATCCACGAAGTCACTTTCCGCTAGAGAAAAATACCAACCAATCATGTGGGTCCCACGCCCAGCCACCAAATTTCCGAACAAAAGGATATATGGAATCGCGAGTCATGTACTAACGGTGCGATCATACCAGCACTAATGCACCGGATCCCATCAGAACTCCGCAGTTAAGCGCTTGGGCGAGTAGTACTAGGATGGGTGACCTCCCGAAGTCCTCGTGTTGCACCCCTTTATTTTTTTCTTTTCAATCAAACGAAGTCTAATAATGGAAACCCCATAACTTTTGAACCGGTGGAACTACGACGCCCATAGCACCATTTCGAAAGCCCCAGAAACCATCTAGGTCGGTGATAGGTCGGCGCGATTTTTCGGTCCAAATTCAGCCGCCTTGACCTCAAACGGCACCAAGTTTGCGTCCAAAAAATATGCGATACGGTCTTTTTTTTTTTTTTTTTAACTTTTGCTGTGTTCTACGCCATCCACGAAGTCACTTTCCGCTAGAGAAAAATACCAACCAATCATGTGGGTCCCACGCCCAGCCACCAAATTTCCGAACAAAAGGATATATGGAATCGCGAGTCATGTACTAACGGTGCGATCATACCAGCACTAATGCACCGGATCCCATCAGAACTCCGCAGTTAAGTTGCTGCTTGGGCGAGAGTAGTACTAGGATGGGTGACCTCCCGAAGTCCTCGTGTTGCACCCTTTTATTTTTTCTTTTCAATCAAACGAAGTCTAATAATGGAAACCCCATAACTTTTGAACCGGTGGAACTACGACGCCCATAGCACCATTTCGAAAGCCCCAGAAACCATCTAGGTCGGTGATAGGTCGGCGCGATTTTTCGGTCCAAATTCAGCCGCTTGACCTCAAACGGCACCAAGTTTGCGTCCAAAAAATATGCGATACGGTCTTTTCGCTTGGTTTTTTTTTTTAACTTTTGCTGTGTTCTACGCCATCCACGAAGTCACTTTCCGCTAGAGAAAAATACCAACCAATCATGTGGGTCCCACGCCCAGCCACCAAATTTCCAACAAAAGGATATATGGAATCGCGAGTCATGTACTAACGGGTGCGATCATACCAGCACTAATGCACCGGATCCCATCAGAACTCCGCAGTTAAGCTGCTTGGGCGAGAGTAGTACTAGGATGGGTGACCTCCCGAAGTCCTCGTGTTGCACCCCTTTTATTTTTTTCTTTTCAATCAAACGAAGTCTAATAATGGAAACCCCATAACTTTTGAACCGGTGGAACTACGACGCCCATAGCACCATTTCGAAAGCCCCAGAAACCATCTAGGTCGGTGATAGGTCGGCGCGATTTTTCGGTCCAAATTCAGCCGCCTTGACCTCAAACGGCACCAAGTTTGCGTCCAAAAAATATGCGATACGGTCTTTTCGCTTTTTTTTTTTTAACTTTTGCTGTGTTCTACGCCATCCACGAGTCACTTTCCGCTAGAGAAAAATACCAACCAATCATGTGGGTCCCACGCCCAGCCACCAAATTTCCAACAAAAGGATATATGGAATCGCGAGTCATGTACTAACGGTGCGATCATACCAGCACTAATGCACCGGATCCCATCAGAACTCCGCAGTTAAGCTGCTTGGGCGAGAGTAGTACTAGGATGGGTGACCTCCCGAAGTCCTCGTTGCACCCTTTTTATTTTTCTTTTCAATCAAACGAAGTCTAATAATGGAAACCCCATAACTTTTGAACGGTGGAACTACGACGCCCATAGCACCATTTCGAAAGCCCCAGAAACCATCTAGGTCGGTGATAGGTCGGCGCGATTTTTCGGTCCAAATTCAGCCGCCTTGACCTCAAACGGCACCAAGTTTGCGTCCAAAAAAATATGCGATACGGTCTTTTCGCTTTTTTTTTTTAACTTTTGCTGTGTTCTACGCCATCCACGAAGTCACTTTCCGCTAGAGAAAAATACCAACCAATCATGTGGGTCCCACGCCCAGCCACCAAATTTCCAACAAAAGGATATATGGAATCGCGAGTCATGTACTAACGGTGCGATCATACCAGCACTAATGCACCGGATCCCATCAGAACTCCGCAGTTCGCTGCTTGGGCGAGTAGTACTAGGATGGGTGACCTCCCGAAGTCCTCGTGTTGCACCCCTTTTATTTTTTCTTTTCAATCAAACGAAGTCTAATAATGGAAACCCCATAACTTTTGAACCGGTGGAACTACGACGCCCATAGCACCATTTCGAAAGCCCCAGAAACCATCTAGGTCGGTGATAGGTCGGCGCGATTTTTCGGTCCAAATTCAGCCGCCTTGACCTCAAACGGCACCAAGTTTGCGTCCAAAAAAATATGCGATACGGTCTTTTCTTTGGTTTTTTTTTTAACTTTTGCTGTGTTCTACGCCATCCACGAAGTCACTTTCCGCTAGAGAAAAATACCAACCAATCATGTGGGTCCCACGCCAGCCACCAAATTTCCAACAAAAGGATATATGGAATCGCGAGTCATGTACTAACGGTGCGATCATACCAGCACTAATGCACCGGATCCCATCAGAACTCCGCAGTTAAGCTGCTTGGGCGAGAGTAGTACTAGGATGGGTGACCTCCCGAAGTCCTCGTGTTGCACCCCTTTTATTTTTTCTTTTCAATCAAACGAAGTCTAATAATGGAAACCCCATAACTTTTGAACCGTGGAACTACGACGCCCATAGCACCATTTCGAAAGCCCCAGAAACCATCTAGGTCGGTGATAGGTCGGCGCGATTTTTCGGTCCAAATTCAGCCGCCTTGACCTCAAACGGCACCAAGTTTGCGTCCAAAAAATATGCGATACGGTCTTTTCGCTTTGGTTTTTTTTTTTAACTTTTGCTGTGTTCTACGCCATCCACGAAGTCACTTTCCGCTAGAGAAAAATACCAACCAATCATGTGGGTCCCCCAGCCACCAAATTTCCAACAAAAGGATATATGGAATCGCGAGTCATGTACTAACGGGTGCGATCATACCAGCACTAATGCACCGGATCCCATCAGAACTCCGCAGTTAAGCGCTTGGGCGAGAGTAGTACTAGGATGGGTGACCTCCCGAAGTCCTCGTTGCACCCCTTTTATTTTTTCTTTTCAATCAAACGAAGTCTAATAATGGAAACCCCATAACTTTTGAACCGGTGGAACTACGACGCCCATAGCACCATTTCGAAAGCCCCAGAAACCATCTAGGTCGGTGATAGGTCGGCGCGATTTTTCGGTCCAAATTCAGCCGCCTTGACCTCAAACGGCACCAAGTTTGCGTCCAAAAAATATGCGATACGGTCTTTTCGCTTGGTTTTTTTTTTTAACTTTTTGCTGTGTTCTACGTCATCCACGATTCACTTTCCGTTAGAGAAAAATACCAACCAATCATGTGGGTCCCACGCCCAGCCACTCAAATTTCCAACAAAAGGATATATGGAATCGCGAGTCATGTACTAACGGGTGCGATCATACCAGCACTAATGCACCGGATCCCATCAGAACTCCGCAGTTAAGCGCGTTTGGGCGAGTAGTACTAGGATGGGTGACCTCCCGAAGTCCTCGTGTTGCACCCTTTTATTTTTTCTTTTCAATCAAACGAAGTCTAATAATGGAAACCCCATAACTTTTGAACGGTGGAACTACGACGCCCATAGCACCATTTCGAAAGCCCCAGAAACCATCTAGGTCGGTGATAGGTCGGCGCGATTTTTCGGTCCAAATTCAGCCGCCTTGACCTCAAACGGCACCAAGTTTGCGTCCAAAAAAATATGCGATACGGTCTTTTCGCTTGGTTTTTTTTTTTAACTTTTGCTGTGTTCTACGCCATCCACGAAGTCACTAGAGAAAAATACCAACCAATCATGTGGGTCCCACGCCCAGCCACCAAATTTCCAACAAAAGGATATATGGAATCGCGAGTCATGTACTAACGGGTGCGATCATACCAGCACTAATGCACCGGATCCCATCAGAACTCCGCAGTTAAGCGCTTGGGCGAGAGTAGTACTAGGATGGGTGACCTCCCGAAGTCCTCGTGTTGCACCCCTTTTATTTTTTCTTTTCAATCAAACGAAGTCTAATAATGGAAACCCCATAACTTTTGAACCGGTGGAACTACGACGCCCATAGCACCATTTCGAAAGCCCCAGAAACCATCTAGGTCGGTGATAGGTCGGCGCCATTTTTCGGTCCAAATTCAGCCGCCTTGACCTCAAACGGCACCAAGTTTGCGTCCAAAAAATATGCGATACGGTCTTTTCGCTTGGTTTTTTTTTTTAACTTTTTGCTGTGTTCTACGTCATCCACGATTCACTTTCCGTTAGAGAAAAATACCAACCAATCATGTGGGTCCCACGCCCAGCCACCAAATTTCCAACAAAAGGATATATGGAATCGCGAGTCATGTACTAACGGGTGCGATCATACCAGCACTAATGCACCGGATCCCATCAGAACTCCGCAGTTAAGCTGCTTTGGCGAGAGTAGTACTAGGATGGGTGACCTCCCGAAGTCCTCGTTGCACCCCTTTTATTTTTCTTTTCAATCAAACGAAGTCTAATAATGGAAACCCCATAACTTTTGAACCGGTGGAACTACGACGCCCATAGCACCATTTCGAAAGCCCCAGAAACCATCTAGGTCGGTGATAGGTCGGCGCGATTTTTCGGTCCAAATTCAGCCGCCTTGACCTCAAACGGCACCAAGTTTGCGTCCAAAAAATATGCGATACGGTCTTTTCGCTTTTTTTTTTTTAACTTTTGCTGTGTTCTACGCCATCCACGAAGTCACTTTCCGCTAGAGAAAAATACCAACCAATCATGTGGGTCCCACGCCCAGCCACTCAAATTTCCAACAAAAGGATATATGGAATCGCGAGTCATGTACTAACGGGTGCGATCATACCAGCACTAATGCACCGGATCCCATCAGAACTCCGCAGTTAAGCTGCTTGGGCAGAGTAGTACTAGGATGGGTGACCTCCGAAGTCCTCGTGTTGCACCCTTTTTATTTTTTCTTTTCAATCAAACGAAGTCTAATAATGGAAACCCCATAACTTTTGAACCGGTGGAACTACGACGCCCATAGCACCATTTCGAAAGCCCCAGAAACCATCTAGGTCGGTGATAGGTCGGCGCGATTTTTCGGTCCAAATTCAGCCGCCTTGACCTCAAACGGCACCAAGTTTGCGTCCAAAAAATATGCGATACGGTCTTTTCGCTTTGGTTTTTTTTTTTAACTTTTGCTGTGTTCTACGCCATCCACGAAGTCACTTTCCGCTAGAGAAAAATACCAACCAATCATGTGGGTCCCACGCCCAGCCACTCAAATTTCCAACAAAAGGATATATGGAATCGCGAGTCATGTACTAACGGGTGCGATCATACCAGCACTAATGCACCGGATCCCATCAGAACTCCGCAGTTAAGCGCGGGCGAGAGTAGTACTAGGATGGGTGACCTCCGAAGTCCTCGTTGCACCCCTTTTATTTTTTCTTTTCAATCAAACGAAGTCTAATAATGGAAACCCCATAACTTTTGAACCGTGGAACTACGACGCCCATAGCACCATTTCGAAAGCCCCAGAAACCATCTAGGTCGGTGATAGGTCGGCGCGATTTTTCGGTCCAAATTCAGCCGCTTTGACCTCAAACGGCACCAAGTTTGCGTCCAAAAAATATGCGATACGGTCTTTTCGCTTTTTTTTTTTTAACTTTTGCTGTGTTCTACGCCATCCACGAAGTCACTTTCCGCTAGAGAAAAATACCAACCAATCATGTGGGTCCCACGCCCAGCCACCAAATTTCCAACAAAAGGATATATGGAATCGCGAGTCATGTACTAACGTGCGATCATACCAGCACTAATGCACCGGATCCCATCAGAACTCCGCAGTTAAGCTGCTTGGGCGAGTAGTACTAGGATGGGTGACCTCCCGAAGTCCTCGTGTTGCACCCCTTTTATTTTTTTCTTTTCAATCAAACGAAGTCTAATAATGGAAACCCCATAACTTTTGAACCGGTGGAACTACGACGCCCATAGCACCATTTCGAAAGCCCCAGAAACCATCTAGGTCGGTGATAGGTCGGCGCGATTTTTCGGTCCAAATTCAGCCGCCTTGACCTCAAACGGCACCAAGTTTGCGTCCAAAAAAATATGCGATACGGTCTTTTCGCTTGTTTTTTTTTTTAACTTTTGCTGTGTTCTACGCCATCCACGAAGTCACTTTCCGCTAGAGAAAAATACCAACCAATCATGTGGGTCCCACGCCCAGCCACCAAATTTCCGAACAAAAGGATATATGGAATCGCGAGTCATGTACTAACGGGTGCGATCATACCAGCACTAATGCACCGGATCCCATCAGAACTCCGCAGTTAAGCTGCTTGGGCGAGAGTAGTACTAGGATGGGTGACCTCCCGAAGTCCTCGTTGCACCCCTTTTATTTTTTTCTTTTCAATCAAACGAAGTCTAATAATGGAAACCCCATAACTTTTGAACCGGTGGAACTACGACGCCCATAGCACCATTTCGGAAAGCCCCAGAAACCATCTAGGTCGGTGATAGGTCGGCGCGATTTTTCGGGTCCAAATTCAGCCGCCTTGACCTCAAACGGCACCAAGTTTGCGTCCAAAAAAATATGCGATACGGTCTTTTCGCTTTGGTTTTTTTTTTAACTTTTGCTGTGTTCTACGCCATCCACGAAGTCACTTTCCGCTAGAGAAAAATACCAACCAATCATGTGGGTCCCACGCCCAGCCACTCAAATTTCCGAACAAAAGGATATATGGAATCGCGAGTCATGTACTAACGGTGCGATCATACCAGCACTAATGCACCGGATCCCATCAGAACTCCGCAGTTGCTGCTTGGGCGAGTAGTACTAGGATGGGTGACCTCCCGAAGTCCTCGTGTTGCACCCCTTTTATTTTTTCTTTTCAACTCAAACGAAGTCTAATAATGGAAACCCCATAACTTTTGAACCGGTGGAACTACGACGCCCATAGCACCATTTCGAAAGCCCCAGAAACCATCTAGGTCGGTGATAGGTCGGCGCGATTTTTCGGTCCAAATTCAGCCGCCTTGACCTCAAACGGCACCAAGTTTGCGTCCAAAAAAATATGCGATACGGTCTTTTCGCTTTGGTTTTTTTTTTAACTTTTGCTGTGTTCTACGCCATCCACGAAGTCACTTTCCGCTAGAGAAAAATACCAACCAATCATGTGGGTCCCACGCCCAGCCACCAAATTTAACAAAAGGATATATGGAATCGCGAGTCATGTACTAACGGGTGCGATCATACCAGCACTAATGCACCGGATCCCATCAGAACTCCGCAGTTAAGCTGCTTGGGCGAGTAGTACTAGGATGGGTGACCTCCCGAAGTCCTCGTGTTGCACCCCTTTTATTTTTTCTTTTCAATCAAACGAAGTCTAATAATGGAAACCCCATAACTTTTGAACCGTGGTGGAACTACGACGCCCATAGCACCATTTCGAAAGCCCCAGAAACCATCTAGGTCGGTGATAGGTCGGCGCGATTTTTCGGTCCAAATTCAGCCGCCTTGACCTCAAACGGCACCAAGTTTGCGTCCAAAAAAATATGCGATACGGTCTTTTCGCTGGTTTTTTTTTTTTAACTTTTGCTGTGTTCTACGCCATCCACGAAGTCACTTTCCGCTAGAGAAAAATACCAACCAATCATGTGGGTCCCACGCCCAGCCACTCAAATTTCCAACAAAAGGATATATGGAATCGCGAGTCATGTACTAACGGGTGCGATCATACCAGCACTAATGCACCGGATCCCATCAGAACTCCGCAGTTAAGCTGCTTGGGCAGAGTAGTACTAGGATGGGTGACCTCCCGAAGTCCTCGTGTTGCACCCCTTTTATTTTTTCTTTTCAATCAAACGAAGTCTAATAATGGAAACCCCATAACTTTTGAACCGGTGGAACTACGACGCCCATAGCACCATTTCGAAAGCCCCAGAAACCATCTAGGTCGGTGATAGGTCGGCGCGATTTTTCGGTCCAAATTCAGCCGCCTTGACCTCAAACGGCACCAAGTTTGCGTCCAAAAAAATATGCGATACGGTCTTTTCGCTTGGTTTTTTTTTTTAACTTTTGCTGTGTTCTACGCCATCCACGAAGTCACTTTCCGCTAGAGAAAAATACCAACCAATCATGTGGGTCCCACGCCCAGCCACCAAATTTCCAACAAAAGGATATATGGAATCGCGAGTCATGTACTAACGGGTGCGATCATACCAGCACTAATGCACCGGATCCCATCAGAACTCCGCAGTTAAGCCGGCGAGAGTAGTACTAGGATGGGTGACCTCCCGAAGTCCTCGTGTTGCACCCCTTTTATTTTTTCTTTTCAATCAAACGAAGTCTAATAATGGAAACCCCATAACTTTTGAACCGGTGGAACTACGACGCCCATAGCACCATTTCGAAAGCCCCAGAAACCATCTAGGTCGGTGATAGGTCGGCGCGATTTTTCGGTCCAAATTCAGCCGCCTTGACCTCAAACGGCACCAAGTTTGCGTCCAAAAAAATATGCGATACGGTCTTTTCGCTTGGTTTTTTTTTTAACTTTTGCTGTGTTCTACGCCATCCACGAAGTCACTTTCCGCTAGAGAAAAATACCAACCAATCATGTGGGTCCCACGCCCAGCCACCAAATTTCCAACAAAAGGATATATGGAATCGCGAGTCATGTACTAACGGGTGCGATCATACCAGCACTAATGCACCGGATCCCATCAGAACTCCGCAGTTAAGCGCTTGGGCGAGAGTAGTACTAGGATGGGTGACCTCCCGAAGTCCTCGGTTGCACCCCTTTTATTTTTCTTTTCAATCAAACGAAGTCTAATAATGGAAACCCCATAACTTTTGAACCGGTGGAACTACGACGCCCATAGCACCATTTCGAAAGCCCCAGAAACCATCTAGGTCGGTGATAGGTCGGCGCGATTTTTCGGTCCAAATTCAGCCGCCTTGACCTCAAACGGCACCAAGTTTGCGTCCAAAAAAATATGCGATACGGTCTTTTCGCTTTTTTTTTTTTTAACTTTTGCTGTGTTCTACGCCATCCACGAAGTCACTTTCCGCTAGAGAAAAATACCAACCAATCATGTGGGTCCCACGCCCAGCCACCAAATTTCCAACAAAAGGATATATGGAATCGCGAGTCATGTACTAACGGGTGCGATCATACCAGCACTAATGCACCGGATCCCATCAGAACTCCGCAGTTAAGCTGCTTGGGCGAGTAGTACTAGGATGGGTGACCTCCGGAAGTCCTCGTGTTGCACCCCTTTTTTTTTTTTCTTTTCAACTCAAACGAAGTCTAATAATGGAAACCCCATAACTTTTGAACGGTGGAACTACGACGCCCATAGCACCATTTCGAAAGCCCCAGAAACCATCTAGGTCGGTGATAGGTCGGCGCGATTTTTCGGTCCAAATTCAGCCGCCTTGACCTCAAACGGCACCAAGTTTGCGTCCAAAAAAATATGCGATACGGTCTTTTCGCTTGGTTTTTTTTTTTAACTTTTGCTGTGTTCTACGCCATCCACGAAGTCACTTTCCGCTAGAGAAAAATACCAACCAATCATGTGGGTCCCACGCCCAGCCACTCAAATTTCGAACAAAAGGATATATGGAATCGCGAGTCATGTACTAACGGGTGCGATCATACCAGCACTAATGCACCGGATCCCATCAGAACTCCGCAGTTGCGTTTGGGCGAGAGTAGTACTAGGATGGGTGACCTCCCGAAGTCCTCGTGTTGCACCCCTTTTATTTTTTCTTTTCAATCAAACGAAGTCTAATAATGGAAACCCCATAACTTTTGAACTGGTGGAACTACGACGCCCATAGCACCATTTCGAAAGCCCCAGAAACCATCTAGGTCGGTGATAGGTCGGCGCGATTTTTCGGTCCAAATTCAGCCGCCTTGACCTCAAACGGCACCAAGTTTGCGTCCAAAAAATATGCGATACGGTCTTTTCGCTTGGTTTTTTTTTTTAACTTTTGCTGTGTTCTACGCCATCCACGAAGTCACTTTCCGCTAGAGAAAAATACCAACCAATCATGTGGGTCCCACGCCCAGCCACCAAATTTCCAACAAAAGGATATATGGAATCGCGAGTCATGTACTAACGGGTGCGATCATACCAGCACTAATGCACCGGATCCCATCAGAACTCCGCAGTTAAGCTGCTTGGGCGAGAGTAGTACTAGGATGGGTGACCTCCCGAAGTCCTCGTTGCACCCCTTTTATTTTTTCTTTTCAATCTGAAACGAAGTCTAATAATGGAAACCCCATAACTTTTGAACCGGTGGAACTACGACGCCCATAGCACCATTTCGAAAGCCCCAGAAACCATCTAGGTCGGTGATAGGTCGGCGCGATTTTTCGGTCCAAATTCAGCCGCCTTGACCTCAAACGGCACCAAGTTTGCGTCCAAAAAATATGCGATACGGTCTTTTCGCTTTTTTTTTTTTTTAACTTTTGCTGTGTTCTACGCCATCCACGAAGTCACTTTCCGCTAGAGAAAAATACCAACCAATCATGTGGGTCCCACGCCCAGCCACTCAAATTTCCGAACAAAAGGATATATGGAATCGCGAGTCATGTACTAACGGGTGCGATCATACCAGCACTAATGCACCGGATCCCATCAGAACTCCGCAGTTAAGCTGCTTGGGCGAGTAGTACTAGGATGGGTGACCTCCCGAAGTCCTCGTGTTGCACCCTTTTATTTTTTCTTTTCAATCAAACGAAGTCTAATAATGGAAACCCCATAACTTTTGAACCGGTGGAACTACGACGCCCATAGCACCATTTCGAAAGCCCCAGAAACCATCTAGGTCGGTGATAGGTCGGCGCGATTTTTCGGTCCAAATTCAGCCGCCTTGACCTCAAACGGCACCAAGTTTGCGTCCAAAAAAATATGCGATACGGTCTTTTCGCTTGGTTTTTTTTTTTAACTTTTGCTGTGTTCTACGCCATCCACGAAGTCACTTTCCGCTAGAGAAAAATACCAACCAATCATGTGGGTCCCACGCCCAGCCACACCAAATTTCCAACAAAAGGATATATGGAATCGCGAGTCATGTACTAACGGGTGCGATCATACCAGCACTAATGCACCGGATCCCATCAGAACTCCGCAGTTAAGCTGCTTGGGCGAGAGTAGTACTAGGATGGGTGACCTCCGGAAGTCCTCGTTGCACCCCTTTTTTTTTTTCTTTTCAATCAAACGAAGTCTAATAATGGAAACCCCATAACTTTTGAACCGGTGGAACTACGACGCCCATAGCACCATTTCGAAAGCCCCAGAAACCATCTAGGTCGGTGATAGGTCGGCGCGATTTTTCGGTCCAAATTCAGCCGCCTTGACCTCAAACGGCACCAAGTTTGCGTCCAAAAAATATGCGATACGGTCTTTTCGCTTTGGTTTTTTTTTTTAACTTTTGCTGTGTTCTACGCCATCCACGAAGTCACTTTCCGCTAGAGAAAAATACCAACCAATCATGTGGGTCCCAGCCACCAAATTTCCGAACAAAAGGATATATGGAATCGCGAGTCATGTACTAACGGGTGCGATCATACCAGCACTAATGCACCGGATCCCATCAGAACTCCGCAGTTAAGCTGCTTTGCGAGTAGTACTAGGATGGGTGACCTCCCGAAGTCCTCGGTTGCACCCCTTTTTTTTTTCTTTTCAATCAAACGAAGTCTAATAATGGAAACCCCATAACTTTTGAACCGGTGGAACTACGACGCCCATAGCACCATTTCGAAAGCCCCAGAAACCATCTAGGTCGGTGATAGGTCGGCGCGATTTTTCGGTCCAAATTCAGCCGCCTTGACCTCAAACGGCACCCAAGTTTGCGTCCAAAAAAATATGCGATACGGTCTTTTCGCTTGGTTTTTTTTTTTAACTTTTGCTGTGTTCTACGCCATCCACGAAGTCACTTTCCGCTAGAGAAAAATACCAACCAATCATGTGGGTCCCACGCCCAGCCACCAAATTTCCAACAAAAGGATATATGGAATCGCGAGTCATGTACTAACGGTGCGATCATACCAGCACTAATGCACCGGATCCCATCAGAACTCCGCAGTTAAGCTGCTTGGGAGAGTAGTACTAGGATGGGTGACCTCCGAAGTCCTCGTTGCACCCCTTTTATTTTTTCTTTTCAATCAAACGAAGTCTAATAATGGAAACCCCATAACTTTTGAACCGGTGGAACTACGACGCCCATAGCACCATTTCGAAAGCCCCAGAAACCATCTAGGTCGGTGATAGGTCGGCGCGATTTTTCGGTCCAAATTCAGCCGCCTTGACCTCAAACGGCACCAAGTTTGCGTCCAAAAAATATGCGATACGGTCTTTTCGCTTTGGTTTTTTTTTTTAACTTTTGCTGTGTTCTACGCCATCCACGAAGTCACTTTCCGCTAGAGAAAAATACCAACCAATCATGTGGGTCCCACGCCCAGCCACTCAAATTCCAACAAAAGGATATATGGAATCGCGAGTCATGTACTAACGGGTGCGATCATACCAGCACTAATGCACCGGATCCCATCAGAACTCCGCAGTTAAGCCGCGTTTGGGCGAGAGTAGTACTAGGATGGGTGACCTCCCGAAGTCCTCGTGTTGCACCCCTTTTATTTTTTCTTTTCAACTCAAACGAAGTCTAATAATGGAAACCCCATAACTTTTGAACCGGGTGGAACTACGACGCCCATAGCACCATTTCGAAAGCCCCAGAAACCATCTAGGTCGGTGATAGGTCGGCGCGATTTTTCGGTCCAAATTCAGCCGCTTGACCTCAAACGGCACCCGGTTTGCGTCCAAAAAAATATGCGATACGGTCTTTTCGCTTTGGTTTTTTTTTAACTTTTGCTGTGTTCTACGCCATCCACGAAGTCACTTTCCGCTAGAGAAAAATACCAACCAATCATGTGGGTCCCACGCCCAGCCACTCAAATTTCCGAACAAAAGGATATATGGAATCGCGAGTCATGTACTAACGGTGCGATCATACCAGCACTAATGCACCGGATCCCATCAGAACTCCGCAGTTGCCGCTTGGGCGAGAGTAGTACTAGGATGGGTGACCTCCCGAAGTCCTCGTGTTGCACCCCTTTTATTTTTCTTTTCAACTCAAACGAAGTCTAATAATGGAAACCCCATAACTTTTGAACCGTGGAACTACGACGCCCATAGCACCATTTCGAAAGCCCCAGAAACCATCTAGGTCGGTGATAGGTCGGCGCGATTTTTCGGTCCAAATTCAGCCGCTTGACCTCAAACGGCACCAAGTTTGCGTCCGAAAAAATATGCGATACGGTCTTTTCGCTTTTTTTTTTTAACTTTTGCTGTGTTCTACGCCATCCACGAAGTCACTTTCCGCTAGAGAAAAATACCAACCAATCATGTGGGTCCCACGCCCAGCCACTCAAATTTCCGAACAAAAGGATATATGGAATCGCGAGTCATGTACTAACGGGTGCGATCATACCAGCACTAATGCACCGGATCCCATCAGAACTCCGCAGTTAAGCTGCTTGGGCGAGTAGTACTAGGATGGGTGACCTCCCGGAAGTCCTCGTTGCACCCCTTTTATTTTTTCTTTTCAATCAAACGAAGTCTAATAATGGAAACCCCATAACTTTTGAACCGGTGGAACTACGACGCCCATAGCACCATTTCGAAAGCCCCAGAAACCATCTAGGTCGGTGATAGGTCGGCCGATTTTTCGGTCCAAATTCAGCCGCCTTGACCTCAAACGGCACCAAGTTTGCGTCCAAAAAAATATGCGATACGGTCTTTTCGCTTGGTTTTTTTTTTTAACTTTTGCTGTGTTCTACGCCATCCACGAAGTCACTTTCCGCTAGAGAAAAATACCAACCAATCATGTGGGTCCCACGCAGCCACCAAATTTCCGAACAAAAGGATATATGGAATCGCGAGTCATGTACTAACGGGTGCGATCATACCAGCACTAATGCACCGGATCCCATCAGAACTCCGCAGTTAAGCCGCTTGGGCGAGTAGTACTAGGATGGGTGACCTCCGGAAGTCCTCGTGGTTGCACCCTTTTATTTTTTCTTTTCAATCAAACGAAGTCTAATAATGGAAACCCCATAACTTTTGAACCGTGTGGAACTACGACGCCCATAGCACCATTTCGGAAAGCCCCAGAAACCATCTAGGTCGGTGATAGGTCGGCGCGATTTTTCGGTCCAAATTCAGCCGCCTTGACCTCAAACGGCACCAAGTTTGCGTCCAAAAAAATATGCGATACGGTCTTTTCGCTTGGTTTTTTTTTTTAACTTTTGCTGTGTTCTACGCCATCCACGAAGTCACTTTCCGCTAGAGAAAAATACCAACCAATCATGTGGGTCCCACGCCCAGCCACCAAATTTCCAACAAAAGGATATATGGAATCGCGAGTCATGTACTAACGGGTGCGATCATACCAGCACTAATGCACCGGATCCCATCAGAACTCCGCAGTTAAGCTGCTTGGGCGAGAGTAGTACTAGGATGGGTGACCTCCCGAAGTCCTCGTGTTGCACCCTTTTTATTTTTTCTTTTCAATCAAACGAAGTCTAATAATGGAAACCCCATAACTTTTGAACTGGTGGAACTACGACGCCCATAGCACCATTTCGAAAGCCCCAGAAACCATCTAGGTCGGTGATAGGTCGGCGCGATTTTTCGGTCCAAATTCAGCCGCCTTGACCTCAAACGGCACCAAGTTTGCGTCCAAAAAATATGCGATACGGTCTTTTCGCTTGGTTTTTTTTTTAACTTTTGCTGTGTTCTACGCCATCCACGAGTCACTTTCCGCTAGAGAAAAATACCAACCAATCATGTGGGTCCCACGCCCAGCCACTAAATTTCCGAACAAAAGGATATATGGAATCGCGAGTCATGTACTAACGGGTGCGATCATACCAGCACTAATGCACCGGATCCCATCAGAACTCCGCAGTTAAGCTGCTTGCGAGAGTAGTACTAGGATGGGTGACCTCCCGAAGTCCTCGTGTTGCACCCTTTTATTTTTTCTTTTCAATCAAACGAAGTCTAATAATGGAAACCCCATAACTTTTGAACTGTGGAACTACGCCCATAGCACCATTTCGAAAGCCCCAGAAACCATCTAGGTCGGTGATAGGTCGGCGCGATTTTTCGGTCCAAATTCAGCCGCCTTGACCTCAAACGGGCACCAAGTTTGGACACCTGTAGTAATGATCAATGGAGGGTAGAACAATTTCAAAGTTTGAACTAGTCATGGGTATATAAAGAGAACCCAACACTAGGAATGGCAATTGGGTCCTCAGCCCGCGGCCAGGTCCGGAAAGCCAACCGGCGGGTTTTGGCAGCGATTTTAATTATGGGTCTTGCGGGATGAGTTATTTGCAGGACTAGGCCAAAGCAGGATGGCCTACGCGGCGAACACGCCAGAAACCTGCATTGCTTCTTTACTTTCGCCCTTCAGAATTTTACCAAAAAAAGTGACAAAAAATGGAGAGTCGATTCGAGCTTCTTCCTCTCCGAGCCAACACCGAGCGCCACCCTCGTCGAACCACCACTTGTAGTTTATATCGCGCTTCTATCACTGCAGCTTTTTGTCTTCCTTCCACCATTGTAGCTTCTCTCCTTTTGTTGAACCACCACCGAGCTTTTCTCCTCCTCGAGCCACCACCTGAGCTTCTTATTCCTCGATCTACCACCGCATCTTTTCTTCCTCGATCCACTAACTTCTTCCTCTTCTCCTCGCCACCGACCAAAGAAGAAAGTAGAAGCAATTCATGCAGAGATTCTTCTTCACTTATTCTCTTCTTGTTCTTCGATTAGAATGGTATTTAATTTCTTCCTCTCAAGAGACACGATTCAAGATTTAATCTCTGCATGGAACTTAGGCTTGAATTATAGGCTCCAATGGTGTTGTGTTTAACAATGGTGGTGTTTATGATGCTTGGTGATTTAAAAGTAAATTCGTTCTTGTTAATAGTATTGAATGATTTGTAATTTTGGTTTTAATTGTTGCTTGATCATGGGTTAGTCTCTATCGCTTGTTCATTTAGTTTCTTCTTGATATATGGTGTTTCACACATTGTGTATATGTTTTAAAAGTGTTTTCGAGTTTTATCATGTCTTTCTAATCTTTTGAGTCATTTCAGGTCCGAGTAGGTTGGGAAGCTCTTGGAGGGACACATGAAGAAAATAATGCAAATTGGGTTTTCATGCGGAGCAACCAGACAGAGCAGCCAGGTGGAAGATCCTAAACGAAGCAGCCGCTCAGCCGCTAGAGATTTTAAGGAAACTTCTAATATTTCAGGCTTTTACCTAGAGATTCCCCTTTTCCTCTTGGCTGCCACAAACATGCAAATATCTTTTCTTATTCCTTTTCACAGCACGTGATTTTAGACAGAGATTTTAGAGGGAGACAATCAATTTGCTTATTGTAAAAGGAGAAGGATCTCTCATGATTGGAGAAGAAACCCTAACCTATCTTATCTATTTATCGATTCAGCATGTCGTCTTCATATGCTTTCTCTATGTTTTCTTTGTTCATGGTTGAGTAGTCGATTTGCTTAGTCTAGGGTGTTAGGATATCCAGATTCATGAACTGAATACACATAAGGATTATTGTTTGATTGTCTCCATTCATTATTGCACTTAAAGCATGCATTAAGTTAACCACTTAGTGCCTAACTTTAGGTTTTATTTATTCATCAAAAGTGTTTTAGGTTGCTAGATATAACTTGAATGGACAACTTGTCCCTAACCGGCGAAAGTATATGTTAGGGTGTGTTGTGAACTAATCGAATCTGAACTTAATGTTTGTTTACATTTTCTAGTCCAAACACAGTTTAGACATTAGGATTACTTGATAAAAGGGGAGATGCCACGGGAATGGTTGAACTTTATATGTATCTCGAGTTCTAGACTTGTTTGAAATTGCTCCTTGAATAGTTATTTGGCTCATGCTCGTTTTGATATCTGATCCATTGCTCTAGACTTAGCGTCTTTTATCATCTCAAAATCAAACCAAATCACCTAGTGTTACTTGCTTTTTTTCATTTTTTTTATTTTCAGTCAAATGATTTGTCTTAGCTTGATATCGAACTGATAAAACAAAGTGTAAAATGGTCCTCTAGAATTGAATCTCAAGTATTTCATCAACCACTATTAGCTTGCAGTGAAGCACTTCTTCTGTATTTTTTTGATGATTTAAACGAATTTGATCATGGAAGTAGTTGACATTGTTGCTTGATCATTTGTTAGTCTCGGTTGCAATTGTTCTTGATTGATGTTTGTTTGATTTGAATCACATGTACTCTTGCTTCAACCATAATCTTGGTCAAATGCGATTTCTATACTGTCTCTGTCTTTTGCAGTCTTGTATTCACTTGCTTGTGGAGTTTAGAGCATCATTAACCATGGAGACGCTAATGGGTCTCTTAGTGAATATTTAACTAATAAAGTTAAGCTAAGAACTTTTGTTAAGAAACAATTAGTTTTAGTGCTCCAATGGTAGTCTCTTAATAAAGGGTTCTTAAAAAAACCACAAAGACACATGAATAGTGGAAATAAAAATAAAGTTACAAGTTTCAAAGCTCTATCCATTGTCAATCTCAGGATTAGTAAAAGACTACACACAAACTGCCTCAATATCAGAACTGGAATTCCCTGAAGAAATAATCCAAACACTAGTTTCTGCAATACATAGCACTAAGCCACACAAGATGTAAAGAACCAAAAGTGCATCAGAAAAGGAGAGATAGTAAAAGTACCTCTCGACTACATCAACTGACAAAGTATCACCACCTCGACAAAGAACCCAACCAAGACCTCCACGAATCTTCTTCCTTTCCCTCCTCCACCACCACCCGAGAACTGAAAGTTATACTTGCTAGACGTCAAAGAACTGAATGCTGCTTCCAAAGAAAAGCTATGTATTAATCGCAACACACACAACCCAAAGCTTGACATAATCAAAACTCATATGCTTCAAAAGCATCTCATACGTTAATGAGAATGACCAAATCTCCAACTTGCCACTTATTAAACAACTATATGGATACATAAAACACATTGTTCTTGCTTATCAATCATTAACATATAATCAAGTCATGGAACGAGACATATCCTAAGAAACATCAAACTGATCCTAAAAAATCATTTTCTTTAGTTTTTTTAGGCAAAGCAGAAAACTTTAAGTCGCATTATCTATAGAAGGACCTGTATAATCGAATTCAAGTGGAACCCGTCTGATACAAGATAGAAAGTACCTTCTAGAGTTGATGACAAGACCGAGATTCTTCCATGGTTTGGCTCTACAAGTAACAACCGATCTTGAATCGGTAATATCTCGTACCGAACTGAGTCTCCTCTTCTCCTAGTTAATTGGAGTTGATCCTTCAAAAGTCTCTTATGATGAAACTCGATCCTATTGGTGTCGTCTTGACCCATTCTACCTGCATTAAAAAAAACAGAATGTGTATGCTTACAACAACAAAACCAAGCTTACAGAGCCAACACAACACATCATAATTAAAGACTGAGTTTTTTATGGAACAGAACAGTTCACATTCAAAACAATCAAACTGTTTCATATCAACCATCCATGAGCAAGGCACGATACGTGAACAAACAACAAAATACAGAGACTTTACTAAAATCAAACATGTCATTTAGTTTGCATAAACCTCATCAAGAACCCAAAAGTTCAAAGCTTTAAGCAAAAGCGAATATGGGGTTTCTAATTTACCTTATGGCTGAGACGAATCTTCTTGCTGCAAGCAAAAAAAAAAGAAGAATTTATAAATAATTATTAAGAAAAATAAATCGAGGATTGGAGAAGAGAAATTGGGGATCGGAGACGACGCCGTATCAGGAGGAGGGAACTGGCCATGGACGGGGGAGAAGAGATCAAGTGCTCGTTTCAGGGATTTGATTCTCAGCTTTTTCAGTGACTGTGGTTCTATTGATTCGCCTCTCAGCCGGAGAAGGCATCGTCTTTCATACGGTGTTTACAGAGAGAGAGAGAGAGAGAGAGAGAGAGAGAGAGAGAGAGAGAGAGAGAGAGAGAGAGAGAGAGTTTTCTTTTCCTATCAACATGTGTCCAATAAGAAACGTGATCTTATTTCCCTAATTAAGATCCGTCCCTTAACTTAATATCTATTTTCCTTTTTAATTACTAACTACCTAAAAGACACCCTTAAGAACCTCCATAATGGTGCTCTTGATAGTGGTTCATTTGCTTGGCTGAATTCCATGTCGTTGATACAAGTGTTTGTTTTGATATGTTTGTTGATTAAGCTAGAATAACATTCTTGTGAATTATATTCATCATGTATTTTGTTATTTAATTTATTGTCATACGAGTGTGCCGGTTGATTGGTGAACAAGGAGGAGAAGGCATCGACCAAGGAGAAGGATTTGTGCATTGAGTTCAGGTTAGTAAGTTAGTTATGCTTGTGCTTAGTGAAGTTCGTTATTGTGATCGAATGTACTCGGGTTAATCAGGTTAATAAGTAATAGTTGTTTAGTGAAGTTTGTTCTCTGTTTATTTGACTATTTACATTGTTATGCTGCTTGTTCTGTCACGTGTGTCGCCTGATACATGTATATGAACTCATTGATCAGGTTTAGCATGTATTGTTTGCATTGTTTACGTTGTTTGTTATGTCTCTTGCATTAGTCTTTAAACATTTAGTAAGTCATTTGTTTCTGAAAATTGGAAATAATCAATTTTAAAAAATTAATAAAACAATTTACAAGATTAAAAACCCTAACAAAGTAAAGCTAATCGCTAAACACACAGAACAGAACCAAGCCACAACTCATCATGAGGAAAACAAAAACACAAATAGAAACTTACGAGACTAAGAGAGCAAGAGGCGATGTATCCTAATTTCAATCCATTATATACTTGTCACTTTGAGACTCAACGACCGTTAAGAGCTCTTGACGCTGCTGCTGAGACCGAGATTGGTTGTTCTGATGGAAAGAAGCAAGAAAGGAAATGAAGGTTGATTGAAGTAGCCAATGATGAAGAAGATATTGAACTCATTCCTCTTCCAACCCAACCCACTTAGCCTCGCAAACAACCACTTCAAGAAAACACATCACTAATGACGACGTATTTCGTAGTTAATTCCTCGTAAAAGGTGCTTTACGAGGAATTAACTACTTAAACCCGCTTCGTCGTTAAACGCTTTATTTAGGAATTAACTACTAAAACCCGCTTCACGCTAAACGCTCGTCGAATGCATTTTCCTTGCCAATTTATCGTAAAGTTACGAGAAAACATTTCATCGAAGTAAAGGTAAATACTTCGTCGTAAAATCCACGTAAAATTTCCACGTAAAGCACTCGTTAAATTTTCCTCGTTAAGGACATGTAAATATTTTCTCGAAATTCCTCATTAATGGTTTTCACATTTCCTCGTTAACAGGTCGTAACCTAGCTACAAATTTGCTTCGATTCATTATTTTCTACAATAAAAATATAATAAAATTTATTTCAAAATTATTAAAAATTTATAAATATTTAACTTTTAAATACTAAATCAATACGAAAATATTTTATAAATATTTAAGTTTGAAATTTATAATACAATAAAAGAAGAAAAAAGAACTACGGGTTGTTGTTCTCGCCTGGAAGAGGTCTTCACTCATCCTCTCTACTTCTTCCTTGTCCTCCTGTGCGGGATGGCTCTGGAATGGGATGTTGTCGCCGCATGGTCGCCAACAAGGTCTCCAATGGATTTCCAGCCGCTAACGCCCAGAAAGCCCTCAACTCCACCCATACGAAGCTGTGAATGCAGCCTGCGCCGAGTCCAACTCGAACGGAGCTGAGTGACTTCATCATCCCGTCTCTGACCATAAGACGATATTGCTCTTGGGACATCGTTGAAGGAACCAATCCCAATGCACGCCCCTTTTCTTAGAGACAACCTTAAAAAAAAGATTAATGTTAATGGAAAAATTAAAGTTAGATTAAATGAATAATATAATAATAAAAATTTAAAATTTTACCTCCTCAGAATCTAATCCACTTCGGAGTGGATAATGTGACGGATATTCCATCGGGACTGCTGGGTCAGCTGGGTTCGGCGGTCTTCAACCCGAGCAACTACGTTGTAGATATGCTCGACCTAGGATCTACAAACTGCCCAGCCTTGTTCTTGTGGATCCTCTCAGAAGATCCTTAAGAGACGGAATTATCCCATCTCTTTGGCCTAAAAACATTTAAGAAATTTAGAATATATTTAAAAATAATAACTAAAATACTTACCATCTCCGCACTAACACCAGCGGGGTTTTGACCCGTAGTGTGAAGCATCGGTCCGTGGCCTTGCTCATCTTTCGCCGACGGGAGGTGGAGCAACTTTCGAGACTTTAATGGACGATGGCAGCTTCCAATAACGGAGGAGACCCTCCCACACATCCTTGGTGAGCTCAGCGGTTTTCCATGCTCATATCCCTTCACGATCCAATCATCCTTCCAGTTGGAGACCAGGTCCAACAATCAACTTTTCTTCCGATAAATGCTTTCTTCTCTCGTTCACCCCTATAGACCAATGATATTTTTGATGTAACAGAAAAACTTAGATTAATAATTAATTTAAAAATAATAAAAATATTAACAATACAAAATAACATCTATATGATTAATTAATAGTAACTTACAACATTTGAACCACGTCTTTTGACGTCCCGCCGATTTCCAGTTTGATGTGGCTCGTGTAGTAACTGTGGGAACCGGAATTCACACCCTCGATTTTAATGAATAAAATATGGAGGAAAGCAGGAAAACCCTACTTTCCTTGAGGTCCAAATTCTGCGACAGCCAACGACAAGTGACTAAATAAATGCGAAAAGGGTTTGTTAAGAGTTGGGACTGGACCTTAAGAAAGGCTGCCTACGTACCCCTTTCGAGGATCAAGTCGGACGTAGTTCAGTTAGAAGGCGCTGAACAAGAGATCGAACTGCCTAGACGAAGTTCGCCTAAGACGAAGCGCTGGTCATAGAAACATGCATGTTGAAGATTATGCCTAGGGTTTCTATGTGAGCTCTGAAGTTAAAGAATTGTTAGATCCTTCCGAGAGGAACAGAGGTCTGCGGATAAGATAAAACTAGAACAAGAGGCGGCCAGACGTTCTAAGTCTTGCCTTGCTAGTCTAACCACCTAAGTTCTAAGTTCTCTAAGCCAGCATGAGTTTTCTAAGTCTAAATTCTCGGATCTTATTGGATCCATTTTCTTCTGCTCCAGCCCTCCTTATATAGTCGATAGGTACGGTTACCCTTTCGCCTTTGGGCCCAAGTTTATCTCTTTGGAAATATTCCACTTTCCGTCGATCTTCGTAGTTATCCTCAAGAGTTGACATTTATCCGCAGAAACTTAGCACTTATCCTACTTCCGTGAGTTAGGATAAATCGTCATAGCTCCTATTGGGCTTGGATCTCCAAAATCGTAAGTGAGTCCGTGGACACGCTTTTAAGCCCTCGAACGCTCATACGATTTCTTGGAAAGATTATCTCTTCCGCTAAAATAAATCGATAGCCTAAAGAATCGATGTTCGAAGTGATCGTCCTTGTTTTACACGATACACTTTGCGGAAGAACCAACCTTCCTAGCTCTAGTCGTAAAACTTCGAGGATAACTCCAATCGAACCGAAACGAGGAACATTAGGTCCGTAGCTAAGTTGTTACGACTTCACGGAAGCCACGAGGTGCGATCTATATCGGACGGGCTGGGAATAGGCTTGATGCCGGCGCCGGCCAGGACACGGATGAGCTTCGCCGCGCCGACCAGAACGGGCGAGCTGGCACCGGGCGCCGACCAGCACGCTGAAGCTGGGCGGCGCCGGACCAGCACGGGCGAAGCGCCGGCGCCTCGACCAGCACGGCGAAGCTCGCCGCACCGGACCAGCATGGGCGAGCCGGGCCGACGCCGGGACCATCACGGCGAGCTGCTGCCGGGCGCCGGGATCAGTATCGCCGCCTGAACCAGCACGGCGAGCTTGCGCCGGCGCCACCAGCTGCAACCGTGCGCGCCGACCAGCACGGCGAAGCTCAGGCCCAGGACCAGCACGACGAAGCTCGCTACCGGGCCAGGTCGGGCGTTTCGCCGCCGGGCCTTGGTCGGCCCATTCTTCCGATCCAACCTTTGTTGATTGTTTTCGCGGAAAGTTCGTAGACAGGAAATGATCTTAGCCGTTGATTTCGAGATAACCGCCTTCGACCCCAACAGAGTGGATATTCTAATTTGAGAAAATCTCGATGACTTCTTTTCAAATCATACGAAACTTTTTGTTTCGAGAATACTTTCCAGACTTTCAGTCGTTGATTCCGGTCGGACGATTTTGACCCCAACAAGTTAGCCCCCAGCTCGTTAGAACCTTCGATGTTCTTAAGAGCGTAAGACATGTCAGGTAAGATAGGCGGAATTAATGGTTGAAAGTGGTAAGATTAGGGCTGCGCCGGCTGCCTACGCACTCCATGTCGGGGATCAAGCCTTCCGTAGTTCATTTTGGAGTTTAAGACCCTTGTGATCTGTTTTCCAATGAGACTTATATGGTCTGGTTATGTGTCGAGAGACTTTCGAGCATGTTGCTGTCAATGATATTATATTTTGTTCTGGCCGCTGTGAGGCCATGATGTATCTTTCAGGATCATTGCCTGTCAATCCCTCGCTCTCTTTTTTGTTGTTTTAAAATATTTGCTCAAATTTATAAAATCGGGTTTTATAAATTGAGAGAACTTCCGCTCGAAGTTAGAGGGGAGAGGATATGAGTTGTTTACAAAGCCAGATTTTTCACAGGTTTTTATAACCCTCCGATGATCATCGTATCCATCGATTGTACAAAGCCAGATTTTTCGCAGTTTACTTATTTACTGGTTCGTGGAAACTAATAGACTTAAGCCGATGAGACAAGTTTTGGGATCTCAGATCGGGTACTGATACTATGTCTATGAGATGTCAAGATCCATGGCTGGGTTTAGGCAAGACCTAGGTTTACTCGAACCCAGGCTTCTATGATGACAAGTCGGCTTTCGCTTTTGCCTGTTTGCAATTTTAACCTGACCTGCACCGCTTAAAATCCGCCAATTGTTATCGGCTTATATGATTTGTCTGATGCAATCGAAGCTACTTCCGCTTGGAAGAGCTAACCAAAATTTTGACTTCTTTGTATAGCGCTATGTTATCCTTGTCGGATGTAAGAGAGCATATCCTTTTCGAGGGCTGCCAATGTCCGCTTAGGACGTTAGGGTTCGCTTTGTTGTGATCAGCAACAAAGAAATGATGCCATTTGAGGCATGTTACCGCTAGAGGTGTGTTTGTATGTTTTGAGTTCTAGAGACCGAGGATTTCTGCCCGAACGCTTTGAGGAAAAGAATGTCCTTCGAGCTGCTAGCAACGCCTCGCAAAGTGCTGAAGGTCGAAGTTTTCCCAGCCGCATTTCGTGGTTGAAATGTTTGCGGCTTGGAGATGTTTTGCTAATGTTCGCAGCCAGAAACTGTTGTTTCAGTTTGGACGCACCAAGGGGTCAGCAGAATTTGACCTGTGGAGAAACGCCTACATTCACCTGGGTTCGCGGAAGTGTTGGCCTTCCGGATTTGTTTGTATATTTTAAGGATGACTCGTATAACTCTTGGAGCCTTGTCATGGTGTTTCTTTTCATGCCGCGGTTTACGGGCGATAGAACTTAATCGATTGATGATAAGTTTAAATCTTCCGTTAACCATATGGTTGTTAGGACTGAGTTTTGGTATGAAGAGTTTATCGTATGATTTTCCGATTCTGGGTTATACGACAAATTGCTTGCGTAATAGTCACTTGGCGTTCTATGAAAAATCGTGGATTGTTGTTTTAGCCGTACGATTGTAGCAGTGGTCGCCAGTAGTTTTGGATTGGCATGGAGGCTATATTCAGCCGATAGCCACGTATTGTTGGTAACGATCAGACCATGACCCTTATTAAGGTCATGTTGGTTTACGATTGTCCTTAATGGGGATGCCGAATTCAGGTCCGGGCTTTACGGAAAGGCGTAGTTGGCCGAGGGCCAAATAGCGTTTGCCGAGATAGACATGCCAAGCATAGCGGAGTTTTCTGAGTTATGGCTTGATGGTTTTGAAACGATCTTCCACTTTAGGTCTCGCCATAATGATGAATGGTTCGTGATAAAAAATTTTTGGTTGCATGAAAATCGTTTCATTTTATCCGGGGGGGACAAAGTTTAAGGGATCGACGCAGGACACGCGGGTTCGCCAAGGAATATTTCCTGCCGGACGTAACCGAGGAAAGTGGAGTCGAACCTTGTGGAGCAAAAACTGTCTATGACAATTACCCGTTGGACCCATTATGTTTATTTTAATAAAGTTGCTTTGTATGAATTGACTCGACCATACGCAGGATTTTTCAGAAGTGATGTAAGAGGGGTTTTCGTGAAGGTAATCGGAGAGTGTTTCTCACAAATTACTTGCAATATTTATATCACGGATTATGTTTTCCCCATTCACTTTTTGCGCATCATAAGTCGCTTTTGCATGAGACCCATCATGTTTTTCCATAGGCTGTTTTGTTTAAAATGTTCTTGTTATACCTAAAGTAATGGATGACCGTTTCATGGAGATAGAAAATCGCAGATTGTCAAAGTAACGATGTTTCCGGGATTACACGGAGATGTTTCCGCTATGATTTCGACCTTGACCTAAAGTTGCTTCAATTACTCATGGAATTTTACGGGTTATTTCGTTATTTTCGTAGTTCACACCGTTATTAATCTGACGCTGGAAAACATTTCTAGTCGCGAAGCTATGCACGAGAGATCACGAGTTTTCAAGACTATGTTTGTAATGGTGGGCTATGCCGCTACGCTTTTTGATCTAATCTTATTGCTGCGAGTTTGCTTTGTCAAAAGCATTGTCTTGATGCTGAAGCAAAAGTTTTCAAGGATGGAAATATAATGAGTATAGATATTTACCTACTTTTCTTTACGAAAGAAAACGGGTTAACCGTTTCTTCAAGGCTTGTATACGTTTTTCTTTGTTTAGAAGCAGGATGATTATGCTGAGAATGCGGCTTATCGCTTCGGTTTTTCGAGAGATTAGATCGGTTTGCATGTTCTCCTGACAGTCAAGGAACAGAGAAAAGACTGGAAAAATTGCCTAAGACTTAGCTTGCTAGACTATCACCCTAGATTCTAAGTTCCAGAAATTTCTCACGGCAGTTTTTAAGACGCTTCATTCCATTCCTACGAAAAACTAGAGCTCGATTAAAACTTTCTAAGGACATACCTTAGTCTCATCGATGATTCGAGATTGCCCCTTCTTCCTCCTTCTTCTTTTATCTTCTCGAACCGCGTTTCACCTTCCGTAGTGATAGTTTTACGAGAAGGAATGTATTCCATCGAAGGTTTTTAGGCTTGAATGGTCACTTTGATTCTACGCCAAAGGACTTCGAAAAGTCTGATACTGAATTTCAGATGAACTGATTTTCGGCGAAATTCTGATGAGAATATCGGAGCTAACGAGAGATATCAACGCCTAAGGTCATGTCTCCGCTTCTTTCTCAGACTTCCCTAAATTGACAGGTGCTTTGTATATTGTTGAAAAGTCTATCAAGCTGCTATGAATATATGTTTCCGACTAACGCGGGCAGAATCAGATTGGCGCTTTTATGTACCAAAGGGATTTTATGTAAATCGTTGAAACAAAAGAAGGAGAAGCAGGCTAAGAGGGAACAATGGACATGATGTCATTCGGTGAGGTTCTTAGTCTCAAGCCATGAGCTTAACTGGTCAAGTCTCAGACCTTGTTGTTTGATATGATTTTGTTTGACTTCTTTAATGATGTTTCGTAGAAAATATTGTCGAAGTTTGATCTTACGGAAGTTGTTTCCGTGAAGATGTTACCAATTTAATATCCAACACTCTCGCCAAGGAGAGCTGTAATTTTGTTATTAAACTTAATCAGAAATTCTCTCGCTTCGTAGGATCCAAAGGAGTTTTGAGTAGTTTTCCCAAAGTAAGCTTAGCTGATAAAAGTCCAGAGTTCGTGAATGAAGCAAAAAATTTTAGATTTCAGAAACGCCTCTTAGTTAACCGTTTAGGTTTTGAGTAGGTTTATAGAAATCAACTATGTTCTTCCCAAACTGGTCAAGAAGGACCAAGCTGGCCATATTGCAAATTGGTCGAGAGACCGAGCTTGCGTGATGGCTAACTGGTCGAGAGTCGGAGTTTTGGCCTCCTTGGGTGGTTCGACGGGAAGCATTGGTAAGCTCTTTCCCGCTTTGTCGCTTGCTCGAGAGTTTTCGAAGAAGTACGGCAGTGGGAATTGGTGACCGACGGCCGCGGTTTCTATTCCACGAGTAATCTAGGGTTTCCGCTTTCGAGGAGGATAAGTTTTATTTTTCCAGAGGTTCTCAAAAACGCTTTTGTAGAAACCTTGTTCGCTATGCATTTCTAACTTGGTAACAAGACTAATTTTTGGGGTTTGATAGATTTTATCGCTTCCTTCTGTTTAGATAGAAATCGCGAGCTCGCCGCTCTTTCCTGTGGCGGAAAACCGCGCTAGGTTTTGATTTGCTCGAGCATCGCGGGCGCTGGCGTAAGAGTTGGCCACAGGACCAGTCGCTGCTGGAGTTGTTTTACCATCGCTGACGAAACTGCAAGTTTTTCTTTCATATTTCCGACATCGCCATCAAGCGCTTTGGCGTCGTGATGAGTAAAAGTAATCCGGCCCCTCCTTCTAGCAGCACCAAACTGTGGGAACCGAAATTAAAACCGCCGATTTTAATGAATAAAATATGGAGGAAAGCAAGGAAAACCATACTTTCTCTCGAGGTCCAAATTCTTCGCGACAGCCAACCACAAGTGACCAAATAAATGCGAAAATGGTTTGTTAAGAGTTGGGACTGGACCTAAGAAAGGCTGCCTACGTACTTTTCGAGGATCAAGTCGGACGAATTCAATTAGAAGGCGCTGAACAAGAGATCGAACTGCCTGGACGAGTTCGCCTAGTACGAAGCGCTGGTCATTGAAACAGCATGTCAAAGATTATGCCTAGGGTTTTATGTGCGAGCTCTAAAGTTAAAGAATTGTTAGATCCTTCCGAGGAACAAAGGTTCATGGATAAGATAAAACTAGAACAAGAGGCGGACAGATGTTCTAAGTCTTACCTTGCTAGTCTAACCACCTAAGTTCTAAGTTCTAAGCCAGCAGGAATTTTCTAAGTCTAAATTCTCGGATCTTTGGATCCCTTTCTTCGCCCCAGCCCTCCTTATATAGTCGATTTAGTCGATGGGTCTGCTTAATTCTTCGCCTTTGGGCCCAAGTTTATCTCTTTGGAAATATTCCATTTTCTCCGTCGACTGTAGTTATCCTCGAGAGTTGACATTTATCTGCAGAAACTTAGCATTTATCCTACTCCGCGAGTTAGATAAATCGCCATAGTCCTATTGGGCTTGATCTCCAAAATCGTAGTGAGTCCGCGGGACGCTTTTAAGCCCTCGAACGCTCATATCGATTTGAAGGATTATCTCTTCCGCAAAATAAATCGTGATAGCCTAAAGAATCAATGTTCGAAGTGCATTGTTCTTGTTTTACACGCATACACTTTATGAAGAACCAACCTTCCTAGCTCTAGTCGTAAAACTTCGAGGATAACTCCAATCGGCTAACCGAGAAAATTAGGTCCGTGAGCTAAGGTGTTACGACTTCACGGAATCCACGAGGCGCATCTAAATCGGACGGCTGGGAATAGGCTGACGCCGCCGGGCGCCTGGCCAGGACACGATGAGCTCGCTACGGGCTTCGTGACCAGCACGCGCGAAGTGGGTGCCTACCGACCAGCACGGGCGAAGCTGGCGCCGTGCCCGACCAGTGACGGGAGGAGTCGGCGCCGGCGCCCGCGGACCAGCACGGGAGCGCCGCCCGACCAGCACGGGCGATGATGCACCTTGAGTAGCTAACCAGATAAAACCGACATGCATGACTTGATCATAGGAAGCAGTAATGATACGTGTTCATTGTTTGACTCATATCTTCCAAAACCACGAGGATTCTACGCATGAAATCACTTGGAGAATGTGCTCAACTCAATTACGGATCCACTCGAAGAAGAATCAGATCAAACGGAGTTCAGATGTGGAGTTGGTGAATTTTACAAATCATGTGATCTTCAGTCCTCGCGAATTTGGGCCGTGGATCATCCGTCCACGCCCAGATCCTTACTGATAAGCCAGAACGACCAGATTGAACCTGGACATTATTTGAAGAGTCATCTTTGACCAATCTGCATGGAAGGCTGAGTATTTGACTCATTAATTTAGATCTGGTCAAGATTAAATTTCCTATGCATTGTTTTCCTCACAAATGTATTTATTTCTTTGACTACAAAGTACTATAATATGTAGTCCTATCTATGAATAAAATCACACAGTTCTTTTGGTTTTATTTTAGTTTTCTTTTCTGGAGTGAGAGAGAGAGAGTTCTTAGCTAGTTCATCGGGTTTGAACCGCTTGTTGATTTGGTGGTTAGCCAATCATCTTTTGTGTTCCTTGGTGGTTAGCCAACACACAATCATCCTTTCTTAGGTGGTTAGCCTTAAGGACGTGGTATATCAAGAGCCATTCTCGCGATCTCTTGACGATCCATTCATTCCATTCCAGTCTCGAAGTGCCAATTGCCTTCTCGTTCATATCAAACACCCGCCAAAGCCTTCATCCCGCTTTGGGTGTATCAACTTGGTATCGTGAGCCACTTTGGCTGGTTTGTTTTCTATCTTCTTTTCATCTTTCATCTCTTTCATCATTTTATTTTCTTATTTCTTTTGATCCGGCTGTTCCTTTACTCCTCAGATCGCCATCTTTAAAAAAATCAATCAAAAAATCCAAAAAGAGTAAACGATTTTGGTTTGAATCACTTCAAGAGAAATCCAGGGGAGTGGTGGAAGAGAAACCCTGCTGGCTGAAGAGAAACCCAGCCTTAGGACAGTTAAGGCGATCCACACAAAAAATATTCTCTTCATCTTTTCTTTTCTTTTCTTTTTCCCACAAAGTTTGTTTTGGGTTTTGATTGCTGAATTTTGTCTGCCTATCATCCTTTGAACCAGTGATAGAACTCGAGTGACAATCTAAAACTCGCGGAGCTAAACACTTTGAGAGTGTGAGGATTTTTATTTGCTAACGCTTGTTAAGTGTTTTCAGGATGTTTGACTTCTCAAGAAATCAAACCACTACAACAAGACGCCTACTTCCTTTTTAAAACTGTTTTGAAAAGGAGCAATTGATTTTGATAAGAACCAGTTTGTTTCTAATGGATTTGCTGTTGTGCAGAAACAAAGGAAGAGACAAAACATGTAATGATGACGGTAGAAGTGGGTCAGAAGTGGTGATCGCCCCTTCACCAAATCCGAGAAGCAGTCCGTAATGTGCTTGATCAGAACGAGCTTCAGACTTATGCATGTTTGGAGAAGATGTTGCATAAGGCAATTCATGCTATCCGACAACTCAAAAGAAGGGAAACACCGACACTTCTTCTCGCACTAAAACAACAATGTAAGTCTTTATCTTTCAATTCTGATTTGAAAACTAATGAGACTTCTTTGATAAAAGCAAAGCTGTGAAACCCACAAGCAAAGCTCTTCTACCAGGTGCTTCAAATGCCATAGGATCGGTTATGCTAACAAGTGTCAAAACAGAAACGTTGGTGACTTGGAGAATGACAATGTTGAAACAGGGCCAGAAAAGGAATAACTTTCAGTCCCATTGCCAATTTTCGATGACTTCACACATGAGCCAATGGAGGTGATAGATGAAGAACACCTCCATGAGCATCGAAAGCAAACCAAGAAGGGTCTTCCATTCAAGAGTCGGACCAAACTCAAGGTAAGCAATGTTCTGATTATGATTCCTTTGCTTATAACCCTTTTCCTTTTAATGTTCCAGATTTGAGGACAAATCTTTTGAAGAGGGAGGGAATGATGCACCCTTGAGTAGCGAACCAGATAAAACCGACATGCATGACTTGATCATAGGAAGCAGTAATAATACGTGTTCATTGTTTGACTATATCTTCCAAAACCACGAGGATTCTACGCATGAAATCACTTTGAGAATGTGCTCAACTCAATTACGGATCCACTCGAAGAAGAATCAGATCAAACGGAGTTCAGATGTGGAGTTATGAATTTTACAAATCATGTGATCTTCAGTCCTCGCGAATTTGGGCGTGTGGATCATCCCGTCCACGCCCAGATCCTTACTTGATAGGCCAGAACGACCAGATTGAACCTGGACATTATTTGAAGAGTCATCTTTGACCAATCTGCATGGAAGGCTGAGTATTTGACTCATTAATTTAGATCTGGTCAAGATTAAATTTCCTATGCATTGTTTTCCCCACAAATGTATTTATTTCTTTGACTACAAAGTACTATAAATATGTAGTCCTATCTATGAATAAAATCACACAGTTCTTTTTGGTTTTATTTTTAGTTTTCTTTTCTCTCGAGTGAGAGAGTTCTTAGCTAGTTCATCGGTTTGAACCGGGCTTGTTGATTTTGGTGGTTACAACAATCATCCTTTTTGTGGTTCTCTTGGTG